>CM068582.1:32843595-33278595 GCA_035048485.1 Pteria penguin | reverse complement strand
TTGTAAGGCATGCACCACTTAGTCATAGTGTAGTAACGTTTACTACTTGATTGATTTGATTTGGATAACAAATTGTTGATGCATGATGTCAAGTATACGTATATTATTATTTATAAATTAGCGTGATCTGTGATTGTCTTCATAATGTCTTCACAAACATTTCATATGCGAAACCCTGAATTAAAACAAAAAGAACAACATTAACTCCGTTTAATATGAATTCCGAGAAAATAAGTACAATCTAGTAAATATGAACCTGGTTATAACTACAAAACAAGTTCGATTTACATCGAGTTTAAACATACTTTTACAGGTACTTTAATGCGAACGTTACTGGGATTTCTAAAATGACAGATCATACTTCGATACAAACAATTTACTCCCACCGAAAAAAATCAGGATCGGTGACACTGTTGCACTTTTAGTCGGTTACCGGACTTTTTGGGTAACGTGTGCTGTTTCCAAATTATCTTTTTTGAAAAATTATCATTATGCACCTGCATACCTTTTGAATATGCTCCTTTTTGTTGCACTTGTGGCAGATCTTCTTAAAACGGCATTCGCTAGGAATATGATTTGTTCTGGTACAACGATAGCACGGTTTTTGTTTAACATCGCTACACGTTTATAGCACGTATTTGGTTACATTATCTGCCTGATGCACATCTTCACTAGCCAAGGTTGCTGGGAGAAGTGAGGATCGAGTTAGAGACTTGGTTAGCGAAGATGCCTGCTGCATTGCATGGAAAATCATACCTTTGCAACGGATTTATCCCGAAGCAGTGAAGAAATCTATTACAAGCCATGCTTACTGTGACACGGGGCATCGGTTTTCATAACTTCATCCGAAAGACAGAAAACCGGTATGACCAGGGCGGGAATCGAACTTGGCATATATACACACATATATCTTCACATCTCTTCAATATACGATTTTCTTGTGAATATCATACAGTTATAGACTGGGATTGAGAGCAACAGATTATCAGTTTGACTTGAATGACAAACACTTGTCAGAGGCCGAATTTTCTAACAATTCCTTTGACCGCTTGATATCAACTGTAGTTAGACTTTTTTCTATAGAATATATTAAACACTTTTTATAGGGGTATAATACAGCATATTTACCATGTAAAAAGTATATAATTGTATCAAGTTTCATAAATGACGAAAGAAAATACAAGGGACGAATCTACTACCGTATAATTAATCTACATGCATTGATTGCTCCAGATATATCCTGAGCAAAGACATTTTATAAGCTATTAAAGTTATCCTTTCTTAACGTTCAAATATTACCAAGCAGAATGTGTATCTAGCAAAGTATATGTATCGTAAAAACGAAATTTTCGCGACGTGGGTTCGTTAAAATATCACCCTACCTCAAATGACCAGTTTTCAAGGTCATTTAACTTACTATCGAATAGCCACCCTGTGTTAAAAATCGCTCGAAATTTTTTTCAAACGGAGTCATTAATTAATGTTGAAATATTAACACCATCTTCCCAGCTACTGTCCTTGTATTGTCTCCGCAAAATATTCCTCTGTATTTAACAAAAACAGGCTTAGCTAAATACTTGTATGGTAATTAGGAGATTTTTGCGACATGGCGTCGTTTTTAATGTCGAAATCAGACCCTACTTCTAATGACCAGTTCGAAGTTCAATTTACTTACTGTCGAATAATATAATAGTCACACTATATTATAAACAGGAGCTTTCTAAAATGGGTTCGTTAGTTATTGTTAAAATACGTCCCCTCTCTCATATTGCCTTACAATGTCTCCGCACGCTTTATTCAACAAAACCCTAAAGTGTACTTAGCTTAATACGTGAATTGAAATACATGTACGGAGATTTTCTCGACATGGGGTCGTTTTTTAATGTTGAAATTTGACCCTGCCTCTGATTCCCAATTGTAAAAGTTATTTTACTGGCTATCGAATAATCTAATAGTCACGCTATATTATAAACCGGAGATCATGCTTTTTGCATATGGAGTCATTAATTAATGTTGAAATATGACTCCTTTGAAACATTAGTTTTCTGAAACAATACGTCTAATGAGATCAAAATTTGCGTAATACTCTACATAAGATGTCATTTTCCAACGTAAAATTTAGACCATTCTGTACATGACCTGTTTGCAAACAGGAAGTACACAGTATGAATTGCATTTTAATAGTACAAGGGAGCATTATTTACATGGGTCATTTTTAACGTTAAAATATGAGCCACTAATGCGGGTCAATTTCCAACGTGGGTCTCATTTTCACGCGAGTGTCACTTTTTCACGCGTGGATGGAGTCATTACATAACAGACCGAGTTAATTTTCACTGTTAAAAATCGACCCTTAGACCGTTGAAAACTGACACATGGGCTAGACTTCAACGGGGGTTACTTTTTAATTTTACACCGGTAACACAAATACTCCTGCAGTAATAGTACGAGCTTCTTAAACATATGCAAAACACCTATTAATATTTTGTTTTAATTTAAACATAGCACTCAAATTTTAATTATTAATCTTGTTTCTGAGTCTACTCTGTCATTGTACCTTCAAAATTTTGAAAAACTCAGTTACTGTTAAAGGTAGCTTTGCATGATATTTTGCAGATTGAAAACTATTTTAAAAACCGTACATTAGCAACACCATCCTTCAATACAACGGGTCTTATGTGTCACTCTTCTGGATGTGATACCACGCTGAGAATGATAAGAGAAAATAAATATAATTTTACTGTAAGTAATCATGATTTTAAAACAATACAGATATATTTTATTTATATATATAGTAAAGGAACACAAACACTCTGTATTGCAAATTTTCGGCCTCAAAACCTTTATCAAGCAATTTTTAGATGACAAGTACATTTGCAATACAGAGTGTTTGTGTTCCTTTTTACTTCCCTTTGGAGGACTTCTTATCTATACCTTATAATTTTGTGCACCAGATGCGCATTTCGACAACTTATGTCTCTCTCTCTTTCTCTCTCTCTCTCTTTAAAAATCCCATTATTATATGATATGAATCCATCATTTGACAAGCGCTTTATTAGGTTTATATTTCTAATCCCGAATCGATGCAGTCAATTGAGTATTTTTGAGTTTCAACGTCAAAAAGTAAATTGCAAAACTTCTAGATTAAAAGAATGTTACATTTACAGTCGAGCATTTTCCTGGAGCCAGCTAGTATTGATGTGAAAGACAAAATAAACATGACACTACCATCTCTAATGTATGGTACACAGCTTTCAGAGGAAGGTGAGATCCCTTGTGCGATCAAAGGTATGGATTACAAGGCATTCTATGATATCTGGACTTGCCCGAGAGTGATGATGAATGTTGCAGTAAGTTTCTTTCAACTGTTACGCTCGTAAAATACGAATGAACGTCAAAATATCTACATTGATAATAACGATACATTGATACAACGTCACATGTCTAATTTCTTGGAACACAACAAATGTTGCCGGTTAAAAGAGGATTCTTATAATGTTCTGAAGCTATTTGTATCCTCTTTTCAGGTGACCACTTCGATATATTGATATTTGTTATACTTGCATTACAGGATTGCATTGAAGATCTTTCACGGCTTCGGCCGGGTCTGTCGCAAAAGTCTGAAATTCAGTGCACTGCATCAGACGACAGACATCCTTATCATATAACTGCGATAATCTTAGTATGACGTCAAAGCAGAATTAATAATCAAACAACTTATTCAATGTAAATCAATCACTCGATTCAATGTGATCTAACATATGAATCCGAAATGAACAATATGGTCAAATGTTACAAGACTGATGATACGGAATATTTCGACATGGACTGTTTTCAGAATATAAACTAGCAAGATGTTTGTAGAATAGACGTCACTAGAGCAATCATTTACACTACTACATATATTACTAAGAATATAAAATGGAAATATCAGGAATAAATGTTTTGTTTATTTTCATTGAATTGAAAGCTTCGCAGTTCATGAAAGTGTACGGATTATTGCTGTAGTTTGAATTCTATATGGCCTCAGGCATCAAGAGTATATGTATATTACTTTTTTGTAAGCCGATTTAATATTGCACCCTTAGCTTTCGATCATTGTGACCTTGTATTTATTATTATTTTATCGATTCATTAGAATTGCAGGCATAATTGTTTACTTTTTTCCTCCCTAGAATTTTGGTCACTGTGATATATTGGATCCGGTTGCATGGGAAGGCAAGTAGTTAAAAATATTTTACTTTCACAGTTTGCCTTAAATATATTATAAAAATTCGTATTAAGTCACAGGTTATTCTCGAATTAAGAAATATCTTCAAATAAATGCTTATCGTGAAATAAAGTTAATATGTTTATAAATTGATGTTTGGGAATTTACTCAAAATGATATTTATATATAATTATTTTAGTGTAGAACGGTGAACGTAGAAGTTTTCAATACGTATTTTAAGTGGTTGTTTAGCATGATCTGTGGCTTCTGTGTATCATTTGAAAAAAGTAAAGTGAAGTGTAATCATGATTAGCGTAAAGTATACCACATCAACTCCACTCAAATATCAATTCTGCCATATAAATAAGTGTGGGCTATGATTCGATTTTTTTTTAATTAAGATTCACACTGTATAGTAAACATGGTTATATTATGGAAAGATATGTGATAAGATAATTGAATTGATACAGAGTACTTAATGAGTGGACGAAATATTTGATACCAGAATGTTGTACGCTGATGTGATATATCCTTGAGATGATACCCTAATACGATCGGAATATTTGATAGAAAAATACGATATCAGCAAACTCTGTTATTGTTTTTTATTATTAGATGCATGTTGACTTTTTATATTCGTGTTTGCTTTCTAATCAGTATGATTAACATGACTTTCTGATTTAATGGACACATACTCATATATTTCTTGAAACATGATTTCCCTTTAACAGAAGTAGAGAAACTACTGAAACAGCAGTGTAATGTGTACACAGAATTTCTTATAGCATTTTCTGTATAACCCAGTGATCTTATGAATAATAAATTTCCAAATAGTGAATACATCAACTAAGCAATATACATTGATGTTGATCTTGTAATACATCATTTTATCTAAGTCGAACTGGTACATTATATACGTATATCTACAAATCAAGATTTATGTTGTGTAGGTTGTGTCTGTATCGAAATGATCGTTACATTTTTGTGTGATGTAGTGATATAGTCGGAGACAACCTACATGCATTTTTCAAGGAATTAGTGTAGAGAAAAAATATGACATTAGATTTTACTTCAGGAAAATTTAGAAAAAAGAGGATTTTAGACTCTTCTATGTTTATGGTGTTCTCTACATAGTTAATATTTATTGCATTTTCCGATATTAAAAATGTACTTATAATATATATTGTTTAATCTTTAGATCATTTATTTCCTTAAATTGTCAATTTTCAGTCTCTAGTCAGAAGGAAGTCCTCGTGAGATTTCGTGTTTTATATATGTTGGTATTATCAGAAATCAGGGAGAATACATTATTATATTTATTTTGAGTTTTACTAATAAAATTTTTCCAGGCCTCTTTTCCCAGGTCTCTTTATTTCCGGGTAATGATGTTCTAGTGTTAATGATACCTGTCACATTTTGTCTTATCAGTTATGTTTGACGCATTCCCCACCCACTTATTCCTTGGTGTACGACTGGTATAGCTAATCTGTAATTATCTATTGTTCTGAATTATCTATTGTTCTGTACTCGTATTCGAGATTATATAAATAAGAGAAGAAATTAGCTAAATCCTGCGAATAGACTGGAAATGGACCAATTTGCCTCGCACTACACCAACTAGGCCACTGTCACCAGCAGCTACTGTAAAGTGCTTGCGTATCTTTTCTTCATGCTCAGAGTAACAGTTCTGAAATTTTCCCTGAAAGTTCTTGAACTTCTTTGGATCTCCTGATATTTTCCATAGCACTTATTTCAGAATAAGTGGCTGGAAATTCCTTTATTGAGACTGCAATAAGTCCTTTTGTGGTGGCAACAGTAATGGATTCTCTATTGACATTTCTAGCAGAGATGGGTAAAATGGCTGACTTTGCCATACCGGTGTTAAAATTACAATCAGAGCTTTTTCCCTCCGTAGGTTGGCTAAGAATCTGGGTATTAGACAAAATGGGGGAAACATGCATTTTCCCCCTTCCATGTTTTCATGTTTTTGGTAGGAGGTCCTGTTCCCAGGTGATGAAATTCTCCACTTGAGTATTCATCCTCTTTGCAAACAGGTCTAGGTTAATTGGTCCTATTAATATATTTATTTGTCTGAATATGTTTTGGTTTAATTGAGAATTTCATGAAGATGTTCTTCTGTTGTCAGTATTATCTCTTTTTTGGAACAGTAATCCCAAAATATTCTACAATTATATCAAGGCTTTGATCCTCCAATCTTGTTTAGATATCTGACAGCCGTCACACTGTCTATTTTCACATATACATGTATTTTCTATTTGTCTTTGGTTGTTGATTTTACGGCTATCTCTACTGCCTTCATTTCCCGGGCACTTATAAGCTTTTCAAACCGTTTTCAATACGTTTAATGTTCCTCAAGAACTGGAATACAAAAACATGCATCCTTTAGATCGACTGCTCTTATCAAGTCTTTTTGTTTCGTTATGTTTTACGATTTGTAAGCATTTGTTCTCGATAAATTTGTTTAGTGATTTTGATTGAATATTAGTCTTTGAAACCCGTTGTTTCTAATGTACAGATAAAGTATTGTAGTATCGATTTTTTGGGTCTTAATTAAAGGGGGATTCACAATCTCCACGGCCTGTTTTTCAAACATTTCCAACAAATCGAGATTGAATATCTATTTGTCTTTTCTCGCATTTTCATCACTAATGTATTTCCTTTGAAATCCTTGGATATCTCTATGGCCTTCTTTTTACCTTTGGCTTTTCTGTCCAACACCGAGTAAAAATTCGTACCAAACAGCTGTACCCCGCCTTTGGATATCTGTTTAGTTTTCCATAAAAAATTCTTTGCTTTCTTGGTGCATTGCATCAGCGAAAAAATTCTATCTTCTCCTATACAAGCAAGAGACGTTAGCTTGTCCAAGCATTAGTATGCACTTTTCAATCAACTCTTTGACATCGAAAATGTACATTGATAGTTTGCTTGGTTCTGCATTTTCCTCGTTAATCGAGTCTAGTTCTTGCAACACATTAGTCATAGATCCCATGCATTTGGCGATGCGTTTCAGACTAGAGTCTTGCATAAAAATCCAAATGGATTTATTGTTACTGATTAAATCATGAATGTACTCGTACACTTCTGGTGGCGTCAAGCCCGAAATGAAGAGGGAAAATCTACCGAGATCTCGTGTTTTAGATAGGTTGGTATTACGCAAGTCAGGAAGAATACATAATAATATTCTACTGCAGTTTTACGAAATAAAACTATGCCCAACACGTGACGATGTAAAGATGATGAATAAATTCAAACCGTAAGTCTAAAATCATGAAACCAGAGAACATACAAAATCAGTGAAAATGAAAAACAAGTGGAAAACAGCAAAATATGTGTATTTGAAGAGCATATGTGAACCCCTGTGATGGAGTGAGATCAGGTGCCCGGGGAGAGTGAGCATTCCTGCTTGCTAGCAACACCCGTCACATATACCCAGTAGAAAGAGTCAAATCGTGTAAATTCCATATGTATTTATATATGGAGAAGTCAAAGTAGGTAACCTTCTAGTATAGAAGGTGTCAAATCTGTGTAAAATGATCGGAATCGGTCTCAGTCCAGAATATCATTTAAAAGTCTGGATAACGAGATATCATATGGAGTAATATGATGACATATAATTATTTCTATATCTATATACTCATTTATATTTCAGGCTGTCATACTACTCATTTTTGCAAAACGACAAATGATACCTATTTGCCAATGTACAGAAAGTTTGTACAGGGTCTGACTTCAGCATTCTACATAGCCACATTACAGGGGAGGAGCATTGATCTTCAGTATGCTTCAAATGCTACTTTGATTCCGCTAAAGTTATTAGAACTAGAGACTGATCTTAAATGTTGAACATGCGCGGTATTACAGTTGACTTTATGTAATTTAAGTGTTCAGCATGAGTGGTATTACAATTGATTTTTTGCAATTTAAATGTTGAGCATAAGTGATATTTCCATTGATTTTATGTAATTTGAATGTTGGACATGAGTGGAATAAACATGGCATTTATGTCATGTAAATAAAAAGGATTTAATTATAAAGTAACTAAAATTAGAATTCAGAGTAGATCCCTTATAATTAACTAATATTTATTTGAACATGTTTGCACCTTTCGCAATACAAAATTATCTGACATGGTGGACATCAGGTGAGAGCTTAAATTCAGTACAGTACATTGTAAATATATATATATATATATATATCACAGTAGGGGGCATGTTTGGAGTAGTGGCTTGTGGCTCCGACGATCGGGGTTCGATTCCAGAATTGAGCCACTATGTTTAAGAGGTTGATTTCGGCCTGCTTCCATGTCGCGTAATAACTGAAAAATTGTTAAAAGCGAGGTAAAATATCAATCAACCAACCAACCAACCGTCAATCACAGTAGCTCGTTTAGTAGATCATTCATTCTCAAAGAGAATATGAAGTCCAATTGACAGCTCGTTTGTATTTGGTTTATTTTATAGATAGGCTTCATTAGCATAAAATTTTATTGGAGTAACTTCCCTTGTGACAAGTTGCCCGGCCATTGTAGAGGTATATAACTAAATATTTGTTCATAACTCTACCAAAGTATGTAGGTAGTTCTACAAATAAAGGATACATCCTCTGTCATTCCAATGCTAATACAAATTTTGAGGTATTAGGCAATGTAAAGAAGAGTAAATATTGACAATTTTCTGAAATATTATTGAAACGTAGTAGGAGTATGAGGCAAAACATCATGCTTGTCCACAAAAATGGCCGACAACTGGTGGTAACTCTTACTAATATAAGTTATTGCTAATGAAATAAACCCTGTAAGCCATGATTAACATTACGTAAAAGATTCCTATAGCTGCTTTCATGCTACATACGTCTAAATTTCTGTACAATACATCACACAGGTGCATCAACTATACAAATGAAAAAAAAAAACCAATCCGGGGGGATGGCGTGTTGAAAATCAAAAAGCCAAACAAAATGACTTAAATTATTATTATGGCAAAAAGCATGAAGCAGTGAACTATGTTCTTATCTTAATATTTTTGATATTGATATCAATTCAGTAATCAATGTGATAATTTGATAACATAATTATCACGAAGGGCTGTTTATCGATAAGCGGAAGGTACGGTCACAGTCAAGAAATTCAGTGTACAAACCATGTACTAAGAAGTTTGGTACACGATTTTTCATGTTCGCTCATTTTCATAGTTAGCTGATATATCTATATGATTAGATGTTGTACAAAAATTGATCTATTAAATTTGAATTCACACCATGAGTGCATATTGTATCCTCACAAAATTTGTAGGGAGGGTTGATAATTTTCAATGTTGACTATATGAAGTAAAATGAGTGTTCTGCATGGTATTCAAGAATAGAAACTAGCGCTATATCGAAATATAAGAGAGATTGAGGTCCAAAGGAAGGTAAGCGCACGGCTGTAGTACTGTCACCAAAATGAATCTGTCCATGAAGTAGTATAAAGAAATATTTAAAAGAATATCAACAGAAATCAGGAAATACAGTTTCACGTTCAAAGGCAAGGTTTAGAAAAATAAATAAATAAATAAAATAACAAGTGCAGATGAAATAATCAAAGTTTCATTTTTTAAAATTAATTTAGCATTATGACTCTTGTGTTAGAAAACAAATTATTTCATATGAATAGAACAAAGGCAAGGTTTAGAAAAATAAAGAAATAAATATAATAACAGGTACAGTTGAAATAATTTGTTTATGTATAAAGCTGAAGTAAAATAAAATCATTGATGTGCTTGAATAAAAACCAATATGATACATTCATAAGATCCCTATCAAACAAAGTGCATTGCTGTCGTGAATAAGTGAAAAATATTTGGAATAATTACATAAATATTTTAAGTAAATGTGAGCGTCTGTTAAGGTATGCATATAGTTTGTATCCACAAATTCATGTTTTCGTATCTTCATCTTTCTTTGGTGACTGAAAAAAGAAAGTTCACACATCAAGTATAGAACATATGGAGAAGACATATCCAAGTCTCGGTTTCAAACTCCGCAGATAAGACTACGAAGGCAGCTAAGTATATTCAAGACAATGTTCTTCAAATATGTCTTTATGTCTTGTTAATTAGTCCAAAATATAACATTAGCCTATTAATACGCTAATTTTCAATGCATTGTACTTCTTAAAATTTCGTTACGACTAGCGATCTCTCAAAAACTTGCGACTGATTTTGTTTTCAAGTTTCATATAGTTTCAAACAATTACCTTAGAAGTTTTTGATGTTATACATGTGGTAGTGGACCGAAACTTGGGTAATACATGGTCATATATTTAAATGTAACGAATTCGGAATAGAAGATATATACTAGTCTAATCATGATAAGGAACATGTCTCACACGATTTGATTAACAAGTGTAACTTACTATTCCGTTGTTCCTGTTTTTGCAATGTATAATCACAAGTGTAATAATGGTTATTAGAAGAATGAAGACCAACACTCCACTGGCGATATGAAGGATTAATACTGATCTTCTGCTTACTGAAAAAAACCTCACATCAGATAAAAATAAACCATAAGTGTAAAAACAACCTATAGACAAAATGAATACTAGTTGAAAGATTTTGTTACATAGTGTTATTTAACATTAACCAATTGTTCGTATTGAAAATTCAATTTAGCCGAATGTACATACTTTTTGTAGCTTCTTTCAATATATTAATTTTGAAGGAAATAATAAAGTCTAATCAATACTTCAGTCATGAATTATCAAAATTATCTATTTTAAGATGTATGATAAAATCAATTTTAAATATGTACATACGTGTATTTTTATTGGGGTCTTCCTTCATTTCACTAGATGATCCATTATATTTGTTACGTGAATGAAGAGTTGCTGCTGAAATACAATACGTATGTTTTTACATATTTACATGTATATCTGAATTTCGTGTACTTAACACTTCTTTCATTAGAATATATCTAAAATGCATGTAGTTGATTGCATTTCAAAGCAGTGTTTTAGTGCAAAACCCTATTTCAGAAAATTTCATGGTGGATGATTTCTCAACAAAACATCATCATACCTTGTGTTGTAGATGTTGTTGTCGTTGTCGGGGGTAGTGTTGCATTGGGTAACAGTTGACCTTAAAAAGACATTAGAATGACAAAGTCTGACATCGCACAAAGTTTACCCATAAGAAAAACACTACAGTGAAATAGAAGTCATGTTTATGCAACTTTTCCACCAATATAAAAGTAAATCTATATATAGAAAATTATCCTTGACTAAAATTTATGGAATATTTTAGCCCCAACCCAACCAGTTTGTGGACATGACTGCCTTACAAGCAATGTCCGTATCGCACAATTCAGCAAGTTCCATTGGAAATATCCCTTAAACCTTATCAATATCAATAATAGTGTGTACCTTCTAATCAATATCTTCTCAGCATTACACAAAACTTAAGAATAGTCTTGTCATTCTGGATGAAAATAAGAGTTGTAATAAACATGTAATTTCATAATCTGTATATAGTTACATGTAGTTCCCGACTTCCATACATGAACAGCTATTTCTGCAGATGTTGATTTTTGCATATTTGTTCCATTTCCGTACTCGTTGTTAATATTAACAAGGTAACCATGAGGACCGTTTGAAGAAGTTGGCTGTAATGGCGGAAGCCAATAACGTAGTTTAGAAGCTGAGTAAGAATACACCACTCCACCATATGAACCCGAATCCATGGCATTCTGTACAGCACCGGACGCCGGAAACGAAAAACCTTTGTTATTACCATCGGTTGCCTTAACCTGAAAAAGGTAGAAAGGAAGATTAAGTTATAAATATTGATAAATATACAAATATGAAATATTATAATTTTCATAGTTTAATATAGTATAGCATATAGTATAGTTAAGTATTACATAGTATAGAAAAGGGAAGTGTATTCTAGTAAAAAACAAGAAGAAATAATTGAAGACATCTGACAAAGCTGTATGACAAAAATCACCAAGGACATGCACAATGAAAATGATAATAATAGAATATACACTTAACAACGACATTACAAAAATATTAGATAGTGCTGCGGTTACGATACCGACTTAGGACGGTCAATCGAAGGACACACATTCAAAAATTTATAAATAATCCTTCATATAGAAAACAAAGATCAACAGGTTTCTCAAGAAGAGAGGTCATAAAAATTTTATTACACACGAAAAGTTTATAGAATAATATGTTGCTATCAAAAATATGTAAGGGGACATCAACATAAGTAAACGGTGCTCTGCCTGTCTGTAAGCTTAGCTCAGATCCTTGATCAATAGGAGTCCCGACTAACAGTCAGAGGGGACGAGGATCAGGACCTTGTCTCCTCTGAAAAGTTTTGGACAAAACACGTCATAGAGTCGCTACCGCCCTGTTAGTCGGCGTGCAACGCTCAAGCAAAAGTGTGAATTGGGTTGTAGAGGGACCCAATACAAGAACTATGGTCTTAGCAATGATCTCGGTGTCATACTGTCGATGTCGAAGGCGTTTAATAATAAGTTCAAATTACGATTACTTTGTTCTGAGGGCAAAGCGATTTTCAGATAAACTGTTCATCGTAGAATATATGGAAATTGTAGATAAACAACATCACTGAAGTAGATACATGTCAACACAAGCTTACATTATACAATATGACATCTTATTATTAAGAATACCATATGATATTCTGGGTTGAGACCTAGTGCAACCATTTTCAAAACCGACTTTGGTCTGACACCTATACTTGTTTATCTGATTTGACAATTTCTACCGGATTGCTAGCAAGAAGGCGGTGCTTCCTCTCACTGATCTGGATGCCTTTTCAGATGTTCACTTATGCTTCCTGGTGGTCGGTCTTTGGTTTGTTATTTTGTCCATTTTTTTGATTTAGTATGTCAGTCATGATCAGTTTGATGATATTTGTACCATTGAATTTATGTTATCGATCATATCTATAAAGTGTATTAGCGGAAAAAATGAAACTGTATATACTTAAACGTTAAATAAAAACATAAAAGCATTCTATGATCGGTCTTTATTATTAAAGACGTAGTTAAATAGACTAAACGCGAGTTTCAGTACTCATTTTGTTAAATGTCAGGTTCGATTTGCATTGATGGCCACACCACGTTTTTCTAGAGTTTCCGATCTAAACTACAGATAGTTTGTAATTGATTAGAATTTCTTGTATTCAATGACAGTATTCAATGCATTGAAACAGAAAAAAATTGATGTTTGGAATAAAATTCTAATTGAGAGATACCTCATATGATTGAAAATAATAATTTGTGAGCTATTGGTATGCTGAAAGCTGGGATGTCTCAAATCAATGTGGCAAGACAGTTTGGATTTCATATTAACACTGTAAATGCATTAAGAAGACGATATCAGCAAAGTGGCACCGTGTATGGCCGCCTACGATCAGGGCGCTTGCGTGGGACGTCACGTTGGTAAGATACGTATTTACGGACGTTACATGGCGTAATCGATTCCAATGGGCTTGTTTGACCGCTTAAAGAATCACTGGACATCGACGGATAAGTCCTCGTACCGTAAGGAACATATTACGAGAGGCCAACTGTCCTCGACGTCCTGTTATCCGTCCTGTTCTGCTCCGTCGTCACTGTGTTCCGAGGTTAGCGTGCTGTTTACGACCGTGTCGTGTTTGGGCTTACCGTCGTGCCAGATAACGTCACATTGATGCATACGTTATTCCGCGCCGACAATCGATTCGCACAACCTTTCCAAAAATTGTATTCAAATTTGAAACGAAAATTCCTGAATGTATAACTAAAACTTTCCATGATAGCCGTAGCCTAAGTTACATATCTTTTTATTCTAAATTTAATGGCACGTATTTCAAAATATTGTACCATGTTAACATCATTAATTTGACAAATATGATATCACGAATACATACTGTTACGGATTATAGTTAGAAAGAATGGGTGTTTAATTTACAGTTTTTCTCATTTGTTTTAAAACGAAAAAAAAAAAATAAATTTTTGTTTCACATATTTTGTGTGTTTTTGTTTTCCTTTATCATCGAACTGAATTTCTAGTATTACGATCGATTATTATTATACATTTAACGGTATACATACACGGTATATATTTAATGGTATACATTTAACGGTAAACATTTAACGGTTTACATATAACGGTATACATTTAAGTGTAAACATTTAACGGTATACATTTACGCATCTTGCATTGTCTCGGATGGTGTTCTTGTATAGGTAAAAATGATAATTTAGCAGGCATGTGCGGTGTTTAACATATTTTGTCATATTATAAGTCATACAGACATAGCAGCTGCATTAAAAAAATAATCATAAAATAAATAAAATAAAACAAAACGAAAAACAAACAAACAAACAATTATACAAAAACTTTGTTTTGAAAAATAGACACCACACAAAAATGCAAAAACTGTTACCGTGACAAAAACTATGTCACTGTCTACATCAACTGTTGTAGGCAGGTCAATTTCTTTTCCTTTACTACCTGGGCCAACAGTGAATCGATAGGTGAACGTGTGATCAACTCTTGACCAGACTCTTACTTGCACCTTACCAGAGAAACATTGATCGTTATGGTTGTCATTCAAACCCCATCCATCTTTTACAGAAAATAAAGCTGCAGAAGAAAAAGTTTGATAAACGTTTTTGAAAGGTGATGAAAAGATGTAGTGTTCATTTCTTTCACTTATAACTTTCTTTAGGTCTAGAAATAATGCCAGTTATATATATATAACTGGCATTATTTCTATATTATATATAATATATATATATTATCTAGGATAAGTTACTATCTCTTGTTTTGCTAGTCGGGTCAACTTTAAATGCCCAAGATTAACATTGAAATTTGTACTTTCTCTTTAAGTAATATTAGTTTTTATAGTTAACGAAGAGGTTTATAATATAATTGTGTACCTCCTCCTTTTGAAGGCGCCCATATTCTGACGTAATCATTGTCATAACCGTATATTACTCCGCCCCATTGAGCATCATTCTTTGTGAAAGCCGATGTAGAACCTGATATGTACCATTTAAATATTAAATATGACTGACTATAGAGATTCAGAATTTTAAAACAAAGTCAGTATGTCGATAAAAGTGAAAAAGTAGATTGAATAAAGGTAATATGAAAATGCTTACCTATTCCATCACAATATCTTTGACCATCAAGATCGACAGTTATTGTCACCAATTCTGGTTCTCGACCAATAGCATGCTTAATTTCTAGATAGGACGCTGAAAGGAATCATTGTGTTATTTTGTATTTATATATTCAAAATAGCAGTGCTCTTTATAATTGTGAATATCTTCAAATAATCCGAAACCCGGTGATCATTGAAATATAACAAACCATCAGGATTTCATCCCATTTAGAGCAAGTACATGTGTAACAAAGAAAACAATAACTCTATGGTTCTTTTTGGCGAGATGAGTACGATAAACACTACTTTGTATATATCACTGTGTATCTCACACTCACACAGTTAAGCTACTCAAAGTGATATTTCTATATCAGAATATATCTTCTTGAACTCAAATGATATTTTCGTCGAAGATCTTGACATGAAGAAAAAAATATATAGATGAAAATGGAAACGCCTATTTATAGCTGAATGTTCTGTAATGTCATTTATCACAATTTCTTCTGTAAAGGGTGCATTTATGCTACTTCAATCATTTAGATATCTACTTCATGAGGTCAAAGGGCGATATATGAAGTATTGACCACGAGTATCTTTGTGTTCTGACAAGGCTTATCGTAACTTATCACTGCCCATTCATCTGACAAGCACTTGTTACTGACACAGATTAATAGAGTCTATAACTACCAAGTGTTCGTGATAGAAAAAGATCAGTTGACTTTGGTAGTGCTCAACAAATCCTTACCAAGGCTTAGGGATATTAAATTATTTCGATTCTGCAACTGAAAGTAAAGCTTGATGTTTTTCATCATCTAATTCGCTCAAACCATTGCTCAAATTATTTTAGATTAAATGCAATTACTCAATTTCCGGTTCTTAGCTGCAACTTTATATCATTCCGTTATTATTTTGAGTATAACTTATGAAGTTTATATTCAACTTTATTTAAATGAAGAGGAAACATAAATTGAATTATAAAATAAAATTACATTAAAGATTATGCAATGTTATACGATAGTGAGAGTGATGTTTCTTTCTTAAAAAAGTCGAAGACTATTAGTTTTAACATAGTGCTCATGACATATATACATTGTAAGTCTGTTTCATCCAATTGTGCTTGTGAACTGCGATCTGAACTGCATACTGTTATGCTTATATGGTTAGTTTCAGTCTCTTATTTTAATTTGATCGATCTATGAATTTATCAAGTATAAATATTTCTATTCAACAAGATTTTGATGAAGAGTATGTAATTAGTATAACCATGGTCATAAAATACATATCCAAGATGTCACGAGGGATACAAACTATTCCGATGTATCTCATATAGAGTATATACTAGGACTACTGATACATTTACTTCAGAAATCGGGATAATATAATCCTGGTAATCGAAATTACTGCTACTGTAATGCAATGGATAATTGATCTTTGATATTTAATTGGTGAGCCTGAGATTTTTGTATGGAAAGACAATTTTATGCACTTCCTTGGCATGTTCATTGTTCATTTCTCGAGCAAATATCTTACTTTTATTTGAGATCTGTGTCCAATTTGACGTAAAATCTGGAGATAGGATATCATATTGACACCAAACCCTTAGCCTAAACTGGCAGCTGTCTTCCGATTGATCTTTGGGACCTTGCCAATGTGGGTAGCCTTATGAAGAAAGATTCCAGATAGTTATAGGAATTTCATGATATTTAAACTGATAAACACTGAAATAATGTACGTCATAAAATTAAATTTTATATTGATATGCACTTTATGTAATATTACAAAAATAAGTTCGTATTCACCCGTGAATATTGTTTTTCCCGCATGAAACCCAGTATTCTTAGGATTTTGTCTTGGTGCAAATATCTGAGCATCTCCTTTTCTGTAGTAATAAACAAGTCCAGCGTATGTGGAATTTACATCATCGTCTCGTTGTGCCGATGGAAGACCGGGAAATATGAAGTCCGAATTCGGCCCAGAACTTGGTCTTATTTGTACATCGAACTTTGATGGTATATTTTGGCACTCGTGTTCTTTAGTAATAGACACCTTATTATTTGCTGACTGAGCTGTCATGGACTCCCAAGTCTTACCCTTGTAGTGAGGTTTTTTCATACATTTGGTGTACGGAATGGATTCAGAAACTGTTTAAAAATGTAGAGGTAATTATCACAAAAAATTAATAAAATTAATTTCATATTAAGTATTAGTATCATATATATATCCTTTAATTTATTTATTCCATAGCGAATTTTTTTTATATTATCTTATTTGATAATGTATCATGGTGTATACTTCTAAAAACTCTGTACAGTTTGACATTTGAGGGGAATGATACCAACAAAACCGTCCAATACCCAGAGAAATTAATATATTCGGTAAGGTCTTAATAGGGCAGTTAACTCAAAATAGTTTATGTGTACATATGCCTAGTATCAAATCATACCCAAAACAAATCAAACGTGTATGACATACATATTTATCAAATAAGAACTTATATCAGCCTCAAACTGTTCAATATACTTTTTCAAAAGATTTTGGTTTTAAATGAAGATGTGAAAGTCAATAAACCTAAATGTTTTATTCATATGACAAAGCCTATACAAGATTAATTCTATCTTTCTTTGACTTTTTCTACGTGACCCATTTAATCCAGATAAATCTATTGTTAAAATGCGGTCCTTTATTTATTGACTATATTCACATTAATGCACTGACTTGGTTTGGTGTGAATAAGCCGAGTGGGCTTAACGTATCATGGAAATGAAATTATTTTATTCTTTTTTTAAAGTAAAGTCATTTTAAATTGCCATGGTTTGTTAATAATTTTTTCTACAAAAGATTTATTTATACTGTGATGAAGATAGGCACGTAACCTTTCCAAGAACTAACGTTGCTGGCGATGGACATGTAATAAATGTCACAAAAAGAGTATATACAACTATGTGGTACTGAATTTATCTAACTTTTTATAAATCAATATTGGTATCATCTTTTTTCCTATAAAATAAGCAATATTAGGTTTTGAAATGTTTTGATATATGCAATCTCAACTACATTTGTAATTATATTTTATTGTAATCTATTGCATGTTTTGTGATTCTGTAGTGTAGATATCTCAAAGTAATATCTAAAAACAAAACAAAATAAAAAAAGAAATCATAAGTGCATCTAGTTAAATACACGTAAATATCAAAGAGAAAACAGAAGATATCTGACAAAGCTATATGACAAAAATCACCAAGGACATGCACACAAAAAGAAAATAATAGAATATACACTGAAAAACGACATCACAAAAATATTTGATTGTGCTGTGGTTACGATACCGACTTAGGACGGTCAGTTGAAGTAACACGTCATTCAATTGGTGTGGTTAACCGGTTTACGGGCGCCCATCTTCCCACTCACCGTAAAATCAGTACAATCAAAGGACACACATTAAAAAATTTATAAATATCCTCTAACAAGGATCAACAGGTTTCTCAAGAAGAGAGGTCATAAAAATTTTATTAGACACGAAATGTTTATAGAAAAATATGATTCTATCAAAAATATGTAAGGGGACATCAACATAAGTAAACCGTGCTCTGCCCGTCTGTAAGCTTAGCCCAGTTCCTTAATCAATAGGAGTCCCGACTAACAGTCAGAGGGGACGAGGATCAGGACCTTGTCTTCTCTGAAAAGGTTTGGACAAGGCCCGTCATAGAGTCCCTACCGCCGTTATAGTCAGCGTGCAACGCTCAAGCAAAAGTCTGCATTGAGTTGTAGAGGGACCCAATACAAGAACTATTGTCTTAGTGATGATCTCGGTGTCATACTGTCGATGTCGAAGGCGTTTAATAATTTTAGATCCCGCCGATATGAAATTAATGGAACCATTGACCCTTCTTAGTTTGAATACTAGATCACCATAGAAATTAGAAAGGGATATAAAAGGTGTCAAATTCGTGTCCAAATTCTTCCCGATGTACCCTTTTTATATACCTTGTGTTATATTTCTATCATTTTCTAGTTGAAAAAAGAGTATTCAAAATTATAAGATATCATGAAAATTTATTTGCGCACTTAATACTAACTTAATTTTTATCATATATATTATCAATTAATAACGTATGACATATAAATTTAGACATATAATTTTCTCGGATACAATATCCTCTTTATACATTCTAATAATCTTGAGGTTTTCAAATAGTCTCATAGAAGAATATATAAAAGAATTCAAAGTAGGACCAGAATGTATATATTTCATATTCTACAAAGTAAGGTAACATGTATGTTGCAATATTTAGGTCTGTTTTGCTTGACAAAAAGCTTGCCTTGTAACAAATATATGTAAAATTGTGTGAAAAAATTAGCCGTTAAGTAAAAAAATGTATTGTTTTCTTGTACATTTCTCTTTTTATACTTACTTAACCTACCAATAAGTTTCAAAATTAATATATATAATATAACTTTTTGATAATTTGAATGCCGTGTTCTATTTTGCTCGCCTAAAAGTTTTACTTAAAAAACATTATGAATAATTGTGAAGCAAATGAAAAAATGAGCAAAATGTTTAGTGCTCCTTTTGCACTTCTTTCCTTTACTAATTGAACTTACCAATAACATTTAAACTTAGTATGAAAAATCCAATCCAACGCTTCATGATGTTATTAACTGAAGAAAACGTTTCGTATACGACAGTGCAAATATAATAAAATGAAGAGAATTGATAGAGGTATTATTCGCAAGGAATCATGGGACATTGATAACGGTCACCCTTAAAGTACCTCATTACATTCCATGGTATCTTGTCATTTACTATAAACACTTATATAAGTGTTTGAGCGTGCGAGTGACAATGATAATAATATCTAACGGGCTTCCTTCTAATCTCTTTATCTCATTTTTGTTCATAAATCATCTAGCTGAAGCTTTGATTTTTCATTAATATAGAGTATTCCTGTAATATATATAGATGTAGGGTTACAGTTGCATTTTCTTATATTCTGTATTTTAATTGTGTGCTCTACTACCTATATTGTCACAAACTTCCTTTTATTTCGTACACCTACACCTGATTTCCAATTTGTTTACTTACATTGATTATATTTAAGTGAATTTTTCACTACCTGTTTTTTCCGAAAATGAAGCATTGTATATTTTACTCAAGCCATAACAATTACTTACTTACAGTTACAGTTTGGAACAATTGGACTCTTTTGGTTTACTTATTTCCCTGATAGTCCACCGATGTATAAAGTTGCCGCGTAACAGATCTTTTTGATATTCTTTGATTTAATATAGTGTCATTTAATATGTAATTTTAAGCTACGCCATTTTGGATTTTTTAAATTCGTTACACACATATATTATAGGCACTAATGATACTTGGTAATGCACAAACCAAAATGCATTATCTTATTTTAAGCGCAAACAAAAGTCCGGACATTTTTCTAAACTGTGTCGAATCCCGCTGGAGTTTGCATTTTTAATATTACTTCCTTCAAGTAATTCAATATAAAATTGTTAATACTCCAAACATATGGATTATAGATTTTTTATACATTGTGGTTTGGCATGATACTCAATCTATGTCAAAATTGTAGTTGGGGAGATGAGCGCATTCGACCAATATTTCAATCACAAAGTGAAATGTTTATTCAATACCATATATAGTAATCAATGAAAGACTTACGTTTTTGTCAAAGTAAAACCTACACTGATATCAGGCATACTGTTAACAAATGTATACAAGTAGCAGTACTTTACAAGAATACTGTATTATTAAGTTTCAATCGGATATAATGTTAACCCGATATAGTTGTATTATCAACAAAATATTTGCACTTATTACATATTAAACTGTATAAGTCATATTATATAATTTCAAAACACTTAAAAGGAATAACAATAAACATATTTGTATAAAATGTTGGATTTATTATCTAATAAGTAAGAGATAAATCATATTGAATATTTTTAATGAAACTTTGATTAAAATTTAATCAATTTGAAGAAAAGTATTATTTCTGAGATAATATTGCTAGGGTAATGCATCTCGACAACAAAGGACATAAGACTATAGTAAAACATATGTGCATTAAAAAGAATGATTTACATTAAACGATCAGTTGGCAAAACACAAACTTAGTTAAGTCTATTGATTTGAAAATATGAGTCATCAATCAAAGTTTGTATATATGAATTGAACATACTTAAACCTTCTTTACAATATCTGTAAAGGTATGAGATTTTCGTGAACATGGGGAATCTGGTATGTATAACCTCAAACGTAAGTTGATGGACGTATAGGAGACATAACTAATGTATTAAATAATGTAGATAATGCAAAAGGAATAATTTGAATAGTACAGTTTCTCCTTCCAAAACTATGCACTTGGTAGTCTAACAACGTCACGAGAAAGTCGTAACCATTTAAATCATTTAATGACTTGGTATTTTGAATGTTTATTGTTAATGGATAGATTGAAACCTATTCCGAGCATTGTGAACCCCGATTTTGTCTCCTTTTATACTTGATAGTTACTGGATTTGACGGTTTCTGCTGGAAGAAACGGTTATCGCAAGCAAGTAGGAGTTGCTTCCTCTCTCGGGCAACTGAACCCGCTATCTTCTTGAGGTCTATGTACTCTTTTCCCTTTTTATTGATTTTGTATGCCATTCGCTTTTATGAAATTAAGACTACTATGCTGGTTTGTATGCCATTTCCTTTTATAAGATTAAAACTACAAAGTTAATTTGTATGTCATTCGCTTTAATGATATTAAGAGTACAAAGCTGGTTTGTATGTCATTCGCTTTTATGAGATTTAGATTTCTAAGTTGGTTTGTATGCCATTCTCCATTAGGAGATTTAGACTATTAAGTTGGTTGAATGCCATTCTGTTTTATGAGATTTAGAATGTCAGGTTAGCCTTATCCACTATCTTATCAAAACATCGGTTTTGCTACAATGTTGCCATTCAAGAGGGATCACAGATAAATACAAAATACCAAAGAAAAAAACCATGGTTCAGTATACAGTAAAAGAAATATAGTATAATAGGTAAAGTTTGGGTTTATTTAGAAACAGAGGTGCGATGAGTTCATGTCACTGAAGGGAAAACACATTTAGCTGCCGGTCACACCGTTTAACGCGTAATATTCACAATATTAACGATAGTCAATAGTTATAACGAATATATACAGCTAAACATCTTTTACTATCAAACAAATAAATCAATATATCTGATAATAAAGCTTATTTTGCTAAAGAAGAATATTATAGTGAGCATCGCCGTTTGAATCCAATAGAATTATTGAATAAGTAGTAGAGAGATTTAAATCTTAAAGATTAGTAGAATAACAAAAGCAAAAATCAATACCAGAAAATAATAATAAATAGATAACTAACTAACTGACTAAATAAAAACATAAAAAACTGGATATGTGAATTAAAACTATAAGAGATTTGAAATCTTTTACAGACAAACGAAAACATCCATATCTAATAAAAATGAGCAAATAAAAAAAAAAAAAAAAGAGAGAGAGAAACAAACAAACAACGATTAAAAAACCCAACAAAAAAAAACACGAAAACCAAAAAAAAAAAAAAAAAAAAAAAAATAAAATAAAAAAAAAAAAAAAAAAAAAAAAAAAAAACAAAAAGGGGGGGGGGGCGGATGGGGGGATGATTTTCGTTGTTATTTGCAATAAATTCTAATTTCTATTATAAGAGTTTAATAAGCTAACAGTCTAGCCACACTTCACATAAAAATATTGGAAGATATGTACCTTATAATTTTGTGCACAAGATGCGCATTTCGACAACTTACATGTATGTCTCTTCAGTGATGCTCACAGCCGATTGAATGGATGAAACAGCGTTAAACTCAAAATTTCTTTACATGTGAAAATAGTATTGAAAATTAGCAGTTACTAAAATGTATTCAATTAAAATCTTTATGTATATACATTATATTTTTGTGCACCAAATGAGCATTTCTACAACATATGTCTCTTCAGTGCTGCTCATGGCCGAGTGATTGGAATTTCTAATAATATATAAATATTTGAAGAGCAGAGCTAGAATCAAAGTTTCTTTACATGTGAAGGATTAAAAATGAGTTATTGCCAAAATATATTTAGTTAAAATCTATACTATTAAATATAACGACATTGCAAAATTTGACTTCTATTCGTATGAATTTACACACATACGCAAAAAAAGATAGATAGATTTGATAATTTTGTATGTCTTTTGGTTTCATGATTTTCGGACTTACGACTTACGGTTTAGATTTATCGATCGATCGATAGATAGATAGATAGATAGATAGATAGATAGATAGATAGTTAGATAGATAGATAGATAGATAGATAGATAGATAGATAGATAGATAGATAGATATATTAAATCTCATCTAAATTTGTCTTGCTCAAAATCTGTGTGTAAAATAGACTATTTTCAAGTTACCGGAAAGGTCCGTTATAACCTAGATTTAACACGTCGAACTACGGCTAACTGATAGTGACGTCATACTTGGTAGAAGTTGACGTCGTACATAAAAAATCGCCAAAGTATGTCCGTAGTTTGGATATAACTCGGAAATAGAAATAAAAATAATGAGTTTTTGTGGTATTGTAGGGATTTGGAACCTGAAAGTCGTGATTAGGAACCCCAAAGTGCCGAATCGAGGGCATGGTCTGTGTTTATCTATTACGGAAGTGGGGAATTGATATTTTTCTATATACATATATATTTCAATTTTCAATAATTTGACCTCTATAAATCCTACAATTATTTTTCAAGAATTTTTAGAACAAAAAAGTTCAGTGCGTATTTGTATTGTAATTTCAATTATTATTTAATACATGCACATTATAAAGCATCGTACTCTTAGCATGTATATTGACCTATTGGGTAACTTTTATAAAGTAAACCGAGAATTATAGTATAGAATAACAGTAGTGATGCTTACGGGAATTACTAGCTTTCATATTTCTATGTCCGGTCAGAAGGGGATGCTTACTAATGCTCCCAGTTCCGGTTCTTCAAGGCGTCCGTAAAAGCTAATATATCTATTTTTTGCTTGTCAAAAGGCGTTCCTGATTTACTATAGCTCAGTATCGTTTTATTTCATTGTTAAGTATAAAAGAAAAAAATAGGAGTTACTGGCTCAGTTATGTGGCAGAAGTCACCATGGAGCTATACAATACATGAATATCAATAATATACTAGCACATATAACACATTGTCATTGAATTGTTCCTTTCTCCTGCAGTCACCTGATGTTATTTTCGAAATGAAATCGAAAAACTCAAGGACAGTCAAATTTCGATGTACATTAGTACGAAGAAAAACCCTTTAAATTACACATATTATCGATTATCCTTTTAAACACGCACATGGCACGCCAAAAACATTTATTACTTAACAATGTTACGATATGTATTATCATAAATCTGAAATGTAGCATACAAAATAAATAATGTTTATTTAATACGGACACATAAAACGGAAAGCGGAAAAGGAAGTTTGAAAAATCGTTTTTAGATTGGCTGTAATATATTTCTTTACGAAAAGTGTCTATCTGCTCGTATTAAGTTGCATTATGAAATTTTCAATATCACGATACACTAAATACGGTGTCTTATATCTGTACTTCTTGACCCCCTTTTTATAAACAATAAGAAAGGTTGTATGCACTTTATAAGTAGAACAAAGAAATTATAAGCGTTTTCTGTTTTCATACACACGCTAAGCCATAATTATCAAGAACGTTATATTTATTTAATTATATATAAATCAGTCATTTTAAGTGATGTTCCGGGGATGACTAGTTTCTTGCAGTTTTGTGGTTTATATATTAGAATATATATCAAATTGATGCAGCATATGCGCATTGCGACAACGTATTTCACAAGGTCCGCACTGTGGAAATCGAAAGTATAAATATTTGAAGGATATATGTGTGTATTAATTTCTACTTCTCATTTCTTATGTTCAAGGGTTTATAATAATCCACAATAAAATTGTATTGCACAGAGTTATAAAGTCAGACTTTTATATAGATATTACTGTTTAACTTAATCCGGTTGCAGCATGGAGTTACTAAAAGAGGTATTGGCGGTAAACTAGGTAATTTTGTTTAACAAATGTACAATGTATATCTTTTCCAATATTTTGTTGTATCGTGATAATCTACATTCATTTTGTATTTGCGGTATTGAAATGTTTCTTTGTTGTTTCTCTGCTATTGTTTTTGAAATTACAGATGTGTTTAGCCGAAAAAGAGGGCGCTTTCTCATTTTGAACAGCACAACTATAAGTATGATTGTTTTGTTGAGTAAATATTGCATTTATATTTTTCATCATTGAAGTAATTGCTGTATGCTATGATTGAACATGAATTTGAAAGTAGCTCAACAAAAAGGCTGCACTAATTGTTATTATATAACCTAAAATATTAAAAAAAACTGTATTCTGTGGAATGGGATTGGGGTGTAAAGATGTTGGATAAATCCAAAACATAAGTCCAAAAATCATGAAACCAAAGGACATACAAAATCAGTGAAAATGAAAACCAAATAGAAAAGAACGAAAAATGTCTACTTGAAGAACATATGTGAACCCGCTTGATGGAGTGAGATCAAGTCACCGTGGAGAGGGAGCATCTCCTGTTTTCTAGCAACACCCGTCACATGTACCCATTAGAAAGAGTCAAATCGTGTAAATTCCATATATATTAATACATAGAGGAGTCAAAGTAGGTAACCTTCTAGTATAGAAGGTGTCAAATCTGTGTAAAATGATCGGAATCGGTCTCAGTCCACAATATCATTCACAAGTCAGATAACAAGATATCATATTGTGAAATAAGAGTCTCGTAGCGACCATAGTGCTTTCTTAGTGACGTTGTTAATCTAGCACAATTAAATCTGGTTGAGTAGCTTGAAGTTGTGATTAGGAACCCAAAAGTCCCGAAATGGGGTATGGTATGTGTCTACCTTTAACGGATGTAGAGATCTGACATTTTTCTATATACATATATATTTTTCAATTTTCAATAATTTGACCTCTATATACATATATATTTTTCAATTTTTAATAATTTGACCTCTATAAATCCCACAACTCTTTTTAAAGATTTCTTAGAAAAAGATTAATATCAATGTGTATATCTAATGTAAATTCTATTATGAGGACCCTCCAATATCTGACATAGAATATATAAGAATACTAGCAAAAGTAGCTACGTAGTTGTTATTAAAGAATTTTTGATAAAATCTAAAAGGCATAACCAAATTCTGACACAGAACACATATTAGTTCACTAGCGAAGTTACCCATGCAATTGTGATGCGAGTTTTAATGATATACATGCTTACATAAAGGGCAATTGGTCAATTGGTTATGTAACGAAGAAACTACGCTCGAAGTTGATTTATAATAAAACAATAAACTTGATAGTGCTGTTTTTACTTTTGATTGTTTTCATTATGTTCATTAGTTTAGACTATTGTATGAGGGAAAGATATATAAATACAATCTATTTGATACTTTGCAACATTGTGTATGTACTACTATACAGTATGAAAAACATAATCTTTAGACATTACATTCCTAGGCAAAAAATAACACGTACTGGTCATAAGTCATAAGCGTCTTGTTCTTTAGATCTGTATTCTAACATCTGTTGAGGCTTAACGTTCAATACACCAAATATCCCTGTTTAATACTTTCAAGTTCCAACACAACTTTATCATTTATCTCGTTTCGTTTCTGTGACAAAACATGATGCGTTTGAAGCAATCAAAGTGTACCGTTACATTTAAAGGAATAACATACTTTATTTCAAACATATGTACGTCTATTAATGTAGTGCACCATATGTACATTCCGAAAGGTCATGTCTCTTCGTAGATGGTTAAGGCCGAGACAGTGGAAATCGAAAGTATATTATTTGAAGAGTAAACTGACCACCAAATGGACCAGAAAGTTGGAGACCGAGAACCAATCTAAGGACAGAGCTTTTTCAATAGCGAGATATTCCTAATTTTAGAGTAATGTCCAAAATGGTGTAACAGTGAATTGAAAGTTTAAATTTCAACTCAGTACAGAAGCACTGAAATCTGGGTTTGTGATTATCATTGGGGACTGTCTGCAGATACATTTCACTTAATATTGGGAACAAAATGAATAAAAGTACAGATTATTCATGACGAAATCGGATATTATTGAAAAATTTGCAGAGGTTCTTGTTATTTGAAAAGATTAGCTTCACATTATATACTTTGCATGATAAGATACAGATTTAAAACATTCAATGCTTTATACAACCATAAAAAGTTTCGGCTCTAAAGATCCGGTGTTTATTGAATTAAATATCATATATTAACTTTCAACAATTTTGAATCATAACAAATATTGATGGAACATTCGGATGTCATCAAAGAGGAGGACGACTTGGCCCCGATACTATTTCTTTTCAATAATAAATCTTATGTATGAAACCCAGTGACATTAATCATAATCCTTGACCAACATAATATTCAGCAAAAATAGTGCGTGGGCTAAGTGCGTCTACATTACAAGGCTGGTCATCACAACCGAGGAATCAGGTCACTTCATGACAAATTTTCTCCCTTGCACCAGCTCTGTTTGTGTTTTAGGAAATTTTCAAAAACAAGTAAGCTGTGATAAATCGATTTATGGCTTACTCAATTCAATTTTTTTCAATGACGTTGCATTTTCCGGTAATCAATTGATAGATTGAACGTACTAGTTTGGGTTTTTATTCATATCCAGCCCGATGCGGACAAAATTTTCTGATATTGAAACAATCTGTTGAGCACATTTCCCAGCTTTGATGCGGCACTGATTTGGATAAACTTTTGTTTATTAAGATGTAACTAAACAACTTAGTAAATATCGGGATAGATACTCTGATATTGTTGACAAGATGGCAGCGCGGTCAAAATATAAACATGATGTAGAAAGAATTGAAATGATTGTATTTTAGTATTTTATTTAAAAACAATTAACATGACGAAATAGGTCATTATCAAAGAAGATGAATGTGCCTAATTTAAAAAAGACAATGATTCGATTCATAAACTTCATTAATCAGATGGACATTGCCTTGTGAACACTCATAGAAATGGGAAGATATTCTTAAATACAAATAACTCGGGTATTCACACATTGCAATATACAACAATGAACGTCAGCTTCAACATACAGTAAAATCCATCCTCACTCAGAAGACAATAGTAGTTAAGCTATATATTACACTTCTAATGAAAACCAATATGGAGGTTATGGGACAGACTGTGGACTGAAGGCGGGCTATTATACTGCTAATATATAGATGAAGAAAGAGACCTTGATATACTTTAACTGATTGTTCTTAACACACTCAGAATTCGTGTGCTGTTTAACTTTCATGACATCCCAATCGTCGGTACTTTGGTACAGAGAGAACCGTAAGTTGCATTTAAAAATCATTTTACTGACCTCAGATGAAAAAGGATATTGAAAAGTACTGTAGATTATGTGATTCTTGTGCAAGAAAAGAATAAAAAGGATTTAAGCACAATGGGAGATTGTTCTATCTCCACGGTTACCAGTACTCACATCTTTGTGCCCAGGAATGTCCATAAAGATACCTTTTATCAGTTGAACTGTGAAATACACCAGTTATTTTCGTCTTACAGTCTCGTCTGTTACTGCACTTATTGTCCATCACAAATCATTTCGTTAAATACTATAGTAAGACGTAAATTCTATAGCGTTGTTACATAGTAATGTTTTTACAACAATATATAGTACAGGGCAGCAATGGACGTAAATTCTTCTTTTGCAATATAAAGGAAAATTTGTGAATGTTGCAATCTGTTCTAGAACTAAAATATGTATTGCAGCAATGTCGGCCGAATATATCAAACCTCAGCTACCATTTCGGTCACTGGTGGAACTATTTTCAAGTGTAAGGATATAGATTTAAAACATATATGACTGCGGCCATCACAATATTTACGTTCACGTATATTTCACCAAACGGGGATTCAAAATCAGGGCGCAGTCTGTGCAATAAATCTGTATAAAATAAGTCTTTGCTTAACGAAAACGTTCCTTTATATACATATTTTGTGAAGGATCAAGTTTTCCCGTACAGTAAAAAATCTATTGCAACACAAAAATCAACGGGGTACTGGAATCTGCTGCATCCAAACTTGTACTAAAAATATTTGACTTCGAGATTGGTTTCAAAAAGGCTTTAAATCCGTACTCTTATAAACAGGAAACAGCTGGGTAAATATGCATGTCTTTACTGATGTTATTATAATATAATACGATTAGATACATTATAACATACAATTATTTTTGAATGATTTGATTAAAATATCTGAAATATGTAAATATATCATTAAATACATGCATTGATTTGTTCCTCAAATTATAGTTTTGAAATGCCCCCTGGTAAAATATAGGTTTGCGAGAACATCAATCCCTATGAAAAAGCTACGGATCCAAGGTATGATAGAAATGAACGCAACTAAAATGTTTGTTGGTGGGTTATTTTGTGCTTTACGTTGTTTTCAAACAACCTCTTCAACATAGTAGCGCAGTTCTGGAAAACCCTGATCGTTTGCACCGCATAGAGACTGTAATTCAATAATCATAAAGAAAATAATATCACTAAAGTGTTCCAGAGTGCGGTATTATGTATGCAAGAAATACAGAAGAATAGAAAGAAATCGATTTCCCTGATAGCTCCATGCTACGCAATACAGACTTTTAAAGACAAACCTCTAAAAATCTAAATGACAATTATGTACAGTAGTGTGTGTTGGATATTGGAATGCAGTTACCTAGACGGAGCCCCACCAATTTCTCCACAAGGTTGAGATATTCGTTTCTTATTTTAGATTAATTTCGCCGTTATGTTATTCCAGAGCATGTTCAAATTACAATGACTTTGTTCTGAGGACTAGGCGATTTTCGGATAAGCTACTCAACCAGGGTTATATATGTGCTAGACTAACAACGTCACTGAGGAAAATCTATGGTCGTTACGAGACTCTTATTACTCAATATGATATCTCGTTATCCAGACTTTTAAATGATATTCTGGACTGAGACCGATTCCGATCATTTTACACAGATTTGACACCTTCCATACCAGAAGGTACCTACTTTGAATTCTCCATATATAAATATATGTGAAATTTACATGATTTGATGCTTTCTACTGGGTATATGTCACGGTTGTTGCTAGCATCTCACTTCAACATAGGGGTTCACATATGCTCTTCAAGAAGACATTTTTCGTTATTTTCTAATTGTTTTTTTTCACTGCCTTTGTATGTCCTCTGGTTTCATGATTTTCGGACTTGCGGTTTGGATTTATCCATCATCTTTACATTCAATAGATTCACCACATATTCTGTAACCACACATTGCATTCCAAGGTGTTTTTTAGTTTAATATTTCTAGATATAGGTTAATATGGTGCATGCAACGGACGTTACGGACGTTGTTCTTCAAGGAGACGGTCTGACCTTCAAATTCAACGGTGAATCAGGTCAGTCGAAAAACGAATCGTGTACATTTTATCATTAATATGTATATGCATTCTTCATAAGTGAAAATGAACATGAAAAATAAATGACTAACTTACTAACTAACTAACTAACTAAATAATTAAATAAATAAATAACAATAAACAATAAACAAAATCGAAAATGACAAGATATGCAAGAGTTATGTTACTCATATTATTTCTTCTCCAGTGACAATAGCTATAGAGGATGTTATCGGTTGTCAAAGACAAAAATCTTCATCTTCATACAAACACTTCCTCGACTGCTCGCCTTCTGCCAGTGCATACGTACTTTACATCGCGAACAAAACGCCAGAGGTCATATGGACCCTCGGAATTCTGAATATAATGGGTGATAATTCACGAGCAGAGACGCTAGTGAAGTCACTACAAGGAAAACTAGCAAGTATGTCGTACAGATATATAATGCACTGTGACATGTGCATTAGGAAAAAGGGATATTATTAAAGTTTGTTTTCAGTATCAAATATGTATGAATTTGCCGATTTGTTATGAAAAATTGAAAATTGAAATTGAAAGCGATGTTTTTTGTGTAAACATTATTGTTTGGATAACGTGACTTTTTAAGACTAGACTTCATGTGTATATAACGGTTAAATAGAGCGAAGTATCCGCTATTTTTGAATTAAGTGGTAATATGAGGTGGAAATGAATTGTATCAACGTTGACAGGTAATGGAATCTCCTTTTCTTGTTCGTATGGTCAGTTGACCATGATTAGAAATGGATAGTCTAGTAAAAGTCGCCTTTTTATATATCACCTTCAAAGTTAGAGATTTCTTTCTTCAATGGTAGATTAATAACCTCTAAACTTGCTCAAGTTTCTCCATTTTAAATATTGATCGTCATATATATGTATGACCACACAATTGATAACTATTCAATTGTATTCATTATTGATCTTTGGAAGTTTGAATCGCCTCTGTGTATATGTGGTGCTTTAGCATTAATTTAAGATACATGCATGTTACTACGACCTTAATAATTTATTGCTTTTCTATATGTTTAACCTAAAATTACGATTTTTAACGTACATTAATATCTTGCAGTTATTACGGACATTTAAAGTGAGAAAGCTTTATTCAAGATCGCGTATATATTTATTTGCATTCAATGGAAATGTTGTTACTTGTACATGATCTTCATGAGCACATTTGAGGTATATTTGAAAGGGGGTTCTTTATCACGTAATCACACAGACTAGAAAAAAATCGTTGTAATGGTGGATCGAATTTTCCTCTAAAAATACCTGTATACCTGATAGAAGGTTTTTAAATTATGACATCTTTTGTTATAGCAATCGTGACATGCACGTGACAAATAATTTAAATCGTCAGATATTAATAATGCAGTTTCACTCGTTGTGCAAAACTTGCTTTGCTTTGCAGGTTGAATTGGTTTGAGGTACTCTTTTGCCTTGCAATGTTCATACATTTTGCATGACCATTTAAGTTTGAAATCGCTGCCATAGATCATGTGATGTGTTTGATGATGATATTCTATAAATATCAACTACTATGTGCTATCTTAGTCCGCGTACAGGAATGTAAAGTGAAGAAAATGGATACGTGTTGCTGATTCCACGGTGCTTCCACGGTACCTTCCCATGAACCCCCTCCCCTTTCTGAAAAAAAATGGCTTACTCAGTATGGATAACTGCAACAAAACCTGTCACATGTTGTGTTCTTCCATCGATGTTTTAATTCGAAAGAATAATCACAACATAAAACCCCACATATTGTTAATTTTAAATTTGAACAAAGTTAACCATTTTTGCATTTGTTGTCAAGAATTCAAGGAAGGTAAGCGATATTTTAAAGGTGTAAACATTGTGTTTTAAATGAAGACACATTTAGGCGATAAACGTACAGTGTTGTGATTGTTGGGAAAAGGTATGTCACGGTTTTACAGTTACCCTATAGTCCAGAAAACTTTTTTCCTACGGTTTGACAACGGTTTACCTGAATTTTATTACCATTTTTATTCACGTTTTGCACAAGCATTGTTTTGCATTTTGCTAATGTGCCATAACTGATTGTTTTTAAAAGAAGGTTACAAGGATTAAATGAATGCGTGTTATTGTTATCTTATTATTTGCAGTTTAAAATTTATTTCATCAGAAAGGAAAATAAAAAACGTCGTAATTCATGCTCTGGTATATATGTGTGGCTGTTTATGTCTGACAGAAAAACTACATGAAAAAAAGGAAAAGGAATAAGAGTGATTATATTCACAACAATTCTTCTGAGTAAAAAACGAGAATTGTTTTCTGAATACATATAGAAGTAAGCACTTTGCTGATACAATTGAACCAATATTAAATCGAGTGAAAATGTCAATTTTTCATTACACATGCATGTACTACATGTATATGGTTTATACACATCTGTTAAATAATTTTCAGATTGCAAATTATTGCACAATGTTTTGATGTGCTTGTTCAGTTTGTTGTTAAATTGCAATTAATTTTGGTATTGGTTTTTGGTATCATAGATGAAAATTAAAGTCTCCGTGACTGCTTTGTACAATATTGTTTAGTATATGTGATGACTACATCCCGCCCTGGGCGCCCCGGTGTTCTGTCTTTATATGGACGTAATTTTGATAAGAAGTTAGATACACTAGATACTTTGGTATAAAACACTAGGATTATTTCACTTTACATACGATAGTGGTGTGTGACTCATCGCGGGGTAGACCGGAATACATTTAGAAATCTTTGTTACTTTCCATTGCTCCGACCATTGTTTGCATCAGACATGACATGGTCGAGATTTTGATAATTTCAACCCCAGTATTTTGGCCAATTACAAGTTGTACACAAGTACTGTTTAATTAAATGTTAATCGATTGGCCAATGGTACAATTTTCATTACAGAGCTCAAAAGACCAAAGAATCTGTTGGTGTTTATTAATCCCATTGGTGGAAAACAGACAGCAAAGACAGAATTCTTAGAAGTTATTGCACCTTTACTGGATTTTGCTGATATAGCCTATCAGTCATATAGTGAGATACATTTTGTCATAATCCTACTTTTATTCATTACTTGATTCTTTGTAATCGGCGATTCCGGTTGTCTCTGAAATAATGGTTGTCCACGTGTTAGATTGTTTGTCCTACAATGCAAGTTAACATTAATTTATAAAAAAGATGTTGACATTTTACTAAAACTTCGTATGAATGTATGACTGAATGAATTCCGGGAAAGAAAGAAGAAAAAATACCCCCAATATTTCTGCGATGAAAACTTAAAGGATAAAGTATATAATTATTTAAAAATTTGCTTCATCATGCATGATGTACATGTGTACTTTTGTTTCAGTAAGTGAAAGAGCCAATCATATGATAGAACTTGTGTTGTCTGCAGATGTCACTACAATTGACGGGTAAGAATTAGACCGATCATGTTTAACATGTATACAGACTGTATTAATTGTAAATCGTGGTTATATCAAACCCAATTGCCGACATTATATCAGGGCGAGCTGCGAAGTGTATATACAAATGTAGTGGTTATACTGAGAAGATGTTTGGATAGATAATTAGGTTATACCTTGGCGTTGTGGTCAATATACTGAGGTTATAGCAAGGGAGGGCTCGAACGGTATATCTTCACTATATCAAGGTGCGATGCGGATTATAACGAAGCGCTTCGTACAGTATATCGTTGTTATACTGAGGCGAGATGTTGACTGTACATTGTGATTATACCGCGGCGAGACTCAGATCGCGAAATCGCGGTTATACCTTAGGGAACTGCAGGCAAAATATCATGATTATACATTTCTCGCGGTTTCTGTCTTAGCCATTTAGAATCGACAAAACAGTCATTGAAATAAAAATTGGGTTTTAAGCCTCTGGTACTCGGTTGTTTATGTTTGGCTCCGGACTCAATGTTCTTAATTTCGAATCCGTACTACAGCTCTTTCGAATGAGAAGAAAAAAGACAATAAATTGTGATTCATATACATTTATGAGCCCCTTTAAGTTTGATTTAAGTGATACATGTACGTGTGTTATTATGAAAAATATTTTAAATTTAGGATAATCGTACTCGGAGGTGATGGAACATTAGGGCAAGTGATCAATGCCTTGATTCAGAAACACCAGGGTTCCGATTCCTCCAGGATTAAGACTGTCAATCCTATTGAGATTCCTATAGGCATCATACCAACAGGTGAGAGGCTTATGGATTCTTTTGTGAGTTTATCTAACCTCTTTCACATATATCACCTATCTTGTGGTGGCATTTTCAGATGTATAACACCTATCATGGTAGACACACTTTAAGGTGTACAGTATGCCACTTATAGATTTATTTACACACCAATTGAAGACGTTTGTTACTTCCGGTTAACCACACCATTTGTTTGGCTTTTGTCAAATTAAATGACCGTCCTAAGTCGGTATCGTAATTGCACTACAATCAAATATTTTTGTAATGTGTTAAATGTTCTATTATATTATTTATATTCATGTATTGTATAGCTCCATGGTGACTTCTGCCACATAACTGAGCCGGTAACTCCTCTTTTTTCTTTCAAGTAACTGTCCTAAGTCGGTATCATAACCGCAGCATAATCGAATATTTTTGTAACGTCGTCCTTACGTGTATATTCTACCATTGTCATTTTTATGTGCATGTGTTTGGTGATTTTTGTCATACAGTTTTGTCAGATGTCTTCAGTTTTCTCTTCCCTACCCTTTAAGGTACAATTTGGGGTATGAGTTGCCTATCCTATCCTGTGACGAGATACTCTCAGGTATATGTCATCTACCGTGCATCAGAGCACTTTCAGGTGTACATTGCCTACCATGTGGCGGCACAATTTCAGATGAACGTCGTCTATCCGGTGACGATATAGTTTCAGGCAGTAATTACCTATCCTGTAGCAGCCCACATTCATGTGTATGCTGCCTACCCTGTATCAGGTGTATGTTTCCTATCATATGACAGCACAGCTCCTTGTCCGTCAGTTTCGCCTTAATGAAAGATCAAGTGTCTATCATAAGATTCAGTATTCATACTTATATACAGACCAGCGCTTTAAAATCACCTTTGTCTATTACATACTTCAACTGCCTTACGTGATCACTTTTTCACCTTCCGTTTGGTGGTAATTTACATTTAAAGTATTTAAAATTGGTATTTATTAGAACCAGAAAAATTTACCCCTTTCCGTTTATGGCAAGTAATAACTAATGTCAGAGATATATTCAAAATAATTCGAAATTAATTATAAAGTGCATTCTTGTCTTATGTTTTAATTATCGAAAAGGTATTTGTATTAATCACAATTTCAAAATTTATGTTACAAAACTAGGTATTATAATCAGCTTAATGATAGTTATTTTCTGTACATGTATGTAAGGGCATTCATGGTGGATGTGGTTAGCTTTTCAGGAGACGCTTACTCATCCCGAGAACCTGGTCTCACCTCTGAATTTCAGGGATTCTTGAATGTCCACTGTAATACATAGTTGTTAGTACCCTAGTCACTTGACATCAGTTCGTATTTTGCATTAATGTCACACTTATGACCATTGCAGTGTGGAGCCCGTAGAAAAGTTCCCCGCGGAAGGTTTAACTTATGTTTTATCACACTTTTTTTCCTGATGTTACGTGGTAATAACACTTTCTACACAGAACTGGTTCGCATTCATTTACATATACCGTGCTGAGTTCCATTTGTTTCTTCTGCATGTAAGTGCATTCATTGCAGGTATGGCTAGCCATCCTCCCAAGCACGTGGTCTCACCTCTGAAATGCAGGGGTCTGTGGTATATGGTTGTTAGCGTCAAAGTCAATTGACACCAAGTACTTTCGTATTTTGCATTAGCTGGGACCGGCAGAAGATACTAGTATTAATCATTTTCGTAGTGCTTGTTACTGTTTATTCTATGCAGGTACAGGAAACATGGTATGCAAAACCCTGCATGGCACGAGAGACCTCACCACTTCTGTTCTGCATGTCATTAAAGGTAATGTGAAAGTAATGTAATGACATAAAAACAACCTATGTTATAGTATATGATGTAGTATTATATCTTGGTAAAATACATACCACAGATAATTAATACCTATTGCAGCATGCTTTAGTTTCGTAATTGTAATTTTAACAAGAGAAAACATTTGTTACTTGTTCAAATTTAGAACCAATTGTTATTAAAGCCTTGTTTTAAGACCGTGCTACCATTCTACAGTGTATTATTCTATTTACGTGATACATCCAGTGTTAAATAGTTTTGTGTCGAATAAGTGTTTCGGCCATTGATTGCGAATAGCTAAATAGAAGACACTGGTTCCTGCCGACCACGTTGTCTGGACTCTGATTTTAACATGGCCCATGACGAAGCACGGGACACATTCGCTTTTAAGTTGGCGAGCCGACTTCCTGTCTTAATTTCCGGATGCAGGCTCTGTTTCTACTCTTACGAATTCCGTCAACACTCATATCGATATATGTTTTAAAATAGCACTGGAAAATGAAAAATGTCTTGCTTTTGCAGATTGAACTAGGATGAAAAGTTTACTAAATGTGTGAAAATCAAATCAAGGAAAAAACAACAATAAAGTAATTACTGTGTATACAGACTGTCGTCTCAACAATGGGTCATTATATTTAGGAAGTTTTATAGACAGAGCAAAATACTCAATATGTATTACATGTATACAAGTACCTTGGTTGTGGGTCAGTTACATGCACCTTAGTACTTAGTTCAAGAAAAGGGAATAACGTCTACAGGAAGATTGAGATCTAAAGGGACTTGGTCAGAAACTAGAAAATTATAGCATGAAAATGAGAAATTATGGCAATATCTCAATTTTTCCTGTGTGGCATAAATTATAAAGTTGGTATTAATTGCAAAATTTAAAACTAAAATTCCTCAAAGTTTTCGTAGAATTAAGGTAATTAAGTCGAATTAAATTCGGTTGGTTTCAGTTCTCCAAATAAGGCGATGCTCCCATAATCATGTATGTGCGCAGATATTAACTATAGAAAACAACAACTGGCCCATATGGAGGAACACGAGCACGGGAAAAAACAAAAGGACGGTAGAAAAAGACTATACACAAACTCTACACTACTACTATACACTATACACACACACAAAAAAAAAAGAAAAGTTGAACAAATGTTAGAATCGGGTAAAGCACAAGTTTCATTGTCACGTGATTTCGTCTGACCGTCCTCATCAATATTCAAAGAGTTGGCGTGGTCATATTGCAAATTTAAAACGGGCATGTCTCGTTAACGACATCGACTTTGGTAGCGACACTTTTTATACATCTTAGATAATATACTAACAATTGATTTCTGTTTAAGAAATCCGTTTACATTTTTTTTATACTTTTCCCGACTTCATTTGGACCAGGCTCCTTTAAACTTTAATTTAGATTGATGATTTGTAAAATTTTATCAAAAAGCACAGTTTGAAAATCCTAAATGTAAAGGTGTTATTCAAAATTGTAGTTTTTAACCCTTAAAGCTGTATACCCTATGTTGGCATATTATGAGTAAATTTATTCTAAACTGTTTTGATTATATGTATAAGACTAAAACATATTTTTAAAAGGCCCTTGCAAATGTTGTGATCAAATTCGTCGTATTAAGTGAGATACGGCTGTGTAAAACGCGATGTTTGTAAACAGAATGTTTACAACCATCTTATCACGTGATCTGATTTGGAAGGCGCATCATGGAGGGCGAGGTAAATAAACTTGACGAGTAACTTTGAAAATCTGTATTCAAGTCTGCTAAAGTTAGTTTTTACTGAAATTGTTATCTTTTGGAGTCTCCCTTCGTCGCATTTGTTTTGATTACACTGCGCATGCGCGACGTCAGGTTACAGTTGTATTTATGGAATACCCTCTTTATTTACGAAGTATGTTCTTTTTATTTTGATATCTCCGAAGGTTTGAAGCAAAAAAAAAAAAAAAACTGTTATTAACGCAAAGTTGATAACTTCAGCCATACGAGAAAAATATAGTTTTTGTTTTACATGCTTTAATTTTTGAAATTATACCGAATTGTAGGGTATACAACTTTAAAATCCCTCTATCTTATAAATCTTCATTCAGGGACTTTTGCTTCGGATATTAAATAGAATTCGAATTTGAAACATTTAAACATGCATATATATTCACCTAGGTACCTTTATACTTATTTTTGGTGGTTTATGTAACCAGACAAATATTGTGTGATTATTGCAGGTGGCGTGCTTAGGACGGGATTAAAGGGAGTTTACTCTGATGGCCGTTTTGTAGGAGCTGCGTGCTGGAGTGTAGCATATGGGCTTTTCTCTGATATGACGCACTATGTGGACAAATATAGAAGTTGGCTAAGGCAGCTGAAAGGATTTGGTAGGTATATGATATAAACATTAAGGTGAAATAACCCATCCCCACTATTTCCAGTCTTCTTTGTTGTCCATATAGCGTTATTGTTTTAGGACATATTTTAATGCAAAAAGAAATTAGCACTGAAAGTTCAAAATAGAGGTGATATATTTTAGTGTAGTCAATAATTTATTTGATTAGAGCCTGTCTCTTTAAGCATTTTTGTAGTCATGAATGAGCGATTAATGATATACTTTATCAAAATACGATCATCATTAGAATACTGAAAATAAACTGTGTAGATAGAAACTGTGTGTTTCTTCTCGCATAAAAAATGATAATAATAATAATGATTAGGGTCACGCGAAATATAGGTTATACGGTAATAATATCAATGCATTAGGCACCAGCTCTTTTAATATGATCGAGAACAGAATTTTTTAAAACGGCTTTCAGACGTCATGGACATTTTTTTTTTGTTTCAGGTTTTTTCCCCACTTTAAATATTTTCAATATTAAATCTATACTTGAGGTATATGTACTTGTATATTGCCTTAGTATGCTTTATATTACAGTTATATCTTTTTTATATTACAGTTATACCCTTCTGGTTTCTACTCTTTAAAACACGCCGTCTTTTCAATGCAAAAATCACATGTAAAACAAGGTAAATAAATAATAAATATACATCGTACGAAGTGAATCAATGATGGATTTTTTCACAATTTATTTTATGATCACCATTCATAAATGCCAAATGTTGGTGAGTGTACTTTCAAATGTGCAGCTTCTTTATCGCTTTTAGTACTTTTGTGCTAAAGCAAGAGCTATAACATTTGCATCGTTGTAGATTTTTGTGTAGTCCATTAGTGTGCACTTAAAACCCCTTTCTACCTCTCAAATTCCTTTGCCATGAACGTTTTAATTATTACGTTGGATAGAATATCATATCTTGTGTCATGGATCAACAAGTGCAATACAGATTTTTTTTTCGTAGCGGAAGTGTTCTGACAAAGGTGAACGTTACACTGGTAGTTCCTCCAGGAGAAGATAAAAAGAAATATTCTCAAATAAGTTCTTATCGGTAATTGATATTGATGTAGTAAATAAATACTACAGTGTGTAGCAAATCCATTTGCATGATGTATTTTATTTAGGAATTTCAAAGCACGCGCGGATCCAGAAATTTTGTCGAGACGGGGCCCATCCCAATAAGTTTTCAGAGCAGTGGTCCACCCATGTTTTTGTGTAACATTACTTATTTTACATTGAAAAATAACAAGAAAAGTAATTCTCAGGATGGGTCTAGACCCCGTGCCCACCCCCTGGGTCGGTGCATGTCATGGAGAAAACAGAAGACATCTGACAAATCTGTATGATACAAATCACCTAGGACACAGACGCTATTTATATTTACCTACTGGTCACATCAGCTGTGTGATCAAAATCCGTCTACAGCAAGAATAAAATCAATAAATAACATCACAGTTAACAGAGAATTCATGATTATACCTGTTTCATACTAACTAAATATTTTGCATTTACTTGGTCTTTATAAGAATAATATGCATTTATATTTTTAGGGGTTCTGATGGTAATGGTGACAAAGAAAGAACTGCACAGGATGTAAATAAAGGTAAAACACAAGGTAAACTTATGATAAACTTAAATAATTTAATTTCTTATAAAACAAGAAATTTGATTGGCCGTTAAAAGCATATTGTAGCTTCATAAATTGGTTTGGTCGGTTGCTAGGAGCAATTAGCTATGTGGATATTTTCCTCCGCTCTTGTTGTTACATTTTCATTTGCAGTTTAAAAAAGAATCTAATGTTGGTAATTCAAATTATTTTAGTCTTTAATTAAATTATAATCATTAACTTTTACAATTTTGCAATTTATTGAGATAAAATATGGTTTGAGGCAATATTTATCTCAATAAATTGCAAAATTATTAAATTTAAAATAATTCATTATAAGAATTTTCTGATGACATATTTCATACTCTGAATATAATGCATTTACTCAGAGTTGTTCTTATCATAAGGTCGGCTTTTTACAATTTTCATTTAAAAGCATAATGATTTGATTGTAAATAGTACATGTATGTATGTCTTATTTAATATTATACCTTCTTAATTTCTAGAGATTGAGAGTTGCTATTCCATTCTGACGTCATGTATCACTAATATAGTAGACGAGAGCGGAAAACTGAATAAACCGGATACCATGTTTCGACAAAACTTTTTCAACTTGTTTACTTACGTGCAGTGTCCAATACTAGGCTTGCTGAAACATTTTTTCCAATTGATTACCGACAACCCCTGTGCTGTAAGGAGATTTTTGTGATAAGTACACATTAAACAAAGAATTAATTTTTCATAATATCAAAAGCAAATATGCTTTCTGCATTTCCGTTTGAGAACAACAAGGTGTCATAATTTCTAGTCACAGATAAAAAGACGGCAAAATTAATCAAAACTTACTTTGCTGTCAAAATATTGATATCACATAATGATGGTTTTAATCGTCTATACGGGCTCATAATAACGGCATTAGTCGTATCTACGAGTCCATGATAACGGCTCTAGTCGTATTTGTCCTCATAAAAATGACTATAGTCAAATATATGGCTTCATGTTAATAACTTCAAAGCCAAATTCAAAGGGCGTAATGTGCAGTATATTAAATATTGAATGATTACATTATAGTTATGATTGGATAGTTCGTATAATATGCTAATGTTTGTACAGTATTTGCAATGTCAAAGTTAACTTGTGGCTAAGATTTTCCGTTTAATAATTTTTATTTATCGTCTTGTTAATATTGCATTCTTCTTGATATAATGAAAAAGAAAACATCTGAAAATCTGCTTTTTTGTATTGTCTTTGTATTGACAGTTTAAATTTGATTTTGTCGACGTGTATGACGTAACGGAATACACAGTAGATATTCAAACAGCATGTCCAGAAAAAGATTTCGGTCAAGGTATGTGTGTGATGTATATGGTTTCACTCTCTTGTCAGATACCTGTAATGATTTTGTCTGGAACTCAATCTAATCATTTAAAATGATCCATTTTAGGGTATTCAATAATCGATGTTTCATCATTCAAATATACTTCATCGATATATTTCTATAAAAGCACCGTACCATGACTCTATGAACGATTTTGTGTTCAATTCCCTACTAAACTTATTAGTCTTGCTTGATTGCATACATTTATTATATTTATCATATTATTCATGTTCTTGAAGCATAGTTTCTATGATGGTAAAGATTTAGAACTGCAGTATAGGACTTTTACATTTAGACAACAACATTCCTCTTCCCATGTCTGATATTATATAACACTTTACAATTCTTGAAAGTAAGTAAAGCCGGTGTGGCCTAGTGGTATCGCGTCGGACTCCTGATCGGTAGGCCGGGATTCGAGTCCCGCTCTGGTCATGCCGGTGTCATGTCTTTCGGATGAGACAGTAAAAACCGAGCCCCGTGTCGTGGTATGCATGGCACATTAAAGATCCCTCACTGCTTCGGGTGGGTCCGTTGCAAAGGTCAAAATTTGTATGCACCGCATCGGGCAGATGCCGTCACCATATACGTGAAATATTCGTGGTGTGACGTAAAACAAAAATCAATCAATCAATCAATCAATGAAAGTAAGTAAACGCTAAGATACTTAGTCAATGAGGAACATCCATTATATACAAAATAGAGATGTAGGTTATCACAGACCCCTGGAATAAAAATAAAAATAAAGTAAAACACGACCAAACAAGTAACATAAAACCAGAACATAAAGTATACGACCAAACAAGTAACATAAAACCAGAACATAAAACATACGACCAAACAAGTAACATAAAACCAGAACATAAAACATACGACCAAACAAGTAACATAAAACCAGAACATCAAATATACGACCAAACAAGTAACATAAAACCAGAACATAAAATATACGACCAAACAAGTAACATAAAACCAGAACATAAAATATACGACCAAACAAGTAACATAAAACCAGAACATAAAACATACGACCAAACAAGTAACATAAAACCAGAACATCAAATATACGACCAAACAAGTAACATAAAACCAGAACATAAAATATACGATCAAACAAGTAACATAAAACCAGAACATAAAATATACGACCAAACAAGTAACATAAAACCAGAACATAAAACACGGTCTAACCAACCAGTATCCAGAAAACTGTAATCTTTTCAGGATATGTGGGTGCGACACGAGGGAAGCATGATGATGAAACGGACGACGGATATCTGTCAAGAGTTGTGAATCTAGACGGCGAGATGTTTGAAATGGTGGATAAAAAGTATTCTGTCAGGTTTGCTCTATAAAATCATCTATAATTATACACTGTTATATATACTGACTTATGATGACAGTTTTTGAATTATTTATATTACAATTGTATTAAGTGTGTCCCTTCCGCATGGCTCTGTCGTTAGACGGCTCTTTGCTCCGCTTATTAGTTCACAATTTGGAATTTTTTTCTTTGGTGCTTTTCAAACAAATTAGGTTTCCAAAAGTTTGAATTCGAGAATCACTGATTATATATATTTTGCTGAAGTACATATCAGTTGCTTTTTACCTATAATGGTATACTGGTTATGGCATCTTATCGTATATGTTTACATATTATAGGAATATCTAGATCATTTACATATTCAGTTAATGAGCAGTAATCATTGGAATGATAAATCAGTTAATGAGCAGTAATTATTGGAATGATAAATCAGTTAATGAGCAGTAATTATTGGAATGATAAATCAGTTAATGAGCAGTAATTATTGGAATGATAAATCAGTTAATGAGCAGTAATTATTGGAATGAAAAATCAGTTAATGAGCAGTAATTATTGGAATGATAAATCAGTTAATGAGCAGTAATCATTGCAATGATAAATCAGTTAATGAGCAGTAATTATTGGAATGATAAATCAGTTAATGAGCAGTAATCATTGGAATGATAAATCAGTTAATGAGCAGTAATTATTGGAATGATAAATCAGTTAATGAGCAGTAGTCATTGTAATGATAAATCAGTTAATGAGCAGTAATTATTGGAATGAAAAATCAGTAAATGAGCAGTCATCATTGGAATGATAAATCAGTTAATGAGCAGTAATCATTGCAATGATAAATCAGTAAATGAGCAGTAATTATTGGAATGATAAGTCAGTTAATGAGCAGTAATCATTGGAATGATAAGTCAGTTAATGAGCAGTAATTATTGGAATGATAAATCAGTTAATGAGCAGTAATTATTGGAATGAAAAATCAGTAAATGAGCAGTCATCATTGGAATGATAAATCAGTTAATGAGCAGTAATCATTGCAATGATAAATCAGTAAATGAGCAGTAATTATTGGAATGATAAGGCAGTTAATGAGCAGTAATCATTGGAATGATAAATCAGTTAATGAGCAGTAATCATTGGAATGATAAGTCAGTTAATGAGCAGTAATTATTGGAATGATAAGGCAGTTAATGAGCATTAATCATTGGAATGATAAATCAGTTAATGAGCAGTAATTATTGGAATGATAAATCAGTTAATGAGCAGTAATTATTGCAATGATAAATATTAGAACATACTTGAGTTATAATTTTGTGCACCAGATGCACATTTCGACAACGTATGTCTCTTCCGTGATGCTCATAGCCGAATGATCGGAATTATAAGCTGGAAATATTTGAAGAGCAGGGCCCGGCGCCATAAACTGAGAAAATACTTACGTTAATTATTTCATATATTCGATTATCAAACGTTCAAATAAATTGTCGTGCAGAATGGTTTAATTCTATTTATCGATAGAATAACACTCAATAAAATCCAAACTTTGGTTATTAATTCATTGTCAAACAGCAGAATTTGAAATTATGACTTGAGCATTTTCTCAGTTTAGGCCCAGACTTGAAACAAGTTATCGCAGCTGGACCAATTCATGATAATATTTTGTGGGACAATATTTGTCGAATCATGACAATGGTTAATAGATGAATTCTGACATATGCGTTCGCAAAGTTATTTGATTAAAAAAAATCAACAATCGCTTAGGTACTTGATCCATGATTGAGAGGTCGCGAGATCGAGTTCCGCAGATGGAACGTCGATAAAATAGGATAGACCGAGACTCCGTGTCGTGGTCCAGTACCCACTGGTCCAGGGGGTTACTTGTATGGTATAAACCGAAGTCTCCTGTCGTTATATATGTGGGAAGATATCACTCACTGCTTTATGTGGGTTGGTTGAGTAAGTCTGAATTTCTGTGTATTGCATCCAGCAGGTACTACATTCGCCATATACGTGCAAACATCTTGGTGTAACATAAAACGAGAATCAAAGAAACTTAAGTTATAGACACACCGAAAATGTGATAGGGGATCCCACTGAAAAAGTAGAATTTAATAAACGTTCTTCTGTCAGACAACAATTTCATATTTCGTTGAGTTATCGCGATAGAAACCGTTGCAAGAAAGATAACTGTAACATGTCATCTAGACTCGTGCACTTCCACTTAATCGATTAGAATACCTGGGTTTTAAATGCATCTTGGTGCCCAATAATAATTCTGATATTGAGTAAATTATTTGTAAACAGCTGGTGTTAAACATTATAGCGTTTGTAAAATTTTACAATTTTATAGATTTATAAATTTGATATACGTATTAATTTGTTTTAGGTATCACCAGGACGTGTGCTTATACTATCATAGCAAGTGACACGGACAGAATGCATCATTATCTCGAACTAACTGTAGCTCTACTCCCCGGATAACGTGTTCACCTCGTTGACAAAACGAATATTAATGGATATTCAATTGTAAAATTAATACTACTGAGAGTGATACTGAAAGAAAATCTAGTAGGGGCGGGAGATGAATATCATATAGATAGATTTGTGTAAGACTGAGTTGTGTTAAGGATAAAAGAATGGTTCTATTTCATTATAACAATAGTGTGTATGTACATGTATGTAATATGAAATCAACCTCTCAACACCCCCCCCCCTCCCCCGGCCAAATAATTCGTAAATATATTTTACACTATATATATTGTGACAAAAGAATTTGTCTTGAAATTGTTTGAATATTTATCACATCATTGTGATATTGAGATCTATGTGCTCGCTTAAGATAACGCTTTATGTAAAAGTACGAAAGTAACTGATGTCACATGACTGTGGCACTAATAACAATGTACCACAGTGGACATTCACGGACCCCTGAAATTCAGAGGTAAGACCAGGTGCCCACTTAAGTTCAACTGAGGTGAATGATTAATCCATCTACATATCGAAATTTGTTATACAAAGTATATCATGTTATATATCAAAATGTTTGCGTCGGCCTCGATATTATATTATTTTTAATTACTAAATTTGAATACATGTACTCTGCATTTCTTTCAAATTGAGGAAAAATGGATTTTATTCAAAACAGCTCAGCACTTACACAAATGGATTATTATCCAGCCAACTTCTCATTTACATTTAGTCCATTGAATAGCCACAAAAGTGTAAAAAAAAAGTGTATGTAAGATACAGATTTGTGTTCATATGCAAATTTAAAAGGTTATAAACAACTGCTCTATTTTTACTTTCAGAATTCTCACTCATATATAGTTACTTTTAGACAGGAAGCTGTTGAAATTCACAACTCGTATGCCCCAGATAGATACTCAATGAACACAATTTCATTACTATTTAAAGAATAAGGCATTTTTAGAAGCAGTGAACTTTTTGGATGTTTTTAATTTTGATTGTTGCTTTCTGCAATTTTTTACGGTTTTGTATGAATAAACATAATATTTGTTATGGCAAAGGGATTCACGAGATTAGGACGTACAATTTGATATATGACACCATTTAGTACTTTGCAAAACTGTAAAGTTGAATTTCTATTGAAAGTTAGCGTTACCTTAAACGGAATGCATAGCAATGATCTAGAGGGATGTGTAAAGAACTGTTGTTATTTTGGTTCTGTTCCGAAATCAGATTTTTGACGTTTTTTCGACATTTTTTGGACTTAGTAATTTCAATGCAGAAGGGTGTCATGTTTTTCCGTTAATTGATAATGATGATTTCTTATGGACTATTTTGATCATAATTATGGTAAGAAATATTATTGTGAAAGAATTTTGTCAATATCTCAATTTTTGGATTTTTTATGAATTTTTAAGACTTCAAAAAAAGGGGGGGGGGGTGGCCATTTTGTCATATTTTCAACTTTTTCTGCAAAACTGTTTGAAGGATTTTAATAAATCACGATAGAAATAAATCACTTATGATACCCTTCAGATTTTGTCGTTTTCGTTCAGACCTCCTTACAGATGGCGCCACCACAGTCAAAAGTAGGTCACAAAAGATACCATCCCTTGACAATTTTCTTCTTCATACTGGCTGTATGCAGACACAAACAGAATGCATAGAAATGATCTAGATGGATGAGTGAAGAAGTCTTGTCATTTTGGTTCCCTTTCAAAATCAAATTTTAGAAATTTTTTCGACATTTTGTTTTTGGACTTGGTGATTTCAATGCAGAAAATTTCCTAGTTAATTGATAATGATGATTTATTATGGACAATTTTGATCATAATTATGGTAAGAAATGTTATTTTGAAAGAATTTTGTCAATATTTCAATTTTTGATTTTCTATGAATTTTTAAGACTTCCAAATGAGGGTGTATAGGGAAAATTCTTCACATTTTTAACTTCTGTTGTTATACCACATAAAAGATTTTAATGAAACATGGTATACATGAAGTACTATAGGTTCTCTATCAATTTTTACATTTCATCCAAATTGATCAACAGGTGGTGCACCATGGCTAAAAAGTAGGTCGCACAATGGTACATATACCACTTGGTATTTAAATCCAGCTGTAGTCAAAAGTTTTTCATTTCTTTACACATCTAAATAAGTTATAAATGTTTCACAACACACCCTGAATCACATCTTGCAGAGACAAAGCAAATGCTTAATATCAAAGTCATCTGAATGGATGTGCAAAAAAGTGTCGTTGTTTTTTAATCTCATCTAAGTAAAATTTGACGTATTTTCAACATTTGTGTTGACTTAGTCACAGTAATGCAAAAATAGATGACTTTTTCCTTCCTGAATGTACTCAGGTGAGCGATATAGGTCCACTTAGGCCTCTTGTTTTATTATAATTTATTCAAGATATAAATAATGATGGTTATTATTGATACATTATATAAAATATAAAAAGTGCCGATGCAGTGATACTGAACTACGTGATCATTTGTTATACTTCATCATCTGATTTTATATCTGACTTTCTATTTTGTTTATTTTAAATTCATTCTCATCATGGCAAACAAATAAATATTGGTGACATACTAGGAAATAACAATTAAAACATTTTCAATCGGTAGGTAGTTGTTCATTTAACGCGATGAGAGGGATTTTCTTTCCATGGTACAGAAAACTCATCTATTTCAGATGTTCAGGAGTGTCCATCAAGGAGAATTGTATAAGTTTATGCTGGAACATTTTGAACAGTGTTGTTACAGGGTGATAATTTAACATTACATACATGTAAATACCACTGTATAAAAACAGAAAAATGTGTGAAAGGTGCAGTCGGTATTGTCAGAATGAACACGTTGTAAGGGAGCAATCATTGGAGTTTTATGAAAGAGGATGGGAAATGTGGGTAGAGAGAGGCGGAAAGGCTGGAAATATACTACTGATTGTATCTCAGAACCAGAAAAATTAGACATCTCTTATCAGACAGGTTATTCTATGTAGTAATTTAATACAGAATAAAAAAAAAAATAAAATGAAATATGTAGATAATTAAATAAACAAACGATTATTCTTTGTCGAAGCTGTATAGATCGAATTACTTTATAAATTACATTGTACTGAAAACAGTGATGAGTTTTATGCCGATCCTTTACTTCCTAGCACCTTGGGGAGGAAAGGGGGGGGGGGCCTCAGCAGATCTCAGAAACACAGATTTTACATTCCAGATATAATGAAACAAGAATAAGCAAGACTCTTTTGGAAATCTAAAGATATGTATAATACAGTGACACGGATGAGTAAGCATCTATTGCTTTATTGTAGCATCTATCAATATTTAGTTTTCAAGAAGTACGATAACTATAGTTGGTTGTCAAAATAAGTTGTATAGTGAGTTACAATGCACCAATAAACTTCCTAATGTGGATTTAATTTTAAGTCAATATACCTTCTTAAATATTCTTGCATATTTTATAAAACTGTTGACATGCAGGATGGATCTCTTTATGACATTTTTATAAATGCAAAGTTAGAATTATTTAGTTGGTTTATTGATGTAAAAGGATAGGTATGTCGGCAGCAAGGAAATCAAACGTTTCCTCCTAATTGTCATATATGTGTATATTTTTGCTTAACGTTACATCAAAAGTGCTTTACATTTATGATGTAGATCACTGTTTAGATTTCTCAAAGAAAAAAGCAGCTGAATCCTGTAACCCCCTCCCCTAAACAAAAACAAAAACAAATATTGATTAATTCCTTGTTTGCCGAAACATAAGACTACTTATCAAGTGTTTTGTTTTGTTTTATTATTGGTTAATTAACCCAGCTAAGCAATGGTCAAATTATATTAGTCAAGGTTTGCATACAAATTTTACCCCGAAGTGTACCTACATTGCGAAGGAAAAAATGCTTTCGACTTCGGGATCGATTTCATAGGGATTTCGAATCCTTTCTTTTATAAACAGGAAACAGCTGGGGCTTGCTAGGTAAATATACAAGTTTACTCATCTATACAATTAACGCAATATAATTAACAACTGTAAATGAATGGTTTGATTAATATATCCTAAAAAAGTAAAATATCATTACATACATGCATTACTCTTTAGTACAAAGAATAGTTTTGAAATGCCCCCTCGTATTTATAGATTTGCGATAACATCGATCCCGTCTTAATGACTTTGAGTTAACAAGATGTTGGTTGATTGTAAACATTCTTTTACGTTGTTTTCAACAATGTTTCGATTTAATAGAATAAAGTTCCAAAAATCAAATTTGAAATTGTCGAATCCTTATCAAATCGTACTCGGAGCAAAACTTTTATTATTTTCCTGTGATTGATTGATTGATTGATTATAGTTTTACGTCACTCTACGATTATTTCAAGTATATGGTGACGACATCTGCCCACAGTGGAAATCGAACCCGGGAACTATCGAGCAAGCTAGAACCTTATCCACTGAGCTACCTAGACTTAATTTTTAGTCATGAATTGTATACATGTATACGTTCATTTCATGTATATGTCAACATTATGTTTATGATGCATCAATCAGAGTTAGAGAGAGAGAGAGAGAGAGAGAGAGAGAGAGAGAGAGAAGATATGACAAAATTTTCAGCAAGAATCGTTTTTATTCATTATGTTATTGGTTTATTTTGTAAAGGATCAATGATCTACAGATTGCCCAGTAATTTCGATTATATTTGGATTAACTCAAATATAAACAAATGAAAATAAAATAATTATAATAAACAAACAAAGCAATCCCAAAGCACTCTCCCCCTCCCCCGCAAAAAGTAAATAAATAAATAAATAAATAAATAAATAAATAAATAAAACAGAAACCAATAAGGTAATAATAATGATTAATAATAATAATAATAATAATAATAATAATAATAATAATAATAATAATTAAAAAAATAGGAAAATAAAAAGAGAACAAAATAAGAATAAAAAGAAATATAGAACGAATCAAATATAAAACAAGAAAAATATGAATGATTAAAAACACCCAAAACACCCCCCCCCCCACACACACACATATATATCGACGTTTAATCTCTCTCTGTATATGTGTGAACATGTGCATGATGCACTTGTGTTCATTATGTAATCACAAATTTTAATTTTCGGGAATTTGTGGTATTCACGATAATGTCATCGATCTGTGATAAGACGGAAAACAATTTTGAAATTGTTATTATAGATATGTAACATGCTGATTATATGAATTCATTAATTCAGTCTAAATCGCTAAACAAAACTTCTGTAGTTCCAGCACATAACCTGTATCCACTCACTGCATTATAAAGTCTTTTCTTGTTTTAGGTAACTATGGTGCATACGGCGGACGTTGCAAATGTTACCCTACAAGGAGACGATCTGAACTTCCAATCCAACACTGAATCAGGTCAGACCAGAAACGAATTATGTATTATGAATATATGAGTGCGTGAGAGCATTAAAGAAAAAAGTCGGTAATATCTTCGAAAAGTCTGACATGATAAAATATTCAAGATTTATGTTATACTCAAATTATTTCTTCCCCAGTGACTATAGCCGTAGAGGATGTTATCGGTTGTCAAAGACAAAAACCTTCATCTTCATACAAGCACTTCCTCGACTGCTCGCCTTCTGCCAGTGCATACATACTTTACATCGCAAAGAAAACGCCAGAGTTCGTATGGACCCTCGGAATTCTGAATATAATGGGTGATGACTCACAAGTGGAAAAGCTAGTGGTGTTGCTACAAGAAAAACTTGCAAGTATGTCATATAAATACATAAATCTAATGTTCATTGAGAAATACATCAAAAAGACTGATTGATTGATTGATTTTTGTTTTACGTCACACCACTAATATTTCACGTATATGGTGACGGCATCTGCCTGATGCGGGGCATACAAATTTTGGCCTTTGCAACGGACCCACCCGAAGCAGTGAGGGATCTTTAACGTGCCATGCATACCACGACACGGGGCCTCGGTTTTCACTGTCTCATCCGGAAGACATGACACCGGCATGACCAGAGCGGGACTCGAACCCCGGCCTCCCGATCAGGAATCGGACGCGATACCACTAGGCCACACCGGCTTAATACATTAAAAAGAGTGTTATTAAATGCATATGTTTTCAATATCAAATATGTATGAATTAAATCAAGAATATAGATTTAATGTGATGGTTTTGTAAATATGTTCGTCTGAGTGCCATGGCTTATCAAAACTACACTCCACCTGTAAAGGACTATAATATTGATAACATAAGTATGATAAGTAATATAATCGTCAAAAAAGAATTGTGCAATATTATTCACATGATGCTATGGAGATATGAATTTATATTTTGTATATATGTCTGCTTTAGCATTACTTTAAGGTATGTACTCTACTGAAAAAATTGGTTATTTGTTACTAAGACAACTCTTCCCTTATGCTTCTCTGTGTGTTTTGTGTTTAACCTAATATTAATATATCTGTTATTAAACATGCATTAACAAAAGGGCATCTCTGTTGGTTTTGGACTGACCATCCCGACTATTGAGTTACTTTTTGTCTTCCGGATGCGACGCCTGGCTAGTAACAGGATTCGAGTCCATTCAAAGATATAATGAAAAAAAAATAAACTACACTCAAATGTTTTCTTTGAAAACTTACGTAAAAACTGTTTGTAATGGCCGCTTTTAGGCCACTCACATTGTTATGCAAGATTTTTTTCTTCCTTTACATTTTGGCAGATTGAAGGTTTTTGGGTGCTTTTCGTGTCAAAGAGTTTGTAATGTACTACACTAGAATTCTGTTGTATAATTACACTTTTCCAATACATCTTAAAATCAAAACGGCAACAATTCCAAATATTTCTGAAATAAGCAAACGATCAATATTGGTAAAATGCCTCGCTTTCTGTACCGTAAGCATTACTTTCAGACAGGAACATAAAGTTGCATAGATCTCACATCATTATTTCCTCGTCTTGAAATTGTCATATTGTAATAGCATATCGACTTACTTCATACTAAATCTTTTGATTCTGACTGTCACTCTCTAACGTCACTCTAATCTGTTTGATATTCCATCTGTGCGTCCGCAGATTAACCATTCCTTTTTATAGTCCAATAATCCTAGGGTGGGGGTTAGAGTTTTACGTCAGTCTGTTAGCTTATTAGTCTATCTGATAGTTTGTTAGTCCGTTAGTCTTTCTGTTGGATTATTGGTCGATCTGCCTATCTGTTAACCTTTTTATCTATCTGTTAGCCTGTTAGTCCATCCGTCTATCTCTTAGTCTGTAAGTGTGTATTTGTGTTAGTCTGTTAAGTCTTTCTTTTTGCATATCAGTTCAGTTGTCAGTCTATTAGATTGTTTGTCCGTTTTGTCTATTTCTTTATCTCTTAATCTGTTCGTTTATTTCTTAGCATGTTAGTTCGTTTGTCTGTCTAGCTGTTAAACTCTCCTACAATTAATTTTCAGTCGGTATCTCTCTCTTCACATATTAGTCCATCTGTCTGTCTATTAGCCCTCTTGTATGTGTGCTAGATCTATCTATATGATAGCCTGCTAGACCGTCTTTCTGTCAGGATAGTTCTCCGGCTGTTATTCTGTAAGTTTATAAGTCAGTATGTCTACGTGCTGGCTTGTAAATCCATCTGTCTATCTGGTAGCGTGTTAGTCTCTCCATTTTACTGTAAGCCAGTCAGTCCGTCTGTCTATCTGCCTCTTTGCTTATCTATCTCTAAGCCTGTAAGTTCGTCTGTCTTTATCTTAGCCTGATAGTGCGTCTGTCTGTAAGCCTTTTCGACCGTTTGCCTGTTAGTTAAAAAGTCCATCTGTCTATTGGTTAGATTCTTATTCTGTAGATGACCTCTAATGTGATTATGCCCACGTTACAAAAATAACCAGGGGGCCAATCTGATTAAACCATATCTTTATTCGGCTTCTGTATTTGTCCTATTGCGGATAAAGATCTGGCGAAACCCCGTACGGGGTCATGTTCTGGTGAACTCTGATGAGGTTTCAGTCACCGAAACCGTTATTTCCTATAGCCAATCAGTGACTCGGCTAGGCACGTGATAGTGCCGCAATATGTAACAAACACTGTTCAAAAACTACCTTGTGGGTCAAGCACGCTGGGGATGTTAATTTCATTCCTAGGATTTGTAGCCGATCCACTAATTGACTGAAAATCAGAGTTCACCAGAACATGACCCCTTACGGAGTTTCGCCAGATCTTTATCGGCAATAGGACAAAAAAGAAGCGAAACAAAGATATGGTTTTAATCAGATTGTCTGTTTTATTTTTAGTCTGTAGTCTGTCCGTTAATCTATTAACTTGTTAGTTTGTCTGTCTATCTGTCAACCTGTTAAAGCATCTATCTGTTGGCTTGTTTGCCTGTCTGTCTTTCTGTTAGGATATTATGAGTCTGTATGTCTATCTGTTAACATGTTAGTCTATCCCTCTTTATCCTCTTAGTCTATCCTGTTAGCCCTTTTTATTTACCTGTTAGCCTGTAATTCCGTCTATCTATCTGTGAGCGTGTAAGTCCGTTTGTCTTTTTGTTAGCCTGTTAGCTCATCTGCCTCCTATTAATAATATTTATAGGCTTACTTATATTTATTCTTTTGTTTAATTACAGTTAGTATGGGTGTTGGTGAATTGCAATAGGTTTTGGTGTTTTTTCTTTGTCTCGTTGATATTATCTTAATGGGTGCACTTGTCATGTTGGTTGCAGACCTAACATAATATCAGTTAACGTTCCCTCAGGATTGCTTCGCACAGGGGTTTGTATTAAAGCAGAATACCACGTAGACTTTCTGTTACCGCGATTTCGAAATCGCGTTTACGGGCTTTACTACCGCGTTACCACTTGTCTCTAACTTCAGACTTCATGTGTACACGAAGATGTAGAAGCACTGTAACGCACGAAAACAGACGAGGTCGTAGACGAGGTCGTAGATGCAATCTTTATTTAATTATATAGTAGTGGCTTGTAATTAACTGCGGGGTAGGAGAGAGTACCTTAAGGAATCTTCCTACATTTGGTACGTTGCGAACTTTTCCAGTTTTACCCCTGATTTGAACTAGACTCGACGTAGTCAATGTTATAATATGTTGTAATCCCCTAAGCCAGTTCTGTGGCCAATCACAAGTTGTATACAAACACTCTTCGTTTTTATTGTTTATTGATCGGCCAATAGTCTTTTGTACAGTTTTAATTACAGCGCTCAAAAGACCAAAGAATCTGCTGGTGTTTATCAATCCGATTGGCGGAAAACAGACAGCAAAGAAAGACTTCTCGGAAGTTATTGCACCATTACTGGACTTCGCTGATATAACCTATCAGTCACATGGTAAGATGTAATATAAAACCTGGGAAGTGTATATCTCAATTTAGATACATGTATATACGTCTATGTTTTGATAAAACCATTCTCTTTTCATTCTTTGATTATTTGTTTCTGTGATTGTTTATTTTTAATTACGTTATAGTTAGGTTATAGCATTTACACAGTTACGACATCTCCGGGTGGAAATGTAGAGAAATGCCAGCCCTTTATTTCAAACCTATATTACCTCCGCTCTTACTGCAGTTAAAAACCATATTATACAAGTATTGTAATGCTGTCTTTAACAACAGTAACATCAATTGCTTTTGGTCTATCAAAAATTCTAACGAAGTCATTGAAAAATTCCGTTTGAGAAATGTTGAGGTTAATAAGGTTTCTAACTTTGAGTTTTCGACACTATAAACCTCTTTAGCTCATGGCGTAATCAAAACCAAATTTATGTCTTTCATTCGCTGGTGTTTCAACAGAGAGGCTAAATCATAGCTCTGCACTTCAGTTACATCTGGATTTTTCTCTAACAAACAATATGATAATTATAAATATTGGACTTGTACTGAGTTGTGTAATGCCATCACATTTTTGATGGATAATATATATGTACAATTTAATGGCAAGACTTATCAACAGATTATTGGGATTCCTATGGGCACTAGCGCTTCCCTTATAGCAGATTGATTTTTATACTGTTATGAGAGAGACTTTATGCATTCTATTCAAACTTATAAACGTTTTGACCTTATTATAAGTTCAATGACACCTCTAGATATCTTGATGATATTTTAGTAATCGATAACCATGAGTTTGAAAGCTATATATCTTGACATTTATTCATCTGAACTTCAATTAAACAAAGTCAATACTTCCGACCAGAAAACACCTTTTTTGGACTTAAATATTAAAATTATTAACAACAATATTCATACCAACATATATGATAAACGTGATGACTTTGGATTTACTATTGTAAATTTCCCTTCTCTAGATGGTGATGTCCCCAGACTCCCATCATATGGTATTTATATTAGTCAATTGGTTCTGTTTGCTAGAGCCTGCACTAACGTTTTGGATTTTCACGAAAAAAATTCTCAGATTACTTTTAAACTTCTTACTCAGGATTATAGATATCATAAACTTCGAAAAACGTTTGGTAAAGTTTGATAGATCTTATTCAGACATTTTATCTAAATTCGGAAATGTTACTTTTCAACAATATGTATCCAGAGGAATTTCCCGTCCCAATTTCTACGGTGATCTAGTGTACAATTAAGGAGGGTCAAAGGTTCCGATAATTTCATATCGGCTGGTTCTAAAATTGTTAAACGCCTTCGACATCGAAAGTATGACCCCGAAATCATCGCTAACACCATAGATCTTGTGTCGGGTCTCTCTACAACCCAATGCAGACTTTTACTTGAGCGTTGCACGCCGACTAACAGGGCGGTTGGGACTCTATGACGGGTCTTGTCCAAACCTTTTCAGATGAGACAAGGTCCTGATCCTCGTCCCCTCTGACTGTTAGTCGGGTTTGATCAAGGATCTGAGATCGCTTACAGACAGGCAGAGCACGGTTTTACTTATGTTGATGTCTCCTTACATATTTTTGATAGCAATATATTATTCTATAATTGTTTCTTGTGTAATAAAATTTTTATGACCTCTCTCCTTGAGAAACCTGTTGATCCTTGTTCTCTATATTGAGGATTATTTATAATTTTTTTTTAAATGTGTGTCCTTTGATTGTGCTGCTTTTGCGGTGAGTGGGAAGGTGGGCACCCGTAAACCGGTTAACCACACCAACTGAGTGACGTTTGTTACTTCAATTGACCGTCCTAAGTCGGTATCGTAACCGCAGCACAATCAAATATTTTTGTAATGTCGTTCCGTGTATATTATGCTATTGTCATTTTTTGTGTGTAGGTTATTGGTGATTTGTGTCATACAGCTTTGTCAGATGTCTTCTGTTTTCTCTTTTAAAGGGAGCTAAATCTACCGTGATCTCAATATTACCTGTCTTTTTATTTTGACTATAAAGAAAAAATTATGATAATTCAGATTTATTAGCATATATATATATATATATATATATATATATATATATATATATATATATATATATATATATATATATATATATATATATAATATATATATATATATATATATTTATATATATATATATATATATATATATATATATATATATATATATGAAATTTATCTATCTAACAGCAATTTTATTGGGAAAAATATTATCAATGAGAGTTAGTTCATAGTTTTCTAGTTTAGTTGAAATATCTTGCCAAAATATAATATTGGATATAAATACTTACACTTTACCAAATTAATAAATTCAGAATTTAAAGGGTAAGTTATATGTTAATTTAATCATGATACGTGTTTTGTTTTAGTAAGCGAAAGAGCTAATCATATGATGGAACTAGTGTTGTCTGCAGATTTCACTAAAGTTGACGGGTAAGAATTGACCGATCATGTTTAATAGGTACTTAAATAGTATATACCAGTCTTTATCTCACCGAGACTCCTAAAAATTCTGAGAATTTACTAGTCTTCAGTGTCCAGAATTGATGTATATAAATTTATAACATTGATGGTTCCGACAGGTATACATGTACTGTGGTTGCGGACTGTATATCGTGGTTATACCGAGGCGAGATGCACACGGTATATCGTAGGTATACCAAGGATGTTGCAGGCTGATTATCATGCTTATACCGAGGCGAGGTGTGGACTGTATATCGTGGTTATACCGAGGGTATATCGTGGTTATACCGAGGCGAGTTGCAGCCGGTGTATCGTGGTTATACCGAGGCAAGATGCGAGCAGTATATTGTGGGTATACCAAGACTGGTTGTGGAAGAATTATCGTACTTGTGAATGCTTGGAAACTGAAAATCTCATGCATTGAGTACAAATCAGGCTTTGAGTCTGTGGTGGAATATGTTTGGCTCAGAGACGAAGGGTCCTAAATGTAAAAATGATGGATATAATCAACTCTGTCGTCCAAAATTAGCAAACCTTAAGGCATACACAATCAGCAAACCTATAGACAAACAAAATAAAAAAAAAAACTATAGGCATACAAAGTCATCAAACCTAAAGGCATACAAAATCAACAAACCTATAGGCATACAAAAATATCAAACCTATAGGCATACAAAGTCATCAGACCTATTGGCATACAAAATCAACAAACCTAAAGGCATACGAAATCAACAAAACTAAAGGCATACAAAATCAGCAAACCTTAAAGCATACAAAGTCAGCAAATCTATAGGCATACAAAATGATAAAACCTAAAGGCATACAAAATCAACAAAATGGAAAATGAAATTACAAACCAAATATCATTTATTAAGGATCATAAGCAAACTCCAAAAGGGATTGAGATCACCTATCCTGAGAGAGTAAGCATCTCATGCTTGCTTGCAACACCCTTCTCTTAAGTCCGGTTGAAATACTCGAATGACGTAAATACATTGCAATTACAGGCGTCATATTTGGTGTTTGATATTGTCGGAATAACTCTCAACTCAGAATATCAATTAACATTGTAGTTAACGAGACGTATTGTTTGTCATATTGTATAATAAACCGATGGAAGGCAAGTTGTCCTTTCCTGTCTTTCGGATGAGAAATTATATCGGGGTTCCGTGTCACATTGGTACACGAGAGATCTCTTACTTCTTCAAGATACATGTTACATAGTTCCAAACTCCTTTTGGCGGTTGCCGTTACTATGCATATGAAATATTCTTGCTGTAACGTGAAACAGCATAACAAATCATTATAATGTGTCACATCATTTAGTGTCTGCTTTCACTTTAACTGATCGTGCTTTGTCTGTACCGCAGGAACATTATATAAACAAACATTTTTATGTTGTCTCACATGTTCTTATTCCACTCATTGCTTTGCATGTCCAGGCAGAGTTTTCCATGCAGCTTAGTTAGATTTCCTTTCCTTTCTTATTTATGGGCAGGCGTGGTAAAGTGGTTAAGTTATTGGCTACGTAGACAATCCGGGTTCGATTCACGGATTGCGCACCTATGTTTGATAGGTTGGCTACCTTTTGCTCTCATGTCGCAATATAACTGAAAAATTGTTGAAAGCGAAAATTCAGAATAATTCACATCTTAGTACTGAATAAAACTTTTAGTGTCATCTTTAAATGATACCTGTCATAAGGGTAAAGAGATTCAAAACTTCAACGCAGAAGGATTATAGTAATCTAGATTACAGTATATCTTTCTGAGATTGTGCTATAAGTCCAATCTTATTAAAACCATATCTTTATTCCATTTCTCTGTTTGTCCCATTGCATATACGTTCTGGTGAACTGGGATGATGTTCCAGTAACCGAAAACTTTATTTCCAATAGCCAATCAATGATTCGGCCTGGTATGTGCAAGTGACGCAATATGTAAGAAACACTGTTCAAAGTCTACCTTGTAGGTCACGCTTACACTGAAGTGAAACATGCGAACGCTTGGGATCTTAATTTCATTTCTCGGAATTTGTAACTGATCCATTGATTGCGTAAAATCAGAGTTCACCAGAACGTGACCCATTACGGGGTTTCGCCAGATCTTTATCTGTAATGGGACAAATAAAGAAGCGGAAAAAAGCAGAATTGACGCTAGAGTCAGCTTAATGTTCAAACAAGCGTAGTGTTTTTTAAAGCTTTTGCGCATTTCGACAACTTATGTCTCTTCAGTGATGCTTGTGGCCAAAGGATGGAAATTCTCAAAATATATAAATATTTGAAGAGCAGTGTTGAAACCAAAATGACCGAAAAGTGAACCAAAGAATCTATCTAAGGACAGAGCTATGCATGAGGGAGATACTCCTTAGTTTTAGAGTGATTTACTTAATTTGATGACTGGAAATTTGAAGTATATATTTCATGTCAGTACAAAAGCACTGAAATCTAGACTTATGATGCCCTCGGGAACTATCAGTCCACCAGCAGTGACACCGGCCTAGTGGTTATAATAAATATAGAACATATATACCTATAAATTTAGTGCACCATATGCGCATTTCGACAAGTTATGTTTCTTCAGTGATGCTCGTGGCCAAATAATGGGAATTCTCAAAATATATAAATATTTGAAGAGCAGTGTTGAAACCAAAATGACCGAAAAGTGACCGGATGACCGGAAAATAGCCGACCCTATTTTCCTTTTAAGGAAAGTCTCTCGGATATTATCGTTAATATTAGGAAATAAGTTGTTTTTTTAGTTTTAGTGAGCAAATCTTTTTTTTTAAGAAAATTGTGAACATTTTATAAGATTTATTTCTAGAAATCTCAATATTTACAGCAGAATCATGTGCTAATATTGTTTCATAGTACTAGATTATTACCCAACATGCCACGCTAATGGAGTTTGCACATGCGCTCTCAAAGCGAATTTACTATCTTCATATACAATCAACCGAGGCCGATTGCAATCAATCTCAGCAATACTTTACATCTTTAAAACGTTAAAAAGTTAGTGGGTAATTCAAAGTAACTAGCACACATTCAAGGACTGGTATAGGTCTCTCTGAGTTACATTTCAGTAATACATTAATGTGTGTTATAATTAACGATATTCAATATTCAGGATAATCGTACTCGGAGGTGATGGGACATTAGGACAAGTGATCAATGCCTTGATTCAGAAACACCAGGGTTCCGATTCCTCCAGGATTCAGACTGTCAATCCTATTGAGATTCCTATAGGCATCATACCAACAGGTGAGAAGATTATCGATTTTTTGTGAGTTCATTTAACCTCTTTCACATATGTCACATGACCGATATCGGCACATATGTACACTTTCATGTGTTTGTCGCCTATCCTTTGGAGTGCACTGTCGGGTATGTCTCTTGTGTCGGCACACTCGTATGTATATTTCACCTATCTTGTGGGATACACTTTCAAATATGTGCCTCCTATCCAGTGACGATACACTTTCAGGTATATGTTGCCTGTTCTGTGACGAAATACTTTCAGATAGTTATCATTTACATAATAGCAGCACACTTTCAGGTATATGCTGCATACAATGAAGCAACACACTTTAGGTATATATCATCTACCCATAGCAGCACACCTTCAGGTATATGCCGTTTGTTATGTGACAGCATACTTTTTATGTACTTATCATCTTCCCTGCGGCAGCACACATTGAGGTATATGTCGTCTATGATATGGCAGCTCAGTATCAGGTATATATTAATTCCTTATATCAACACTCTTTCCCGTCAATATTGTCTATTGTGCTGCAACACACTTTCATGTATATACTGCCTATCCTGTGTCACTTCTAGGTATACATATATGTAACTTATTCTGCTGTAAGGCACTTCTTGGTACATCTTGAGACAGCACATTTTCAGGTTATCAGTCATCTACTCTGTGGCTACAAACGTTCGGGTTAATATTCCGATCTGCTTCTTCCACGTACAACTTCAAACATATTAATAAGTTAATTTTACGTACTTTTTCATTGTTAGTTTGTTTTTTATTTATTTTTTTTTTGGGGGGGGGGTCACAATGGAAAATGGAAATGTTGTTGCCTCCCACTCCCCTATTTGTGTCAGTAGTGTAAGTGGCGTCTAGTTTTCCAAGGGGAACAGAGTCGCACACGTATTGTGAATCATCCGTTTTAGTGCATTGTTATATTATTACATAATTTTAATCAAATCTACAAATGATTTTGTACCATGACCGCATATTTTGTATTCTAATTTTGATTTGGATGGGAAGTACAGAGTGACGACGAAAAGAAGGAGTTACTATGAATTGAAACCACACCAATTCAGTGACGTATGTTACTTTAATTGACCGTCCTAAGGCGAAATCGTAACCGCAGCACTATCGAATATTTTTTTAATGTCGTTTTCCCGTCTATATTTTACTATTACAATGTTTTATGTGCATGTTCTAGGTGATTTGTGTCGTACAGCTTTGTCAGATATATTTTGTTTTCTCTTATACAACAAGGGGATTTCTTTATTTCTTTTCCTCTAGTTGTATGTATGATGAATTCTGCAGGTATGTAATTTGTAAAGTTATTGTATAGCTCCATGGTGACTTCTGCCACATAACTGAGCCAGTAACTCCTCTTTTTTCTTTCCTTTCCAGGCACAGCAAACATGGTTTGCAATACTCTGCATGGTAACAGGGATATTATCACTTCTGTCCTGCATGTTATAAAAGGTAAATGTAGCCTAGCAAAAGTTTAATGAAATATAATTAAAAACTCTTAAAACATGGTTTTTTACTGTGGTAAAATACACTACCTTTCATAATCAATATAATTTGATTTTTTTCTACTGGGTATATGTGATGAGTGTTGCTAGCAGGTAGGAGATGCTCACTCTCCCCGGGCACCTGATCTCACTCCATCTTAGTTGATCACATATGCTCTTCAAGTAGACATATTTTGTTATTTTCCACTTGGTTTTCATTTTCACTGATTTTGTATGTCCTATGGTTTCAGGATTTTCAGACTTATTGTTTGGAATTATCCATCATCTTTACATCCATTATAATAATACATTACCTTATCTTTAGACAATTCTATAGCCGTTGTCACACCGTTCAAAGGGGAACCAATAGCTTCTTCAAATTTAGGCGGAGATATAGCTCAGAAAACACCCTGCATGTTTTCGTTGAAAAGCGGTTTTGAAAACTGTGTGATTACGGAAATTTGAAATTCAAGTAGTATATAGTCGTTTACGAACTTCAGTATGTTTATATAAATTTCATGTAAATTTTGTATCGATAATTCATGCGCGTAGTTCATGTACTTTTTATAAGGTGTTTATTCATATGATTTACAGTGGGTGCGGGAATCTAATTGCAATGGTAGATTTTAGGACACTCGCTATGATTGAATTTTCATTTGAAATTGCCTATAATGTTTTTGATTCTTTATGATGTATCATTTTATAACCAATTAATGGTTGTTTCTTCTTCCTAACTAATAGTTAAAGGTTGTTTCTTCTTCCTTTTTATTATATCCGTATTTGATAACCAATATTGTTGTAAACTTGAACGCGCACACTGAAGCCCGAAGTCGACATATGTGAAAGTTATTTTTAGATTAGTCAGCTATCCGCTAGTTGGAGTATGCTTATTTTAGTACTTTGGAATATGAGCTAGTTCTATCAGCTTTTTATCAAGATGAGAACGAATGTTTTGTTTTTAGACTGATTGGGTCTGAGATACATTTTTGCCGGACAATGTGCTCAAGAAATCAATTATGTAGCCTGCTATTCTACCATAGATATGAAAATTCAGTTGTACAAAGGGCACCATCTTCATTCTCTTACAACAATAAGAGTTAGTAAAATGGTCACGTCTATCTGTACTATCAGTAGTTTAATTAGTTTCATAACAATATATCCCACAAGATAATGAGACTATTTAGTATACAGTATTGTTCCTTTTTACGTCCATAGTGCAATATTTAGTTAGTTTTGTGTCGAATCTACGTTTTGGGCAATATTGGCAGATTTGGCTAGCCAAATAAAAGACACTGATTCCTAATTAATGTTTTTCAAAATAGTTGTTTTTACCTCAAAATCACCTTATCGTATAAATCGAGATTCATGAACTCATAATTCAAATAATTCAAGGAATTAAGAAATTTTATTTTTTGAATTCTATTCATGAATATCGCTGGTATATTTACTTTTGATGGGGAGTTTCTTTTACGGCGGATTAAGAAATTGCATTTACTTAAATTTGCAGGTGTTGTACATAGAACAGGATTAAAAGGAGTGTACTCCGCCGGTCGTTTTGTAGGAGCTGCATGCTGGAGTATAGCATATGGGCTTTTCTCTGATATGATGCACTATGTGGACAAGAATAGAGGTTGGCTAAGGCATCTGAAAGGATTTGGTAAGTATATTAAAGATACATACGTGTGAAATGACCCACACATCTACACGTCGTCGTTTATTATGGTATTGTCATTGAGTGTACTTTAATACAATAAATATAGAACATATATATCTTTTTATTTTGTGCACCAGATACGCATTTCGACAACTTATGTCTTTTCAGTGATGCTTGTGGCCGAATGATTGGAATTCTCATAATAAATAGTTATTTGAAGAGCAGTGTTGAAACCAAAATGACCGAAAGTGAACCAAAGAATCTGTCTATGGACAAAGCTATGCATGACGTAGATAGAATTGTTAGGCCAGAAAACTGAGATTTGTTATATTTATACTCCCTGCAAATGAAGTTTGGGGGGTATATAGGAATCACCTTGTCCGTCTGTCCGTCCGTCCCGATTCGTGTCGGGGCCATATCTTTTTATTGGGAGCATGGATTTAGATAATATTTCACAATATTGTTGGCCATGACCTAAGGGTGTGTCATGACCATGAACCAAGGTCATAGGTCAAGGTGATAATAGACACCATAAGAAAAACTTTGTCCGCACCATAACTTCTCACCCTATTCACTGATTTCAATAATGTGTCACAGAATTGTTGCTTAGGATCCAAGAGTGTGTCATGACCTTGAACCCGGTCAAAGGTCAAGGTCATAATAGACACAATACGAAAAACTTTGTTCGGGCCATAACTCCTCACCCTGTGCACAGATTCAATAACATTTCACAGAATTGTTGCTTAGGATCCGAGGGTGTGTCATGATTTTGAGTCAAGGTCATAGGTCAAGTCAAGTTCATGATAGACAAAATAAGTAAAACCTTGTCCGTTTCATAACTTCTTCCCCTGAACATGGATTTCAATAATATTTCACAGAATTGTTGCTTTGGATCCAAGGCTTTGTCACGACTTAACACCAAGTTCATTGGTCAAAGGTCAAGGTTATAATAGACACAATAAGTAAAACCTTGTCCAGGGTATAAATTCGTCCACTGTGCACAAATTTCAACAATATTTCACAGATTTCAATACTATTTCACGGAATTGTTGCTTTGGATCCAAGGATGAGTCATGACCTTGAACTGCAGTCATAGGTCAAAGGTCAAGGTCACAAAAGACACAATTGATATAACCTAGTCCGGGCCATAATTTCTTTCCCTGTGCACAGATTTCAATAATATTTTTTGCTTAGGATCTAAGGTTGTGTCATGACCTTGAACCAAGATCATAGGTCAAAGGTCAAGGTCCCAATAGACAGAATGGGTAAAACCATGTTTTCATTGATTATACCTGAAAATGTGCTTGTAAGTGGGACATCCATTACACTTATACCAGTGATGTATATTGGGATGAATTATTGCATGTTTCTACATTGTTGCCGCGGGGGGTATTTGTTCCGTTAGGACTGCTCTGGTTTATTGTAATCATTAACTTGCTGATTTTGCATTCATCTGTTTCATGTATTTACAAATACATGATTGATTGATTGATTTTTGTTTTACCTCACACCACGGATATTTCATGTATATGGTGACGGCATCTGCCTGATGCGGCGCATACAAATTTTGACCTTTGCAACGGACCCACCCGAAGCAGTGAGGGATCTTTAACGTGCCATGCATACCACAACATGGGGCCTCGGTTTTTACTGTCTCATCCGATAGACATGACACCGGCATGACCAGAGCGGGACTCTAACCCCGGCCTCCCGATCAGGAGTCCGACGCGATACTACTAGACCACGCCGGTTTATCTACAAATACATATGTAGTAGAGTCATGAATAGGTTCTCAAGTGTTGACTTATTAAAGCACGGTTCCAAGAGAAAAATAAAGTGCTCTTCACTTATAAGCAGCTCAGGACTGATTATTTAACAAAACGATGTATATTTCTTATCACAAATACTACATTTTGCAAGTTAATTCTAAGTGAGATGTTAGCATAAAAGCCTCACGAAATATAGTTGATGTACAGAAAGAATATAATTTTTGAAGAACAGAAGTATCTGAGATCTGCTATAAGACGTCACAGCTTAAAGTAAAGGGCGTCACAAGCTTACTATCTCTCTCCCTTTGGCCTCTGTGTGTTTGTCTGTATCCTCTCTCTCTCTGTGCATATGTGTTTGTGTGTTTTGATACTACATTAGAGATATATTAGAAATACAAACGTTGTTACTCTTTCATGAGCATATATTGCAATAGATATGTAAACGTTTACATAGTATGAAAATTTTATTGTCCTACATATGTTTTCAATTTAAATCAAGACATTGGATACATGCACATTATCATAGTATATTTTTATACTACAGTTATACCCTTCTGGTTTCTATTCTTTAAACCACAGCGTCGTTTCGATGCAAGGATCACATTTAAAACAAAGTAAGTTATAAATGAGATATGAATCCTAATTTCACAGGAAGACATTATTTGTACTTTCCTACATTTTAATGCAAATAACTCTCAATCTCATGTTTATGTTTCTGATGTAAATGTAGCAAATAATTGGTATCGTTAAATCATGAATGAAATGAAACAAGAGCAATGCCAACGTAGCATATGCCCCCCCCTCCCCATTCCCCCAATCTCATTACAACCATATCTTTATTCCGCTTCTTTATTTGTTCCCACTGCGAAGAAAGATCTGGCGAAACTCCGTAAGGGGTCATGTTCTGGTGTACTCTAATTTTCAGCCAAGCAGTCGATCGGCTACAAATTCTTAGGAATGAAATTAACATCCACAGCGTTCGTGACCTACAAGGTAGCTTTTGAACAGTGTTTCTCACATATTGCGTCACTATCGCGTGCCTAGTCGAGTCATTGATTGGCTATGGGAAATAACGGTTTCGGTGACTGAAACACCATCAGAGTTCACCAGAACATGACCTCCTACGGGGTTTCGCCAGATCTTAATCAGTAATGGGAAAAAATAGAGAATCGGAATAAAGATATGATTTTAATCAGATTGGCCCCCTGGTTATTTTTGTAACTTGGGCATAACCACATAAGAGGTTATCTACTCCTCACAATCACCCACAAACAAAATATTTCATTCAAAAGTTTTCATCACTGTGCATAATAAAACATAAATTTCTTCATGATGTGTCTTTATACCAAACATCAATTCAAGATCTTTATCCATTCCTGAGATAATAAGCTGAAACTGCATATTTTAAGAAATTTTCAAAGTCCAAAGGGGATAACTTTGACAAAATTAATTGAACCATATTCAAATTATAACTTATTAACTTGACCCAGATATACTAAGATGTGTCTGTATGCCAATTATCAATTCAATATATCTAGCTGTTCCTGAGAAGAGAAAATTGAAGACATCAGACAAAGTTGTATGACAAAAATCACCAAGGACATGCACACAAAACATGATAATAGTAGAAGATATATGGCAAAACGACATTACAAAAATATTCGATTGTGCTGCGGTTACCATACCGACAATCAACTGAAGTAACAAGCGTCATTTAATTGATGTGGTTAACCGGTTTATGGGCGCCCACCTTCCCATTCACCGCAAAAGCAGCACAATCAAAGGACACACATTTAAACATTTATAAATAATCCTCCATATAGAGAACAAGGATCAACAGTTTTCTCAAGAAGAAAGGTCATAAAACTTTTATTAGACACGAAAAGTTTATAGAATAATATGTTGCTATCAATAATATGTAAGGCGACATCAACATAAGTAAACCCGTCTGTAAGCGGAGCTCAGATCCTTGATGAATAGGAGTCCCGACTAACAGTCAGAGGGGACGAGGATCAGGACCTTGTCTCCTCTGAAACGGTTTGGACATGGCCCGTCACGGAGTCCTTACCGCCCTGTTTGTCAGCGTGCAACGCTCAAGTAAAAGTCTGCATTGGTTTGTACAGGGACCCAATACAAGAACTATGGTCTTAGCGATGATCTCGGGGTCATAATGTCGATGTCGAAGACGTTTAAAAATTTTAGAACCCGCTGATATGAAATTATCGGAACCTTTTACCCTTCCTAGTTTGTACACTAGATCAGCATAGATATTGGGAAGGGATATTCCACTGGATACGTATTGTTGAAAAGTCACATATTCAAATTAAGATAAAATGTCTGAATATGATGTGTAAAATTTACCAAATGTTTTTCGAAGTTTATGATATGTATAGCCCTGAACTCTGACAAAAATTATTGAATCATAACCAAACTTGACCTAGATATACTTAAGATGTATCTGTATGCAAAATATCAATTCAATATCTCTAACTGTTTTTAGATAATAAGCGGAAACTGATAAATTTTAGAAAATTTCCAAGTCCAAGGGGGATGAATATGACAAAAGTTATTGAACAATAACCTCCACATTGTAAAGGAGGGGTTGAATCATGTATGGGGTTTTCCAGTCATATAGCCCGTGATTCTGTGGTAAAATTCAATTTATAGAAAAATTAAAATCGATACATAAGATCAAAGAGAACAATTATTTCATGATTATACATGTATTTTGAAACAAATTCATATGGTAAATTTCAGTTCGTAATAATAATAATGTGATCCCACTTGTAGTGACATACTAATATATGCATCATTGACTTTTAAATATTTTGCATTTACTTGGTAAAACTTGCATTTTATATTTTGAAGGGAACCTGATGGTAGCAGTGACGATGAAAGAACTGCACAGAATGTAAATAAAGGTAAAAATATGTTAAACTATATAAAAAAGAAATAAGAAGATAATTAAAGTTATATTATAAACATTTATTGATGACTTATTTCATGCTGTATTAACAATGATTTACCTGGAATTGGTTCATGTTCAATCGTAGAGAACTTTCGGTGTTATTTTACATACGTATGATACCAAATTATTACTGAACGATATCTTACTCAAATTCTTATTGGCTGTAATGAAAGGTCATCTTGATCTGACCTCGAATCGGCAGTTGTAAGATCTTGTAGATGGAGAGTATCATGGAGGAACGAGGTACAAGTCTTGTTTAAATAAGATTGGTTCTTGTATTATAGCAGTGTTGTACAATTTTGTAAAATGATTATTATTTGTTATTGAAGAGGTTAAAATGAAAAGTTCATTTGTTTTGTGCAATGTTATTTAACATACCTACTTAATTCTTAGAGATGGAGAATCGCTATGATGTCCTAATGTCATTTGCCACCGATGTAGTGGATGAAAGCAGAAAACTAAATAAACCAGGCGCCTCATTTCGGCAGAATTTTTTCAACTTTTTTATCTACATGCAGTGTTCAAAACTGGGTTTGATCAAACAGTTATACCAATTGGTAACTCAAAGACCCAATGCTGTAAGAAGTTTTATAGTAATATTAAAGTAAAAATGATTAAGAGCATGAATTTTCTTAGAGTAAACGTTGTCTGTATTTACTTGAGAGTCACATACATGAGGTGACATAAATGATACAGCCGGTGTAGCCTAGAGGTCCATTGTTGGGACCTGGGCACACCAGTGCTCAGTCTTTCGGATGAGACAATAAAAACTGAGGTCCCATGTCACGGTCGGAGTGGCACTGCTTTTGGTGACATAAATGATAAAGTCATTGTGGCCAAGTGGATGAGGTTCTCAGCTTCTGACCGAAAGGTTCCCGTTTCGATTCCCGCCTTGGCCGCAAGGGTGTTCTGTTTTTCGGATATAGTAAAAACCGAGGTCCAGTGTCATGGTAGGCGTGGCACGTAATTGATCGCTCACTGCTTTGGAAGGGTCTATTGTAAAGGTAGAAATTTCTATGCAAATGCATCGGACAGGTGCCGTCACCATATATGTGAAATAATCATGGATTGACGTAAAACAGTCAATCAATCAATCAATCAATTAAAACATGAATGATATTATTTCTGAGGTATATTCAGCTTTTTCACGGCATTTGCCTGGTACAATAGCCAAAAAAGTGACGGTCATCCATTAATGGAGACCTTGTGTTTACCTCTCTCACCCAAAAGTACAAGACACGGACCATCAGCCATTGGGACACTAGCCTAGCACCTTTCTTCCACGAGGAAAACATATTATTGACCGAACTTTACTGGTTTATGAAATAAATCATGAACATGCACAGGGTACATTATTAATTTTTTAAGGTGGGTTGGGGGATGGGAGCATGCATTTTTATTGTATGTATATATATATATATATATATATATATATATATATATATATATATATATATATATATATATATATCTTTGTTTAGTGAAATATAATTTTCAATATTAGAAAAAATTCTATATCTGTATAAAACATACTAATATCAGTTAAGTAGCTGACATCTTGATAAATAGTGTGTGACCAGTAAAGCGAGACACTCTTTTGAAATAAAATTATTGTATTGGGAACACATCCAAGCTACAAGTGCTGGCTATTACATAGGTAGAATTCTCACTATTCGGACTATTTCATAAGGCTAATGATATATGGAGTTAGATCAACTTTTAAAAGTCTAATTTAACAATTGCTGTTCTGTTACTTCAGCTTGAGACGAGCCAATTTAAGCTGTCTGGATTTTATATTTAGGAGAGAAATATTAAATACTAAATGTTAATGTGTCTAAATAACTTACCTATAACTATGGAGTAACATTGTTTTCAGATTGCATATCCATGCTGTCCACTGTAAAATTAAACATGAAATGAACGAAAAAGAACCTGATGAAATTGATGAGAATGATAAATAGTCATGATATCTTGTGATTATTTAATATTTTGTTCCCTTCAGCGTATTGTTGGCGTAGGTTGATCATGTGTATATATCGACAGCTTTATTCTCCTTATGTGTTTCCTCATGTTCCTTGCTTACTAAATTCCTAAAATGTTATGTGCAGTATGTTAAAAATTGATTGATTACATTATAGTTATATTTGTATATTTCGCATGATCTGTTAATGGTTATCAATTGTGCATCTCTCTAGGCTGATATCTTTTTGTACCCAAACGAGGCAGAATTCATCAGTCACTGCATTGCCCTCCTCAGGAAAAAAATAGTTTAATTTAAGCATTGACGACGTTCTGTCCATAAGTAATTTTACCTAGATCATTTGTATCCCGCTTAAATTTAGATCAAGAACCCGAAAGAGAGCAACACATCTGCCTCACATAGAGGGTTACGAAATTGAACGCATGGAGTCGTCACTAAGGACGAATATTTTTGATCAATGTGAAGTTCCCCCTTCTTGAATGTTGTATGATATTCTTAAACACGACCATTGATAGTAGCGCCCTTTTACCGATAAAATACATGTACCTGTATAAATTTACAACCGATCGCGAACAAAAGAATTTTCGATGGAAGATATGCAACGGGCTTATCATAATAGCAGGAGATGCGCAATTTTCCTGGACACATTGTCACATCCCATTTAGGATTCGCAATTGTTCTTGCTAAATCCCTCACCTCCCAATTATCTATTGGTTATATTTGACATTGAATACCGAGTACCGAGTGGTTGGTTCTCTTTCGAATTTATCTTTAATATTTGTACAGTATATTAATGTCAAGATTAAAATGTTGCAATGATATATTTTTTCATGTTTTTCTCTTGTTGATACAGTATTTTTCTCAATATTATATATAAAACAATGAAAACATTTAAGAATCTGCTTTCTTTTTATTGACAGTTTAAATTTGATTTTATCGACGTTTATGACGTAACAGAATACACAGTAGATATTAAAGATACAAGCTCAAAGAAAGATGTTGGTGAAGGTATGTCTGATATGGATCATCCCTCCTTTTAGATGTCTTTAACGATTTTGCTGGGGACGAATAATGACATAAAGTTCCAATTTTGGTATTCAATTGTTTGCATATTATTATATAAAATACGTACATCTTTCAATGTGTTCCATATAAAGATGTATTTAACAATGGGATACGATACCTATAATGATGAGTTGTGGTCCCTTTCCTTCTGAGCTACAGTCAAAATTCGAAAACTCCACTCACCCCCGAAACTTGAAGTAATCATTCTTTCCCGACAAAATATTCCTATTCATTTCAGTGTTATACGCTCATCCAAACTCGAACTACTGAAACTCGAAAACCCCAAAAATTATAAGTCATTTTCAGGTTCAGCTAATAAAACTGTTCTGTATAGATCACATACCAAGGATAGTGTATGCTTCAAACCTCATTGATTTTAATGCCGTTCGTAACTACAATGTATGTAATTATTTTTCGTATGATTTTAATTCATGAAAATCGCCAAATGAGACTGAAATACATTTACATGTATTTTTATTATCTATGTTCTTGGAACCTAGCTTCCGTTAGTAAAGGTTTTGATTTGCAGTATAGGACGTTTATATCCTGAACGACAACCATCCCCTTTTGCTGCCTTTCACTCAAATATATATTTAAGTAACATAAATCGCTACTACGTCAACCAATGTACAGTAAACTGTAATCTTTGTAGGATATGTGGGTGCGACACGAGGGAAGCATGATGATGAAACGGATGACGAATATCTGTCAAGAGTTGTGAATCTAGATGGCGAAATGTTTGAAATGGTGGATAAAAAGTATTCTGTCAAGTTTGTAAAATTATTTATATTTATTTACTCTGTATATACTAACCTACAATAACAATTTGTAAATTATTTTGGCCGTGTAAAATTAATTCTATGTTTCTCAGATAATCGGGTCTCAAAAGAGTGGCAAGGTAGGTAGGGTATTTATTTTTTGTATTTTTCCCCCAAGCAGTACTATTTAAAGCGTTTCATTGGGTTCATGTGCGGTTGAATTTTCTATCTTTGTTTGACAACACATCCTTTATTAGTTGGGCAAGTGATGTATCCTTACAAATGGAAGATTCATCCATTGCACGACTGTTTCTTCCTTAAAGTTAACTTTAATGCTTAGAGGAAAGCTATCCCCCCCACTCCCTTTCTTCTGCAGTGAGTTAACACAATTGTGGTTGAGAAGTTCTTAATTTGCCTTCAGTTCTGACTCTGAACAATTTCTCACAATTTGTGGGACTAAGTCTCTTGCAAAGTTTGGTGACAATGATATTCTAAAGACCCAGCACCCAGCACTTTTATTTTAAGTAAAACCATGATCTTTCGGTGCTTGTAGCCTGTTTCACTAACAATCTTTGGTAAACCCGTACTGTAAACGTAGTTGAACCTGATGAAAATGCGTTTCACTCAAAATCATAATCGTAAACCAAAGTTATGTGGCTTTCACTCTATCACAAATTATAAATGCGTATGGCGAGATTTTGGCCCTCGCTGCAATACACTGTCGTACGTTGGCAGTATGTCGGGAGAACGTTACGCGAGCGTTTTGAGTTCGTCCGTATTTACACTAGTACGTCGGAGCTCCTTCCGTACGTCGCGAAATCCTGTGCATGCACAAAATTTCTCGATGTATGCCGATGAACGTCCCGTACGCAGCGAACACATTATGCATACATGCAAATGCGTATCATTGGCGTTTCCACTGCAAACTCTCACCGTATGTTAAACAAATGAGTAACGTGCACGTAGTGTACACTTACCGCGCTGTCAACGCACAGATTATATACTAGCTGCGAATCTTTATGCTTTGCCCTTGTAGTCAGAAATATCGGTGATTGTATGGAATGCACAGAAAGATAACAAGAACAGTACTTTTTTGCAGTTCTGCAACATGTTTTTTTTTCATGAACGAAATTGCGAACAACGCATGTGTAAATACAAATACATGTATATGATTTGAAACTTTGAAATTATTGCGATGAATAAACACAGTTATTGAGTAATGTATAAATACGCCACATGATGTATTTCAATTTGTACAACATACGCACAGCGTACGCATATCATACAAAGAATGTACGCAAGTGATGCGCAGAGCGTACGCCAGCAGTTATACGCAGACTTACGCGGACTTGGTCAACTTTTTCCAATTCGTTACATGTACGTTGACTAAATTCGTTATGGTGTAAAAGGGCGTTTACGTGAAGTAGGAATACGTACTTGATCTCGTAAATACCTGATTTACGGTTACGACTTTTAAGTAAATCGGGCTACTGGTCCAGCTGTTTTTCAAATTTAGCTGATTGGGGAGTACTTGCAACTTCAATAAAACGACCACTAGCGCTAGTGTCAGATAAAGAGGCAATAACTGACTGGAAGCTAAGCTTTTTAAAGCACTTTGTATAGGCTTTGGGGATCGTTTTTGGGAGCACCGTTAAGATCGTATCGCTGTATATCATGCGTCTTTATCAAACCAGATATAACGAAGACAATTATGTCAAAATCGAAAATGCACATCGCCGAACCAATGTTCGCTACTTCTAAATTTGAATGCACAATAGGGCGCACCGCGTAAGTGGTTTAATACGCCATTTTCGATCTGAATGGGACTATGTCGCAAGGCGCGTGACCTTCCTGATCCCTGCTGTTTAACAGCATTACATGAAGCGTTTTATTTACTGACAAAGTAATTTCCTTTATTCTAGGAAAAAACGTGTTCTATAAATAGATATTTTATATTTAACAATGGATCAAAACGGAGACACGTCGGCTATTTTTTTTTCCGAAGTTGCAATAAATACGACTCGTCGGCGCCAAATTTGAGCGCGCTGCGGTGTCTGAGAAACATAGAACTAATTTTACATAGCCTTTGTATTACAATTGTATATATATGTACAACCACCGTAATTGCCTGAGACAAAGCTTTCAAGACCTATGTATTTTATTTCTGTATAAATTACATTGATCGTCATAACGCCTCATATTTGACCCACTTTTCAGCACAGATATCTTTGTTTGGCAGACATTTGATTGTTAAGCTTAGGACGTCATAATGAAATGCTCGACATTTCCAACCTCACGTGACGTCATTAAAGTCGCGTTTTGCGCTAAGTGCTTGACATTCGACGAAAGTATGTCATTTTGGATAAACGTTATGTTGTCATGGGACACCGGCTGTTTCTTTCAATTTATAACTTCCCTCCCGAATGATTTAATGATGCGGTTTATAAATAGGAAATGGAAGTTTCCAGTATGATATTTTGGCGTTAAAAACGCATATATATATAGAGTAAGTTATTCTGTATTTAAGCGTCTCCTTCCTGTTTAGCTTCCTCGTATGACGCTTTTCATTACATCCTAATTACCAAAATGACCTAAATGGTAATACCAAAGACCTACTGTTAAGGAATGAGTTTGCATAAGAGTTTCTACCCTGTTTAAGGGTAATTTACAATTCTTTGTGCATAGTTAAAGGGTAATTTACAATTTTTTTTGTGACAGTAAATTTGTGATGATAATTTGTAAGACATAAGTTGTGGCAATGCACAAATAGTGCAAAGAATTGATACTGTCATATGTGTTCTTATTGTTGTTTAACAGACTTAAAAATAATTAACATCATATTCACCCATATTAACTGAGCAATTGGTACAATCGAAGAAATGTTAGGCTCGTCACCGAGGGCTTCCGGTTTCGATTTCCGTCTGTGGTTCGTCGGTGTTCTAATGGGGTTCGCCGCCTGTTATTGTCCGTTAGGCGGCGCCTGTGTACTATGAGTTAGTAACGTCGATTTGAGTTAGTAACCGTATGACGTCACAGTAACGTTCCATTGTTCTTTGCGTCATTTTTGCGGGAATATGTAGTATTTCCTCCTTTAATATCAGGACCGCAGTTAATGGCGGCGAACCCCATTTTTGTACGAGACAGTGAATACCGAGGACATGTGTCACGGGAGACGTAGGACATGAATCTCTCACTATTTTGGCTGAGTCTGTTGCATAGGGATAGGTTTCGATGCATTGCATTGGGCAGATGCTGTTACTATATATATATATATATATATATATATATATATATATATATATATATATATATATATATATATATATATATATATAAAGCACAAAGACATTATTTGTGATTATTATAAAATGATAATTTCTAAAATCAAAACGACAGTACATAAAAGATATCTCACGATTATTCACATATGTTTGAGTCCTTATTAATCGTTGCATAAACGCGATGAGGTTAGTTACCGTCATTTTCTGAAATAACCGTAGCAAGAAAGATAATTGTAACCTTAAACGCCGTTTAAATTGGTGAATTTCCAATAAATCAATTTAAATACCGATCTTAAAGAGCATCTTGGTATTCAATGATAATTATACCATTTCTAGTATTAAGAATTATATTCTTCTTACAATGCAATTATACATGTATTTGATATACGTATTAATTTGTTAAAGGTATCACCAGGACGTGTGTTTATACTATCATAGCAAGTGACACGGATGGAATGCACCATTACCTCGAACTGACTGCAGCTCTAGTCCCCGGATTACGTGTTCACCTCGTTGACAATACGAATATTAATGGATATCTAATTGTAAAATTAAATAGTCTTGGGAGTGATACTGAAAGCAAATCTGGAAGGGGAGGTAGGGGAACATTTACCCTAGAATATCATACAGATACATTTGAGTGCGAGTTATGTGAATTAAGGAGAGAAGGGCGATTCTATTTTATATCTTCTTATTACAGCAGATTTGAACTTAATATCTTAATATCAGTGTTAACCGTTATTTAACAATTTTCATTTTCAGTTTTCACAACTCTAGTAAAGTAACTGGATGCTAAATAAAGAATGTTTAACATACCATAACGTTCAACCATTGCAACATTGTGTACCTACATGTATGTATCCTGAAATCGAACCCCGTACCCTCAGAATATATCTTAGAATATCTTACACTACATAAAATATATCGCTGGGTTAGCTAGTCTTTGCATTGTCATAATACTTCCATTGTCATAATACTTCCATTGTCACTGTAATATTTTTCTGAGGTGCATTTGCTGCCTTAACCTAACACAGAAATCCCAATTGGCAGTATGATTAACTTATGATTTATGATCATGATTAACTTATAACTTTATTATACTTTTATACGTTTAGATTTGACTTTTCTATATATTAAAGACTATTGTATGTAAACCACTTTTTTTTATTTCAACCGGCTTTATGTCAAATTAAAAAGGAAAGAAAATGCAAAAGTATCTGATGCAATAGCACTGTGGCATATACAGAACAGAAAAGAGAAACATCTGACTAAGCTGTTTGACATCAATCTCCAAGGACATGCACATAAACATGATAATGGTAAAAACACAGAAAACGACATAACAAAAATATTCGATTGTACTATAGTTACAATACCGACTTAGGACGGTCAATTAAAGTAATAAACGCACTCAATTGGTGTGGTTAATCGGTTTATGTGCGCCCACCTTCCCTCACCGTAAAAGCAACAAAAATGAAAACATTGATACATAATCCTCCATATAGAGAACAAGGATCAACAAGTTTCTCAGAACGAGAGATCATAAAAAATTTAACATACGAAACGTACTGTGGAAGTACATGTTGGTATCATAAATATATTAGGCCGCATCAACATAAGTAAACCGTGCTCTTCTCGTCTGTAAACGAACTCAGATTAGAGTACAATTTTGAACATTCATGAAGTCTTCTAATCCAGAGGACGAGAACATGTGTCCTAGGAAACTAAACATCTCCTGCAACATCCGCCATGAATGCCCAAAATATATAGACGTCACATAAGAGTTGAGCGTCTCATACACGAAATTAATGTGTAGTAACACTGTATAGAAATTGACATAGGCGTACAATGAAAACGTGAATACATATGAACAAAGCTATAATAACATTAATCCTTCTAATGAGGGATATTTTAAGAGCGCCAATCTCAAAAGTGAATCGATATGACAATAGTCTTAACTACAATTTCCATTGCAATAGTATTGCAGCGTCACTGACAACATAGTTGTATGGTGGACATTCGTTTTCCTTTGAAAACATAACATTCAAAACCTTGAACTGTTTACACACTTAATTTTTACCACAGGCGATAATATCGCCTTGGGTCGCCTCTTTCCTGTGTACAGGGTTAAGGCCAATAACTTTTCTGCTTGCCAAAACCCAACTTGAATGTTTCGGCGTGATGATATAAATAAAACAAAAATATTATCTAAGCTAGGTTTTCATGTGAATAAAACTTTAAGTGCAGAAGTAAAATGATATACTCATAATCAATCATATTAAACATCAATTAATATCAAATACTATAAGTATGACAAATAAAGTCATTCAGATTCCTTATATCATTTTCGTTAAGAAAGACATTTGGATCAATCCATTGATATTTTGCCGAGAGGATGATTTTCTAAAGGATTTGTTCATCTTGGACGTTACGGATTTAATATAAGCCCCACTTTTTATAACAGCGAGCAGTGTAGGTTATTGATATGGCAATGAGCACGTTTTAATCGATAAACTTAGGAATCGAAATAAATCGATTGGCTCACAACCAACATTTAAACGAAATAGACGTCGTGTTTTGCTACTTAATATTGATAACGATAAGCAGCTTCGTGATATGTACTAATGGTCATAAAAATATCAATAAAGATTTTTACAAAGACGCTTTGACCTTAACAAATGATTAAAGGAAACATTTAAAAATCTTCTTTATATATACAATTTAAAAATCAATCGGTGTATGTTTTTGGAGATGAAATGTGATTAAAGACACACAGATATGATATGTCATCATTCCTGAGAGGTCTGAGATGTATTTAATCATTTCACCCACGGAGTTATCGTTATTGACTATTATTGTTTTTCCATCACGTTTTGCATTTCTCACTACTCCTAGTTGATAGCTATCTATCAACTTCGGGTAAAATTTGTTATCCATAAATTAAGTTGATAGATACATACACACAAATATATATATATATATATATATATATATATATATATATATATATATATATATATATATATATATATATATATATATATTTGTCAGAAATATTTCAGTGACCGCGATTTTTCGGGCGCACATTTAGGAAGTTACTGTCTTTTCATCAATGTATAGCAACAAAAAATGATGAATACAATTTGTATGATGCATCAAACATCAGCCTACGGCTTTATCATACACAGAAGAATATAACTAGTAAAATGACATGAAAAGATCAGTGTATCAAAATTCCACACATTCATAGAGGTATTATTCTTTATCTTCTTTTTATTCAGGAATCCGTAATCACTCAGTAATAGTTGTAAGAGGCTTTCTGAGAACGTTGTCAGTTAGAGCAATAGCCTATAAAAGACAAACAAGAGTGCCTTGATCTCAAGAGATGAAATAGGGTACTTGTATGATGTTCATTTTAAAACATATTTAGTGACTATCGTCGTCTTTCTCCGTGTAAAACTGCAAAGTGTTTGCACGGAAGTTTTTTAAATGATTTTGTTTTACTGACACTTGTCTGTCATGGTTGTTTTGATGATAAAGGATTGTTGCGAATTCGTCGATATCATTGGGATGCTGGTTTTTATTTTTCTGGGTACGTAAGCAATTGACATAGAAAGATAGAAAGCGTCTGATGTTATGTAAGTTATAAGTATCTAACAATTATTTGTCTGTTATTTTTTTACAAAAAAAAAAAAAAGAAAGAAAGAAAGAAAAGAAATAGTCGATTCTTTAAATCTGCGTGCTCATTTTTGTTCTTACTAAGTCACCTTTCTTAAAGAGCGGAGTTTTATTTTCAGTGCAACTTCATATAGCTTTCGCTGACGTTTCGCCCATATTACAATGGCCGTTGGTGAATATTTCTGGTTTGGCAGAAGTACAGAAAGGGTTACAAATTATGAAAGCAGATGACAATAAGAAATGCTTCCTTTTTGGACAAACATTTGACGAACTCGGTTATACTTCGATAGAAATCAGTGCAATGTCTGCCCAATATTTTACGACAACCGTAAAGACCGGCGAAAGCTTGGGGGATTTTACGTTTTCGTTTTTGGTGTATGCGTCTAATCCCCGTCCTAAAGGGACTTTGCTTCACTATACAATCCAGGAAAAAGAGTTTTTCCGCGTTACTTTCCATCCAATGGCTCCCATCACGTTTATATCATTTCGTGACGAATACGACAACCCGGCTGGTATTCTTTCGGTGAAAAATTTATTAACCTTGGATAACTGGAATCACGTGGTCATACAAAGAGAGTACTCAAATGGAAATGTAAAAGTGTATTCAAATGGCGTTCTTAAAGCTGATAGAGACGAAATGGATGAAATCGGTCTGCCAGATGCTGGTACCCTAACTGTTGGAAATACTCTAGCTGATCAGAGTACACAGTTCACAGGATACGTTTCATGTCTACAAATATTTAACTCATTTCTAAATGAAGATGAAATGGATGAAATATGGAAACTGTGTCGACTAGATAATTGGAACATTAAGCCAAAAGGTATTTTGCATGTTGTCTTTGATATTTGAAAAATCGAAAATATTTACTTACACGTACACATTTTTAATTCAAATTGTTTGAAAATTTATTTTTGGCAGTTGTATTGCGAATGTAAAGATCTACCATTAAGTCCAATTTTGTATATCTTATATATTATTTTGAGGAACATTAACACAGGGAAAATTCTTTTAACTTAGATCTTTTTAAAATGGCATAAGATATTATATTGGGATTTAAAAGTTCGAAGAGTAAGTGATTGGGGGAAAATATGGTTGGATTTTCACAGCTATTCCGGTCTATACACTTATGATTTCCGTCTATCTGTCTCTCCGTCAAAAATTTTCTGGTTGAAGCAAAATTTCAAAATGATCACAAACTTTAAACTACAGATGTAAGATGAGGTCAAGATGACTACACGTTACGGTTGAGTAATATTTCTCAAAACTGATAAGGACCACATCTTTCATACTTTAAATATGACTTTGAAATGAACTTCTGATATCAAATTAAACTTTATATCAATGATTTACATGATTAAGTGATTAAAAAAATATATCACCTTTGCAATCCGGGTAGAGCGCCTCCCGTGGTGATTTCTTGCTTGTTAAAGTACCCATTCTTTGTTATCGTGCGTAATTACAAAAATGAATGAACACTCCAACTTTCTGTACAAACAAGATATATATTGATATACACATGCAAATACAATTTCAAATGCCTTTTTTTTTTTAAATATTCATCATCTGTATTTTCTTTATTGATTATTTCGTATTCCTTTCAATTCATAGTCATGCATGTTTTTGTTGCTTTCTTAAAAATCATATTTGTATATGTTACAAAAATTTGAAGTAATGAAGTGCGTGTTTTTTTTTTGTTTTGTAGTTTATCTATTGGATGATCAATCTCACACAAAGAGACAATGTATAACTAATATACCCCCTCCACCACCACCCATTGAATATAAGCCAACAGTCGACAACCTCCTAACTATGGCTACGCTGGTCAACGAAAATGTATGGCAAGGAGTACGGGCATACTATAAATGGAAGAACGGCAAGGAAAATACTTCTTACTTCAAAGTCATTGCTGTTGACAGTGTCCCTATGCCTACTGTAACACACATCGGTTGTGTGAATACAACGAGTGTGCGCATGTGCAGTCGTTTATGTATGCGTATTCATAACTGTAAGACATTTGTGGTTGAAAATGGCGAAAAGAAAGGTAGTTTGGCTAGACGAGAATGTACACTCTATGACAGTGTGCACGAGGAACAAAGAAGAGAAAGTGGCATGAAATACTTTGCCATCAGACAATATGCATAAAGGACTTGTTATACTCTATCAAATCTCAAATATTATTAGTTTTATAACATACAATACTTTTTCAATAAATTATATTATACTTTCTTTTAATCATGAATTTCTACATGTAGTTTGAGAGTGGTATGTTCCCAATGTAAAAACTTACGTAAATGGTGATATTTATCAATCTTTAACTATATAAGTGTTTTTCATGTTTGACTTAAGTGTTATTATGCCTTTTTCTGATGTTATGTGGCTTCGACACTTTCTATGCAGTGTCGTTCGCATTCATTTTTATATATACAGTGTTGAATTATTGTTGTTTCGTCTGTATGTAAGGACATTCGCGGCAGGTGTGGCTAGCTAAAGAGGGGACGCTCACTCCTCCCAGGCACCTGGTCTCACTTCTAAATTTCAGGGGTCCGTGAATGTCCACTGTGGTACATTGTTGTTAGTGCCATAGTCATGTGACACCAGTTACTTTCGTATTTTGCATTTCATGAAACATATCTTGCATTTAATTGTTGACGGAATCGTGAAGTGCGTCTTGGCTGCGACAAAAATAACAGAAAATTTGGCACATTTTACGAACTTTTAATGCTGTTGACTAAACAATATTTCCATCAAGTGTAGCTCTGTCCTTGCACGGAATTTTGATTATTACGTTTAAGTAGGTGTAGTAATTAGTTTGCTCTTCAAATATTTTGGGCCTCCAGTTTTGGCATTGAGCATTACTGAAAATATTGTAGATATTTAAATTTGGATATGACGTTGCAATAAATCAGTACAAGCAAATAAATGTTCTAATTGAAAATAGTTTTCATAAAGATATACAGTGCTTAATAATATTTGTTTTGTCTGTATTTAAGGGCATCCACGGCGGGTGTGAATTAACAAACAGGAGATGATAACTCCTCCCCGGTACCTGGTCTCACCTCTGTATTTCAGGGGTCCGTGAATCTCCACTGTGGTACATTGTTGTTAGTGCCATTGACTATGAGATATGGTTTACCCTTCGGTACTTCTTCGGTTTTCACTTATTTTCGTATTTGTCTTCAATGATATGTTATGACACGATAATAATCCCTCCAGTATTACAGTGTACATATACCTTGTTGCAAGAAACGAAACTTCTGTGAAGACGTTTTCGATAATTATTCCTACGAAAACTATTCATTTAAAGAAAAGACGTTATCAGCTTAATTAAAATTAAGAATTCTGAGTCGCACATGGTTACCACATTTCCGGTCACAATTGTCAAGAAAATATTTAAGAGAAAGGAAATACGAAAATATGCAACTGAGAATTTAATCAATATTATCATACATGTATGCATCTTTTTTATTAGTAAGGATAATGTGCTAATGACTGAACATTATTTTGTATGACACCTACTATGACATGTAAACCTACTTACAACATAGTACTTAACCAACAATGAATGAATAAAAGAAATCAGAGATTTAATTCATCGAAATTCATCAGACTTCGTTCTAATGTTCTTCACGTTTAGTTCTTCACTGATACAAGAGAGAATTAAATACATCATAAAACATATGCAAAACCCCCATCTCTAAGAGTCCTGAACACATTGGATAACATGAAGACAGCTGTAAGTTTAGGGAGATCGACAAACTATAAGATATCGTTTTTATTACAAAATGTAATACCGTATAACCGGAAATTTTCGCGAGTACTAAATTTCGCGAATCAGTATCAGAAAAGCGTGTCTTTATTTTCGCGAATACAATTTTTCGCAATTTCAAAAACGAAAAAAAAAAATGTACATATTCTTTAACTATGAAATAAAAACGACTCTCGTCAAACTATTTCACAGACTACAAGCTATACCCGCATCTCTGCGAATCAGTTTTCCTATATGTATAACTGCACTTGTTTCCGCTCAAATACACGCCTTGTAGCTGGTCGGTGCAATCGATGGAATTGTTGAGCAAAGGAGACGTTTTGACTTGAACGTATACCTGTAATTTGTTAAAGAAAGCAGTCGAAAGTGATTTGTACCGAGCGGTAGATAAAATTCATCAACTCATTCGACACATACGGGTATATATTTTTTTTTAACATACTGAATCAGTTTTTCCTCGTTTGCTCAATGGTTTTCGGAATTCGGAGGGGAATCGGAATTTCGGATGGCACTTATCAGTCTTCCCGCCATAAGGAAGACTCCGTCCATTGACCCACTAAAAGTACCTTCAAACAATAGATAAATAATTGCTTGTTAGTTATCGACAAATGTGTGAAACCAATAGCATAACGAAATCATGTGCTTTATCAATTAAGGCTTTAAAATTGTACATATCCGTAATTTGAGTTTGTCGGCGATCCCTCGGATTTTTACTCGTTTCGCTCCTTAGATGTCTGTGGTCCATTGAGAAACGGGGATGATATTAATACGAGTTTGGTCCTCATTTTTGGAGTACAAATTTTTACGGTAACTGATTTTCGCGAAAATACCGAAAATTAGTACCTACCGAAAATTTCTGGTTATATGGTAGTATTACAAAATTTACGAACACTGTGTACATAACGATATTAAAGTGCGAAGAAAATGTACAATACAAACAACACACACACACACACACACACACACACACACACACACACACACACACACACACACACACACACACACACACTGTACATTCGGAATTCAAGCAGATTGTTACTATACCATCTGTGTAAATTTACGTTTTCCTTAAGCTCATGCTTTTAATTCCAACTCATAATAACAGAAATACTTGATATTTTGTGTCTCTATGAGATTTTGACATTTCTATAACGACTGTACTATATTAAAATATTTCTTTCAGGTCCAATCAAACAAGCAAATATTACCACAAATAAATATTTGAAAGGAAATACAGAACACTACCGGTTTCCTTTAACTAATTCATAGTTACATTAACTTAATTCGGATTTCACAGCGACAAGTCACATGCTGGATTCTATTACCTTCTACGCAAATAATCCAGATTTTTAAGAGAGGTTAACTACATCGATTGTACATTGAAACCGTATCTAGTCAATCTGACACCCTCTATTCTCAAAATGTAAGATTGTTGTATTTTTCGTCATTGTTGAAGAATGCAAGGATGGATTTTTGGGGTATGTATACAATAAAAGTTTTCTTTCCATATACTGATTTCTGTTCTTGTTTTTTCTCTGTTTGAAGAAATTCTTATGGTCTGTGAATCAATCAATTTTTGCAATGAAAAATACAAAACTTTCACGGATAATATCTCTTTAAACTATGAAGTGAACAGCCAATTGACAATACTTTCTCTGTTATTTTAGACGCAAGTGTCAACGACCAGTATTTTGATCCAATTAAAAGGAATACCTGCATTAAATTCAATGCAAAGCAAATTTATTATTTATTCATTTATTACCGTCTTTGGTAATCCGATAAAACAATTTAGCAGAAAAAGACATGTATATTAGTTATACAAATAAACAGTAACCGGGAATTCAAGTGTTGTAATAGTAACGGTTACATCAATATGAAACATGAAAAACTGAAGCAGCTCAGAAAAATTCTACCTTGAATATGGTTTTTGGCTTAACAAAAGGAAAGGGAAATGCATCTGACTTAGCTGTAGGGCAGAAGTCACCAAGGACATGTACAATAAAACAATAAAATACAAGAAATGACATTACAGAAAAAAAAAACATCCGATTACCGAGTGACAAATCTATGCAAAGACAAAATTACGTAGGAGGGATTAGTATGCCAAGTATACTTTTTCATTGAATTTTATTGATTTTAGTAAATATGTGTGAAGGTGTCTCTTTAAAGGATATCGAAATAAACTAAAGTGAACAAATGTTATCTCCATCATAATCATAGTGATGTATGTAACTTCTTTTTACTTGTTGAATTATTTCTTTCTTTATGCACCTTAATAATGGCCTAAAGAATTGAGAGGTTCGCCTAAATATGACAAATTCATTTCGATTTGTAACATCACTGTAACATTTCTTTGATTAAATATTCTTTTGTTTATTAAACAAATATCATGGTTTGCTTCCCAGAGCATCTGAAACATTTATACTAATTACGAAATTTCCTAGCTTATCTAATTGACAGCTACTTACACTTAGTTGAGATCAGATATACTGATTTCCAAACTCAGTGCCAGAAACGTAACAAAGAATCAACGGTTTTAAACGTTGAGTAATAATTTTGATTGACGTCATTATTTTCATTTCAGACTGTGCAAGGTTTTGCTTGCAGATTGCACGAAAGACAAGAGAGGTAAACGACCGATTCGAGGGATTTTCCCTCTCAAATACCGCGTTTTCTGTTTATATGAAGGATGTATATATACAAAGGATTATATAAAAGAGGTGAATGAACCCATTGCAAGAAAAAGTACATCAAATATAAATAACTGACGTCCCTTTTTCAGTTCAAGGTGACCATAACTTTTTTCTTTTCATATTGTGTATATGAGTCATAGTTTTGATTTATGTAACTTGCCCTTCCACTGTGTAAATATAACCGCAGTTTTTATCATAAACATTCATCTCAAAAGTATGAAAACTCACAGAGATATTAGTATTAGTATGAAGCAGATGTTCATTTTGACAAATTACGTCGAAATTTAACGGACTCATTAGCCATACTGTAGGAAATAACAATACCGCTACTTAAGATAGCATTAGATACTCATTTTCTAACTTAAAATGCCAAAAGAAAATGAAAGCAATTCAGTATGAATTGATACAATTTGAAATGACACCACTTTAATCAAGAGATATCACTTAGTATGAAAAGGTGAAATACGGTTTCGAAGATAACTTGAATAGTCACGAGAGGAAGAGTTCATGAATTATATGCTAGTAAAACAGTTGGTATTGGAAATAAAACCAAACTCAGACGACTTTAATCCTTTAAACGGTGCATGAACACTCCAAAAACCCGAATTTCTGCCGATTAGTTTATCAAAACCAAGGAAGAAAGAAAATTTACTGACTCAATCGTGACAAAAGTCACCACGGAAATATACAGTATTTAATGTAATGATATGAAAAGGAGAAAAAAACAAAACAAACAAACAAACATAAGGACATTACAAAAATATTCGATTATAGTGCAGTTACGGTACCGATTAGGACGGTCATTTGATATGACAATAGACAATCAATTGGTGTGGTTAACCGGTCAACTGCAAAATAATATAAAGACACATATTTAAAAAATAAATATTCCTCCATATAGAGATTAAGGGTCAAACAATTGTCTCAAGTTGAGAAGTCATAAAAATATATAACACGTATTGTAATGCAGAAAACATGAACGGAAAGACATACCGCAGATGAAACTCTTGAGTCCTGCTATCAAGTTAAGGCCATTGAAGAATGGATCTCCTCTCTAAGAATAGTTTTGTTTGAAATGATAGTACACAGTTGTGCAATTGTGGACTATCGGGTATTTGAAAACAAAAGGCGCATATTCTTTTTGAATTGGTAGAGAGCATGAACATCATATTCTAGGTGTTGTAAATCACAGCTACTCAAGGTGGTCTGGGGTAAACGTTCCTCGAGCTAGAAATGGTTCAAAAGGTGAAATTCTGAAATATCTGAGATCTGAAATGTCACTCTTGGGGAGATTTTATGTCATTTGAAGAAGTCACAGCTATGGAAGGATGAAAGTGAAGGTAGTCTCGGAAAATCGGTTGGTTATACTGGTGCAAAACTGTGCAATTCTTGACAGTTTGCTGAATGAGGAACGTCTTTTCCGGAGATATCTCTGGCCATTCGTCCCGGCATAATGGCCGGAGAACTATTGTCATACCCCCTGTGTTGTCGGCGTCGTTGTTGTCGTCGTCCGTAGACCAAAACCTTTAAACTGGATCATAACTTAAGAACCATTTGAGACAGGGCTTTAGTATTTCACATGTATATTCCTTGTGCCAAGACCTTTGATTTGGAACCATTTTTAACGTTTTGATCTTGACCTTGAAGACTGACAAACTTACAAAAATATTTAACCGTGGTCATAAATTATGAACGGTAAGAGATAGGGATTAAATATTTCGTTGTGTATTCCTTGTGACCAGACTTTTCATTACGTATCAGTTTTTAACGTATTGACCTTTACTATGTAAACTTGGTTGCCACCGGCTAGCTCTGTTGTCTTTTGACAACTTCTATTTTTCTATATGGTGACTGCTTTTTCAGGGAGGAAACAACATATTTAGTATCACTTCTGCCCATCAGAAGTAAAGGCATGTACCTGACTGCCATTTCTTTACGCTTTGAACTGTAGAAAATAGCAGGATTTAAAAATTAATATTTTACATATAGATGTAATTTCAGCATAAATTCTTATGAGGCTTTGTGATCGCTTATTAACAGTCCACGGTATTTTTAGAACGCAATTCTTTTGTGTTATATCGCAATGAATCGGCGTTATAATTATAAGTTTTTAAGTTATAACAATAATTATTGCGTTATATAACGCAAGCATTTTGTGTTATAACGCAACAATTTTTGTGTTATATTGTAGCACTTTTGCACTTATAACGCACTAGATTTTTTTTTGTGTGAGAAGCCAATAGGCTTCTTTAGTTATCACTCTATTAACACGTGCCCTGCTATTCGCTCAAATTGTGAGATATAAAGTAAACCATGTGACAACCAATATTACATATATACTGTTATCCGAGTAGTACATTTCAATGCTTGTAAGTAAAAACACTGGGGAAGTTCTTTTCAGGATTTAGGAGCAAAGCACTACGAGGTAAGGCTTAACTCTTTTTCTTCTTAAATTTGATTCACTTAATGTGAAGCTGAAAAATTTTTGTATTTTCTCAATTACAATGAATCTGTTATAAGATTGTTTGATGTTTTATATACATTTATCTTGATATAAACAGAATACATAAATCATATACTAATTATATAACTATAATTTACAATGGCTGAAAACACACGCACACAACTAAAAGCGAAAATCCAACAACAACAACAACAACAACAACATAAAAAAAAAACCAAAATCCCAAAATTAAAAAAAAACCAAGCAAACAAACAACCCCCCCCCCCCAATTAGAATAAAAAAAAAAAAAAAAAAAGAATACAGAAATAAAATAAAGAAACAAAACCAAAAGGAGAAAATCACCAACAACTCTTACATGTGTACTATTGCAAAATGTATATTAAATGAATATTAATATAGGTGACATTTAATTTGAAACAAAGAGAGAGAGAGAGAGAGAGAGAGAGAGAGAGAGAGGTTGACCCCACGCGATATCAGAGTCAACGCTTACATGAAGTAAGAAGTTAAACATTTATTTAATATCAAAATATAAAAAGTCGTGTTGCTTCTCTGTTTCTTGTGAGTTACATTTCGAGACTGAAGTGGACATGAAATTTCTCGCGCAAAATACAGATTGAGTTACAGTATCAGTATGCCATACAACTATGTGAACTGACGCAATAATATATATATATATATTTTACATGGATTTTTTGTACTTCAGTATTTCTTTTAAACAACAACAACAAAAAACAATCCCCAAGCATCCCCAAGTGGATATGAACGAGCTAAAATTCAAAGGGCGTTGAACAAAAACCGAGCTTTAAATCTGAGGTTAATAGTTGCTATCCTGTAAATATATTCTTAACAAGTTCTATATAAATTAATTGTAAAACGAAAAACTTTCGGAAAGCTGTTTGATTTACTTTTCTTGCTAACGTAGGTCACGGTGTACCAAATCAGCGAACATGTGAAGTTAAATAGACATTATTTATCTGAGAAGATGAGAGTAAATTTCAGGGCAATGTCTGTAAGCATACCGAAACAGAAAAATGTTTGAACTACTTTTATTCTTCTTTTGTTTTTGTATTTCTTTGAGAGGAAGTTATGACTAAATTTCAGGGCAATACCTATATCAATAAAGAAAAAATTCTGAGAAACTTTTTGACCTAGTTTAAGCCATAAAACAGCTAATGGTGCACCAATTTTACTGAAATGCAAACTTAATCTTCCATTTTAGGGAGAGAAAAACGATGACCAAATTTCAACACTTGTACAGGAAAAATGTCTGGAAAAAGGGATCCGGACGAGTGTATAGAAATGATACAAGTAACCATAATAAATATAGAACATACATACCTTTTAATTTTGTGCACCATATGCGCATACTATGACAGCATGTATAATTGTATGAATTAAGTGCACCACATGCCCATTTCGACAAGTAATGCCAGTGATGGCTAATTATTTGTAGAGTAAACTAAAGTAAGACTTTAGGCGAATAGCAAAAAACAAGCGATGGATACGGATATGAATGAGTGAAATGTTTCTTCGATTTAGAATTTTATCACAGTTATCAGCAGTTCAACTAGCTGTGTCCCTGAGGGGATTTGGCTCTAAATATTCAGGATCTTGTATATAGGTGGAAGCCGGTGTGGTCCAGTGGATGAGATGCTTGGCTTGTAACAGTTATCAATCAATGTATTTAGGTGGATACCTGATGGACTGGGACAATTGGAGTATAATAAATATATACTTGAAATATGAAAATAATTATTTATGAAACCTCGCCATTGTTGAATACGATTTAGAGCGAATGCAGTAAGGTCCTGTCTAATCGACCTTGTATGTGTAGTAATAATAATAAGGCAATGAGTTTGCAAGATTTTCATTTTAATACATACAACTGAAATTACGAAATAACGAGATTTGACACAATTATTGTTATATAATTTTACATATTGAACAAAGGTGGGAGAGAAAAAAAATTGTGAGAATCGACATAACGACTGTTGTGTATTATTACTTAAAACATTATCTGAACAAAGGTGGGTGGAAATGCTAAATGACCAAAATACTGAGAATCAATACAAGTATATTAACACGTAATATTATAGAGGACATGAACTGAACAAAGGTGGGCGGAAAAAGCTAAATGACTAAAATAGTGAAATTTGACACATTGATTGTTACGTAAAAATTACATAAAACAAAAATAGCGCCACGGTGGGCGAACAAAAGCGAAATGACTTAAATAATGAGAATCGACAAAAAGATTGTTATGTAATATACATAAGAAATACATAAGATATGAACTTTACAAAGTTGGCGGAAAAGTGCCTTGAACATAAAATTTTGCATTCAAACAATATATGATATTTACAATAAGGGGAAATACCGTTTAACACAATCCCAATAAATCAGTCAAATAGTCCCAATAAATTCATAAAATATTATCAGCCAGGAAGAAGATGGGAGGGAAGATTTTTAAGAAATAGTAGCGTGATTGCCATATGCTAATAAGGTAGGTTCATATAGGTAGGTAGGTTTCAGCAGGTGCGCGAGTAACATATATAGATATTTGAAAAATTGTAAAACAACTCCGTATCTGTGGTTATACTGACATTTTACCAAACTCGTACCTGTACACATAAAATATACGTTTTAGTACATTCCTTCCGCTAATTAATAAAACTCAAACTTCTCACAGTACTTATTCACTAAGTCATTGCAGACAACTCACAACTGGACAGTTGGTACGTGCATTGCACATCCACTATCATTATATGTACGACGTACCTATCTGAAACAATGAAAATGAAAATTAGAAAAATAAAACGTCTACATTATAAGATGTTTTGTGTGTGAAACTAACTTTGAAATCATATAGAACTTTTATTTCTTACACAACGCAACAATTTGTATAGACTGAAATAGAAACAAAGCACTAAACTCCGCATGCAAACTTCATTTTAATGCAAAAATAACCACTTTTCATTAAATTTGATCAGAATGCCCTGGCAATTCTGCAACAATCGATGTGGGATTTAGATATTTCTTACATTTACACAGAATCAATCTTAAAATTATGTCCAAATTTTCCAAACCTTACCCTGAGCATTGAAGGATTCTTATTTATTGTCCATTAATCACAGTAGCAAGAGCAAGGTATTTGACTTTCATCTTTGACGAAAATCAACCTATTTTGGTCATTTTCCAAGGATTTTTCTCATCGCTGTTTTGATCGCTATAGACCGACGGGATGTACCATAGACATTATCTATCGGTCCACCGTTAATTTCGCAAACAAATACAAATTTGTTACTGTTTTCTTAGATGCATTTATTATTTCCATATAAAAGTATAGTACACATAAGTTAAAAATCTAATGAATTTCTATTGGTACATGTATAACCTAACGTTTTAATAATGTTGCTAATGAGTAAGTAATATTCATTTGTTTCAATTTGGTTGTAAGTACAAAATAAATGAATAGTTCAAAGTCTGTACAATGTTAATAGAAGTTAAGTCTGAAGCAGGAAATAGGGAAAGAAGAAAAGGTATTCTTTCCTCTTTTGCTGGAAAAATGTGCAAATCAGCATAAAAGGGGATAAAAATCATACTATATGCTCAATGTCTGGTTTATGACGAAGGGTATACAACGGAATATCATAATATCATACCATAGCCTCAATGTCTGGTATACGACGAAGGGTATACAACGGAATATCATCATATCATACCATAGGCTCAATGTCTGGTATACGACAAAAGGTATATAATAGAGTATCGTCATATCATACCATAGGCTCAATGTCTGGTTTCGACAAAAGGTATATAACGGAATATCATCATATCATACATGTACCATAGGCTCAATGTCTGGTTTACGACGAAGAGTTTATAACGGAATATCATCATATCATACCATAGGCTCAATGTCTGGTATACGACAAAAGGTATATAACGGAATATCATCATATCATACCATAGGCTCAATGTCTGGTATACAACGAAGGGTTTATAACGGAATATCATCATATCATACCATAGGCTCAATGTCTGGTATACGACAAAAGGTATATAACGGAATATCATCATATCATACCATAGGCTCAATGTCTGGTATACGACGAAGAGTTTATAACGGAATATCACCATATCATACCATAGGCTCAATGTCTGGTATACGACAAAAGGTATATAACGGAATATCATCATATCATACCATAGGCTCAATGTCTGGTATACGACGAAGAGTTTATAACGGAATATCACCATATCATACCATAGGCTCAATGTCTGGTATACGACAAAAGGTATATAACGGAATATCATCATATCATACCATAGGCTCAATGTCTGGTATACGACGAAGAGTTTATAACGGAATATCACCATATCATACCATAGGCTCAATGTCTGGTATACGACGAAGAGTTTATAACGGAATATCATCATATCATACCATAGGCTCAATGTCTGGTTTATGACGAAGGGTATATAACGGAATATCATCATATCATACCCTAGGCTCAATGTCTGGTTTATGACGAAGGGTATATAACGGAATATCATCATATCATACCATAGGCTCAATGTCTGGTTTATGACGAAGGGTATATAACGGAATATCATCATATCATACCCTAGGCTCAATGTCTGGTATACAACGAAGGGTTTATAACGGAATATCGGAAATTTTATATGTTTATTGTTTTTGTGGTGTCATGCCTGTTTGCTTTTTGTTTTGTTTGTTTGTTTTGTTTTTTTTTTTTTTTTTTTGGTTTGTGTTTATTTGGGTTATTTATTTATTTATTTATTTATTATTTGTTTGTTTGATTGTTCGTTTTTTGTTTATTATTATTATTATTTTTTGTCAATAAGAGTTAGTATTTTACAATTTTTGCTCTCTGTGTTAATCTTTAGTGTTCATGAATCTGATATAGTTAATTTAAGTATAATATGTTTAAAAATTACAAACTATTTATGTAAGACAAAAATGAAAATATTAACTTGATGAATTAACTATTAAAACATGTAAGTATGTACATATGTAAAGACATGCGAAAGTAAAGTGCATCACAGGGTCAACCACTAGAACGAATAGTGATAGAAATACCACATGCAACATCTGGTTTTTATTTCAATGCAAAATCTTACAATTCATGTTTATTTATAAATTTTCTTAGAATTTTTTACCTACTGCTGACCCGAGAAGCCCTTTGCCCAGACTACACACATTCCTGATCGTTTATCCAGAATCCAGAATAAGGTACACACACACTTCTTTGCTTTGATAGTTTGAATTTGGCGGTCCTTAAGTTTGCTTGGTGCTTAATTTTCACTCAATATTATCGACACTGCTGCCCACACTTCTAATGTGTTACGCATGCAATTTAGCCACTGTTGGGAAGGTTTGGGGACGAATGATAATATCAATTTGAAAAAAGGAAAGAAATACATATAGATAAACCCGAGTCGTTAACAATGAATTATCGCTTTTACATTCGAAAGTTTTACCCACTCTAAGAATAAAAAGATCTTTGGATTACAGGTGAATATAGAATTTTAGTTTCTATTTACAGCTTCGGGTGTCGCTTGTGAAGAAAATGTTTCGACGGTTTTCTCGCTATATCAGAAACAACAGAAGTGATTTTCCCGACTTTACTTCTTGTGTACGTCATTTAGATAGTTCTTTCCGAACGAATCTGCCATGCGCGACCGGAACTGGATCCATGTGTCCAGGGCTCCGACACACAAATGTAGACACGGCAAAACCTAAATCGTTCAATACTATGAAAGGACCCAAAGGGATATATAGACTTCCTTTTATTGGATTACCACTTTTCTTCAAACCATTTGGTAAGTGGAAATCCTTTTTTATTTTTTTTATTTTACATTTTGTATGAGCTATCTCCAAGTCATCGAGTTCACAAAAGAGTCTATACCTAAGCTTCAGCTAGTACACAGTATTCCTTACAGAGTATGTTTACCCGGAAACACCGGCTGATACAATAAAAACTCTTATGTTAAATGTGGTTTGCTTTGTATGAATGCAACAGTTGTTTTGTTTACGTTTTTGTGACATGACCACTGCCTACAAAGATATCTGCCACGGATATACAACTGCAACAGAGATATCTGCAAACATTCAGTCAAAAGCAAGTAACTACCATATCAATATACTTTCGTACATTCGTTTTCTATGTATTTACCATCAAAATGAAACCTGTAAATTTGGTCTTCTTTTAACATAATTTTCATAATCATCAAATATTGTTTGAATATTGTCAAATATTCTATTATGATAATGTAATTGATACATTAAATTCTGTTGCAGCTGACTAGTATATATATATATATATATATATATATATATATATATATATATATATATATATATATATATATATATATATATATATATATATATATATATATATATATATATATATATATATTGTAATCCAGTACTTTCCCGTAAGATACAAATTTTCATAGGAAGTGTTGTAATTTCCCTAAAACTGAATCCGAATCCTTGACCTTCATATTTATTTGTCCTAATGAAAAAAAAAAAAAAAAAAAAAACAATGAATACTTCCGAATAGAACTTGCTATGTTAGTGTGTTAGTTATTAAATTACCATTCGTTTACTTCACTTAGGGAAATATACCGCAGGCACATTCCATCGCTTTCTTCAAGAAATAAATTCTAAATATGGTGATATTGTACGGCTGAGAGTCGGTCATAGGTGGAATGTATTTCTCTTTGATCCTGTCGACATCCAGAAAGTCTTTTACAATGACGAAGTATACCCATACCGTGCCGAATCAGCTTTGATGAAATACTACGGACGACGAAACGAAGTCGAACTCGGGCTAGCTTTTCAGTAAGTATACATGCTACATGTATTATCTTCACAATGTCAAGGCTTTGTGATTAATATTTGAAAAATACCGCTGTTTAAATGCTGGGTTCAAGATTGCATTTGAAATCGCTTGGTTTAAAGAAAAACGGAATCCAAAATGACGTGTCTAGCTTATGAAATAGAAAGAAGGAAGAGAAATACGTGATTTTTTACACCAACAACCATCCCGACAAGTAGCAACTATTACAATCGTACGCAAGAAAATCCGGAAATATTTTCCATCTAGACTCGTTGTTTACAAAATGTTCTTTCCTGATGGGCTCAAAGGGTCTTATTGAGAGTTAGATTTTTTGACAAGGTTTTGTGTGGGTGATGTAATTATACTGCATTGTTGTCATAATTTCAGACAATCTATTTAACTTCAACCGGTTTTATGTAAGGATTAAATTTAATAATTTTGCAATTTATTGAAAATAATATGGTTTGACGCCGTGCAACAGACTTTATAATCCGCGGAGCAAACATATTCAACAATAAATTCACTTCAAAACGTAAACTGAACATAATCAACGAAAGCAGAGGAATATATCCGTTAGCATTTTGGAAGTGGGCGTGTCTAAGGAACCTAACCAAATCCAATCACATTTACTGTCTCATACAAAATGAAATCATATATTGATATCCACGCACAGTTCCTTCGCTCTCACCCTTCTTGATGAGACTGCTTACTGTGTTGCATACAATTCGATGTACCGTTTTACAACACCAATTTATACTAATAATTTTTGTCATAGTTATCCCCCTTGGACAAAAAATATTTCTTAAAATGAGCAGTTTCCGCTCATTATCTTAGGAACGGATAGAGATTTTGAATTGATATTTTGCATACAGATATATCTTTAAAATATCTAGGTCAAGTATAAATTTGGTTATGGTTCAATAATTTTTGTTAGAGTTATTTTCCTTGGACTGAGAAAATTTCTTAGAATTAGCAGTTTCCGCTCATTATCTCAGGAACGAATAATGATATTGAATTGATATTTTGCATACAGATACATCTTAAGAATATATTATCGTTCAATAATTTTTGTTAGAGTTATTCCCCTTGGACTTAGGAAATTTCTTAAAATTAGCAGTTTCCGCACATTATCTCTGGAACCAATAAAGATATTGAGTTGATATTTGATACACTGATACATCTAAAGAATATTTAGGTTAAGTTTAAATTTGGTTATGGTTCAATAAGTTTGTGAGAGTTATCCCCCTTGGACTTAGAAATTTCTTAAAATTAGCAGTTTCCGCTCATTACCCCAGGAACAGCTAGATATTTTGAATTGATATTTGGTATACAGATACATTTTAAGGATATCTAAGTCAAGTTAATAAGTTATAATTAGGATACCTGTCTTTGGCATATTTTTCTTTATTTTGTTTTGTGTCAATTAATACTGATGTTCTAAATTAAATGACGACAAGTGACATATCTGTTAATCATTAGATACAAACTTTTGAATAGAAAAATTTTGTTTTTGGGTGATTATGAGGAGTAGATGACCACTAATGTGGTCATATGAGTTATACCCACGTTACAAAAGTAACCAGGCTGGGGGGGGGGGGGGGGGAGAAGTTATGGTACGTTGGCGTTGCTCTTGTTTTTTTTTTTTTTTTGGTTTTTTTTGTGTTTTTTTTTTGTTTTTTGGTTCTTTCATCGGAAGTAGCCTAGTTTCCTTTGATGTAATATCAAGGCTGACGTACCGCTTCTTCATCAGACCCAACATCCGGTTCGTCAGTATTTGTTTTGATTTATAGCTATAACATCAATTTTCTGTAACACATTTAAAAGTTTTAAACAATTATTCCAATACTATTTTTAAAAAGTCGCCCGCTGTAGCTTTTCTGTACGGGTCTGGTTGATCATAACAGACTAAACTTATAATTCGTTTCCATTCTCATACACTAGTTTTAATAATGCAATAATTGTAATTAGGAATGGCAAGAAATGGTCCGAATTACGAAGACCTGTCCAAGAACGTTTACTTCGGCCCAATGCAGTTGACTCTTACATCCCCACCATGGAAGAAATAACAGAGGAATTTGTCACATGGATAGGAAAGCGTGGTAAAATGGATGACACCAAAAATGACGTCATGCATCTCTGTATGGAATGTAAGCAACTTTGCATATTGGTGCATGTCATGTAGTCTTTTGTATGTATGTTGATAGAATTTAATTAGTCATTGTGTGAGTAATTTTAGTATATAATGCATAATGTCTATAATAATGGAGGTATTATTAAAAGGAAAAGTGAATAATTGTTTGAATTTCCTATGGAGACATTTCTAATTGATGACTGAAGTGAAGGGTAAATAGCAATAGAACCACGTGTGCTTATATCGAGCACCTGAGCACTGTAAACCCATGATAAATAAGAAGCGTTCCAGTTTTCTAAGGCAAAAGGTTTACTTCAGAATCTACTCTTCAACACACTCTTCATCCATAAATCTTACCGATTTCTTTTCACACACAAAGGATGATGTTCTTTGACATCTACTTTTGCACTATTCTTACCTCATGATCAGACGTACCAAAAATACAGCAATGCCTGTGGAAGACGTTGATAACGTCATTTCTGCCAAATTTCGATAAAGGTTTTCCTGAGGATATTCACTGCACTAAACACATGCCGCAACAGTGCATTCCTCTTTGATATATATATTTTTTTCAATTTATTTCTTCTATTTAACATAAACGTAATACATTTATATCTATGTAAGCAATCTATGTAATAAGAACATACAAAAATTACTTGAAAATAAGCAAAATTGAGAAATTAAAAAAGACGTTCGAAATGAGTTCAAAATTGATTTTAGAATAGAATCAAACACTTAACATCAACAATTCTTAAGACACCTTTATATATCTCTCTTATGCATTTAGTTTTCATAGATATATGCACCTAGTCTGAAGAAGTAGTTTAGCAAAGGAGGATACCCCTTAGGCCTATGTCGCTGTTCTCTGGGTCCGTCCTTGATGGATCTTGGGGAAAATTATCCGTACTTTTATGGGACATTGAATACTTCATCCCTAAAAAGTTTCATATAATTAGTTCTGAAAGAAAATCAATCTCAGATATACATTGTGTACAAAATGTACATCCCTTTTCTTTTATATTTTTAAAAAGTGAACAAACGATTTTGTATTTCAATTCTTTAAAACAGCGTTCATTTACCTTAAAATCAGATTTTAAAAAACACACAAAATCAATGCACTGTAAGCAAATTTTCAATGAGAAAATGAAAGAAAAACCCAAAAATAGTGCAAAAACAAAAGCAAAAATCCGCCGAACCAAAAGAAAAAAAAAAGATACAAAAGAGTAAAACACAAAACACAAAAAGAAATTCAAACAAACAAATAAATAGAAAAACAAACACCCCCACCCCCAACAAAAAAGACAGAAAGAGCGCCAAAACAAAAACCGAAAAAAAAGAAAAAAAGTAAAAAAAAAAAAAAAGACCAAAATTAAAACAAAACAAAACAAAAAACTAAAAATAATTGTTTTCAGAAAGGAACAAAACCCCAAAACCACTTGATGCACCGAGTTTGTCCAACTATGCAGCTGGTCTGAAGAAGTTTATTAAGGGACTGTACTGTTTAAGGGTTTATGTGGCCAATCTCTGAATACACCGCTTGACGGATCTGGTGTGAAATTAACATCACTTTTAGGGGACGCTGAGTAAATCATACCTACTAAGTTTGTTAAATATCCCTTCAGCTGTTTTGAAGACGTTAGAAAATATAAATAGTTTACGGCGGACCGACGGACAGACAGACGTCCAACGAGGATTGATCTCAATAGCAACCTGAGCTGTCTCAAAGCCAAAAGAAAATCATGGTTTGGTGTGTTAGATTGTTGATTTTTCTGTATCTTTATATATATATATGTATAATGATTTTATCAACAAATGAACTAATTATGGATACAGCTTACAGAGTCATGTCAAGATCAGTTTATTTAGTGTCTCCTCTTCTTCGTATCTTTATTTATTTGTTAAATACATTTATTTATTTTCCCTTTGCCTTTTAAATGAGAGATATTATACATGCGATTCAATTACATTTGTTCTTACGGGTCCTCTTCAATGTTCGTGATCATACTTACAATAAAAATTCAATGTTGCATGTTTTGCCATGTGTTTTCAATCAAATTATCGACATTTTCAGTGAGTGCAGTGCTTTGTTTCAACAATAGATTGCAATGCATTGCAAGGAAAGATGACATGTTTATGAAGAACATGGAAATCTTTCTGGATGCTCTGGGTAACTCCTTTGATTCCTTGCCGTGGTATAAGCTGTACCCGACTCCTTATTATAAACGCTTTGAAGCCGCCTACGGCTATATCAGAAGGTAAGTTAAAAGTACTGTGTATCGTTATATGAAATTAGTCATTGCTTACTAATGTACTATAATCGGGGAAAAACCCATTCGATTTACGAATGCAAAGAGATTGCATAATCGATTTTATGAAATGCATATTAATACTGAAGTTCTGTGAAGGGAGAAAAAAACAATAGATGTCTAGATGTCGCCAATTTCTTGTACATTTGTAACATTTTCTATTGAAATTTACTTTAGAAGGTTAATATACTATTAAGGAAAAATCTGAAGTATCATACATTTATTTTTTAATAAATTGCAAAAGGGATTTCAGCCTAAATTAGGTTGTCTTCCAACATCTTTTGCTGGCTTTAAATGAAATCATGTAATATATGGTATTAATACGTATGCAAACTTCCATTTACATATATTAGGGCACAAAATTAATTTTGAGGCGAGGAGCTTGGAAGCTGCGAGGGTATCACAGACCAGGTATTCTTATGCAAACTATGCTGAAAAGTAGGGGGCACAAACGGGGGGAGGGGGATGCCCACCTTTTGAAAGTTGAGAAATACATTTTTTGTAACCCAACCATGACACTTGTTCCTTTCTTTTCCATTTCTGTCTCTTTAATTAACATTATAATAAGTAACTGGAAGCATGCTTATAAATTAATCTATAATAGTTTCTATTGGAATAATTTAATAAGAGAACTCACTGTTTCCATTCCTCTGTCTGTCCGTCCTTCCATCCATCCACCATCTATTGTTTTCATTCTAAACTGAAAAATAAATGATTTACAAATACATTAACATGTATGCTGGTATATAAAGTGTTAAAATCTAGTCCAATTTAACTTTATACATTGTAAAGACAATGATAGGCAAATGCCTATATTTAGATTTTTCCAGATAACTACATTGCACTTTACTAACACTCTTACTTATACCCTAAATTTTAGCACAACATGTAAAATAATGAATTTAACTGTCATTCAGTATCACTTACCCACTCATGAGCGATGTTTGTGTAATTTTTATTACTTTTAATCTCGTAATCACTCAGTTCAGTAATAATGGGATTAATTTGTTTTCATAACATCATATGTCCAATATTTTCTCATCATCGTGATCAGGCAAAGTTTTTGTCTATGTAGCTATATCTATTCACCATACGGCTTATAACTCTACTGATAAATGTGGTATAATGATAAAAAAAAAATAAATAAAAGACAAATAATAAAATAAATCTGTCCACAGATAAATCAAGCGCACAATACAATTTAATATAAAATCTATGAATATATGAAGCGCATTAATAAATGTATACATTTATACCTGCATACAGATTTATGATATTCAAAAGATGTACACAAAATTCTTTTCTGACAAATACACACTTCGACAGGAGATGTTCATCAATGCTGGAGAATGTAGATAAAGACACTGCTGATACCGACATGAACTTTCTCCAGGATTTGATATCAGACCCGCGCATGCCCAGTGATAATCTTCTGACTGTACTTTTAGACCTCTTTATTGCTGGAGTTGATGCAGTAAGTTGTAATAAAATTTTCATTATTTGTTTTTTTTTTCATTTAGATATAGAACAAATTTCATTTGTGAGATATACATAGAGTTTCATTGAGATCGCATAAACCATTTTGACCATACATCATTAGTAATGCATATTGTCATTTCAAAAATAGAGCAAAGTATAAAATAAGGGTATTGATTTTAAATTGATATTGTTAATGAAAACTAAATATAACGAAGGCATGTGTTTTTGAATGACGTAAATATAAATGTATAATGTCTTTATCGATAGACGGGAAATATGCTGACCTTCGTTTTGTATCACTTGGCTAAAGATGCTGACACACAGAATAAACTGTACCAGGAAATCCATTCTGTCTCTGATGAAAAATCCACTCTACAACAGAAATTACAGAAACTTCCTCTTCTAAAAGCTTGCATAAAAGAATCATTGAGGTATGTTGTTTTTAGTTCTTTAAAGTTTATCTCATAAAATGGTAAAACGTAAAAGAAAAAATAGTGAAAAGAAAGATAACTCGCCTATTTTTTCACAGACTTGTCTCTCCAGTCCGTGATGGTACAAGAAGACTACTGGATAAAGATGTGATAATATCAGGATATGAAGTTCCAAAAGGGGTAAATTGATTATTTTGATAAGTTTTAAATGAAGTACAACAAGACATATAAGATTTTTTTTTCCAATTTTTTGCAAAACTTTTGACAGTATTTATTATTACGCATTTTTTATCTACTGCAAATCCACCGATGTACAAATGTACATTGAACTAATCATACCTCTTCCAAAAACTTTGTCTGGATAGATATTGTGTTTAATATTTGTCTGTCCTAAGATGACATTTAATATACCCATGAACATGAAAAATGCGTGCTTGATGATGACATGATTTTGAATAAGCAATTTATGCAGACGTCATAGATACACAGAAAATATAAACAATAAAAAACATGTACATGTGCATGTATCATATCGAAAGTTTAGTATTTTTAATTTCTTATATTTCATACAAACAATAAATACTTGTATCATATAGTGGATATATGATCGAAAATGCCGATGTTTTTAACCGGCATCGTGACCTTCTCGCTGCCGTGCGGCGCCCACAAATATATCTTCATAAACACATCATCTTTCCTCGCAGTGCATTGCAATCTATTGTTGAAACAAAGCACTGCACTCACTGAAAATGTTGATACTGTGATTGAAAACACATGACCAAACATGAAACATTGAATTGTTATTAATGTATGGAAGTATGCCAACGAACATTTCAAAGACAAAAGAAAAATAAATATATGTTTTTCACAAATGAATAAATAAATATAAAACGAAGTGAAGAACACAAAAGATAAATTTAATCTTGATATTACTCTGTGAGCTTAACTTACAATTAGTTCATTTATCAAAGAGGCTCTCTGGCTTAGAGCGTTTTATAATACATAAAAGATCGCACGAGCAAGAATGGCCTCTGATGAATATTACTGAGAAGCGTCCATGCAGTAATGAAATATCTCATGTAAATTTGACATTTTCCATTGCGCAGGCACGAGTCCCGGATCATGAAATATTTTTGAGCCAAAAAAAAAAAAAAAAAAAAAAAAAATAATAATAATAAAAAAAAAATTGCATGTTGTATAAACTTCAATCACTGTATTAAGTTCTTTTTAAACTTTTTAATATATATAACAGTATAAAGATGATATTGATAATCATTATAATGCATTTCATTTATTTTAAAATCACATTATTTCAGACTGATCTGGTCTTTTGCAACAGCGTGATAGGTCACGATGAACGCCAATACAAGGAACCGGAAGTGTATAGACCTCAGAGGTGGTTAAGGGACGGTGATGAGAGGATGTCCATTCATCCGTTTTCATCTTTACCATTCGGGTTTGGGCCAAGGAAATGTGTTGGCCAACGTTTTGCTGAACTTCAAATGTATATAACGGTGTATAAGGTCAGAGACTGAAAGTGTGAAAAACTGAAAATGATGATGATGATGATGATAATAATAATAATAGTAGTAGTAGTAGTAGTAGTAGTAGTAGTAGTAGTAATAATAATAATAATAATAATAATAATAATAATAATAATAATAATAATGATAATAATAATAATAAATATTTACTTGAACGCCATTTCATCTTTTTCAAAACAACAAATATTCTGTGGACATTTAAAAAATATTTCAAGATCTTGATCATATTTTAATTAGTAACAATACATAAACACCATATGTTTATTATGTACATGTATGCTTCCACACATATTCTGTCCGTAAATTTTCTCTTGCTCTCGTGTGATAAAATATAACCTTTTCCAACTCCGAATGATAGCTTAATATGAATATGGTCAGAAACAAATCGAAATTCTGGTTTTTACATAAATAAATTGTAGATAAAATATTATAATGTTGTATTTTTCAGTTGGTACAGAATTATCATTTAATCTTAGAACCACAGGATATAGACGTCAAAGAGGTGTATCGATTATTCGCCAGTCCAGACAGGAAATTTCAAATTCGTGTCATTAGGAGAAGCTAAACGGACAATTATAATAAAATAGAAGAAATAAAGCAAAATCACGAATGTGATGTTTTGATAAAAGTAATGGGAAACCTTGAACATAACACACATGAAACATTAGCAACTCAGGTGATATGCACACCAGAAAAAGTGCAACAATACAAATGTTCAAATGTACTGTGACAAACACAAAATGGATCCAGCTGATGAACGGAAAAGCAGGAATGAAACGACTCCAAAGTGTAAAATACAAAATAAGAAATGATATGCAGTATCTACAGCCGATGTTAGCGATGAAGCTTTATTTGCAATTTCCGTAAATAATTATAGGCTGTATCAACTACATATTTCTTCATACGTTATAAGTTTATTTTTGTTGCCATAATTGATATGATTTATTTCTATGACAGTGGCGGATTTAGAAGGGGGACAGCCCCCCCCCCCCCCTTTTCGCCACGTATTTATAAGTAAAAATTCAGATTTGACACCTAAATGGCTGAGTAGTATGGCTAATACACATGTGGGCCCCTTTTTTAAATCCTGGATCCGCCACTGTATGATAATGTTACTTGCTCGTTCTTTCATCCAATGCTCTGATTCATTAGGCTGAGTTGTCTGCCCCTGATCAGCGCCGTTTCAATTTCTACATATCACAGTGAGGTATACGAGAAATAATTTGGTGCAAGCACCAAACGATGGGCCGGAACACGTGCGTGTTAAAACTAAGAAGTACGTTAAAGGCTGATACAATTTTAATACACAACAAGCAAGCTTACAGTCAGTGTTGAATGCAACACTTGTCCCCTGCCTTCGTCAGTCCTTGAAACACAACTTTTAATTGGTTCCAACATTAGGAATTAATACTCGTCATGTACTATCACTGTGTAAAGTTACTTCAAAATTGTACATTGCTAACAGAAAGTTCATCTGAAAACCCGAAATCTATTTGACCTACTGGCCCCAAACACAATCCCATGCAAGCTGTCTTTATGTACTATCACTGTGTAAATTATTTTCAATATTAAAGATTCCTATAACTGGTTATCATCTGGAAACCCAAAATCCATTTTTAGTAACAGTGACCTACTTATCTAACCTACTAATAACTATTAACATGTTGGCATATACGTTCACAATGGCAATCAAAATTTTGTGTTAAACCAGAGACATATATACACATATATACATGTATATATGTCTCTGGTTAAACAAAGCTTATACAAGAAATAAATTCACACATGTTAATTGCAGAAATATAAACTACAAAAAAACATATTGAACTGCAATTTTATTCTAAATATCATCCATTCTGAACCAAGGTTTCAGATAAAAAAAATTCCATTTGTGTAAGGATAACACACAAGTAACCCGAATGTACGGCTTATGTAAGCATAATAAGGCACAGTCCATAATTCTTCTAATGAAGGGGGGGGGGGGGGCGTTTGTGCAAAAGATTAAAAAGAAAAACTTTCATAAGTATATTAAACGAGCAAACCCAATTTCATGAGATAACGGAATACTTTATTTCTACAAATTTTATGTGAAAAAGATATCGCTCTTAGTGATCCTAGCATAAATATCAGAGTACACCCCTGAAGGTCAAATGGACGGTGCCTACATCTAGCGTATCTAGGTCAAACATGTAGTGGAACCAAAATAGAATGTCTTTGAATAGCTTTTAGTCTAACTTTTATTTTTCAATAAAAGTTTGCAATCAAAATAATTTTTATACTACACTCATATAAATCTATCAGAACGTGTAAGCGACTTTACACGTGGTCATCCGCACTGAATTAAATCCTAATTTTACCATTGGTGTAAAACTCTTGGGGGTGTGGTTTTACTGTACCGCGGTAACGCATGCGACTTTCCTAAACTTATATCAAAGGATGGGCCGGCTAGTGCCGGCCCACAATAAAAGTGACTGCTATTTGAGTGTATCTCAACAAGGTCACGGTCACTTTTATACCATTTCTTTTCCACTCCAGCGGATGTACCTTAATAAACAAGGGCAGACAACTCACCTATTAAAATGGTCTACACGTTACAGCATACGTATTATGGATAGAGAGAGTGTGAATATTGTTATACATGCGTTATTGAGTTAGCTACAGAGTAAAAAATTAAAAACATCTTTTTATTTAAGCTGCCTCTTTTTACTTTCATTTACTGTCGATACCAATTGTCATTTTGAAGTCGTTCATTTAAAATATCACAATGACAATTTAAGTAAGAGCCTGCGAGATCAGTATGTATTGTGGTTAATTCGGGCTCTTCGACTTGGTGTCACGGAAGACTTTTGCACCAGAAATCTCTTTCTGTATTGGATGGGACAGGGTATTGCATGGATAGGAATATCTGTGGAATGCATCAGGTTGATGCCGTCCACAATTCGGGACAATAATCTTTGATGATGACAAATAAGAAACAAATAAATAACTTAAATATTCTGATAACTCTAAAAGATTATTCAAACAACTGAAAACGAGAAATGTAAATTGAGTTATCTTTCTTTAAATATACAACTCTACATATGGCCTTTTCATAATCTTGTTTTTGATTTATACATATATATTATTTTGTGCATTTATTTAAGAAATATTAGAATTGTAATATAACATGATAAACTCAAACACTTGATAGTTCTATTGTACTATTTCGATGTGTATAAAAGGTTTCATTTTTGTGTCAGAAATACGCTGATTTTTTTCTTCTTCAAATATTCCGATTGTAATGGGAGGATGAATACAGCATCGTCCTCACATGTCGGACAACTGCCAAGAAAATCTTTAAAAAATGAAATAAAAGTAAATAAATAAATACTGATAATAATAATAATAAAAATAAAAAAATGATGATGATGATGATAAAAATAATAATAATAAAACTCATTTCCGAAAATTTTAACCTTTTGATAACATTTTATGTTTCATGAAAGGAGTTGCAAGTAAACAAACATCTTACAGTTAAAACACAGATTAGTACTTCTTTATTCCTCACGTTGATATGAAGATTTACAGTACATACATCTGCATATCCAGATATAATGCATATATCTGCATTCTCAGACATGGTACATCAGTGAGACTTCATGTCCGTAATAGACTATAAAGCTAACAGTGAGTAGTTCAAAATATAGCTTTAAAACAATATCATTATATAAGTTACTACTGTACATTCTATATTGTTATGTTCATGCAGTGAATCATCAATGATGTATGCAAGTTTATTAGTGCTACATTTAAAAGCCATTTATGAGACTTTTTCAAAGCAAAAGTACGATAAGTTTGTGCAAACTTACTTTGATACTGTATTTTCTAACATACGAGACTCTGAAAATGAACGATTTCCTGGGTGTAATAAGTAGCTTGAAAGTGTTATAGTTAGGAGATGAAACAAAGTACATGCATGTAGACACACTTTAGTCAGTGGAAATCCTTGCTGAAAAAATTCGGTCTCAGTTACCGTGTTTCCAACAGACTCAGCATTCAGTACTGCTCACTTAAAAATGTGTAAGAACTGAACTTAAAAACAATATTATAAAAGAAAAAAAATAAATGCTGCTTGTGGTAACCTAGAAGGAGAAAGAGTTATATATATATAAAATTATTTGTGTGAAATGTAATAATTAAACCTGTTTGAATAACAACTGAAGAGAAGATGGAAAGGTGGTCATATAAGGCAGTTGGTCCTCTAATACAGATCAATAAAAAAAAAATGAAAGAAGTGGTAAGAAATACAGAACTGTATAAGGTTAACAACTTGATTCCGCCGTGGCATTTTTCGTTAAACAATTATATGTTGATAAAATGTACTTCAAAAGCGGGATACATGCTCACGTATTATACCAAGGGTAAAGTACAATACATAATCAACTAAACACGCCTCAGAGACAACCTGTATTAAGCATTAATAACAGTATGAACATTACCAGAAAGATATTATTACTATACTCCCGTTAATGTCTGTAATACAAAATAACCAGACATACACACACAACATCAAGGACTTTTTTTAAAAGGGAAGAATTTTCCATCCGACTCCTTGACAATATACATAATATTACTTTTCTTTGTAAACCATAAACAGACTGCTCCTCATTTCAAAAATAGTCTTAAATTTGTTCCCTATTATTTATGATAATCGAAATGCATGATCAAAAATAAAATACTTCAAGTTATCATACCCATTTGTCTTTCACAGTGGGGTTCAAATTCAGAACCCAATACGGTAATGTTAGTCCCGGCAGGACAGTCTCTCTTTTCCGTACCGTTGTCTACCAGGTCTCTCCACACATTACCTTTCCTTGGCAAGGTTTTTGAGGACAGGATGGTGATCAAGGTGTATTATTACAAATCGCTACGTGAGCCTAGTCTAATGTATTTATATCTGTAAATCAAAGGGGGATAATTCTGATACGGTATCATTGCTAACAGATGCTGTCTGTTGGAAACATGTAATATCATACTTGATATTGGATCTTCTCATTTAGAAATTTAGTTTCACGCAGTTTATGACTTTAACATCGGTAAAATTGAAAAGTCTGCACTTTTTACAACAATTTATAACAATATTAATTATAAATTAACAAAGCGCTTAGAAGTGGTGCTTATTGTACGAAAGAATGGTCGAGATGGATGTAAACGTTACACCCATATCGTAATAACTTGATAATACAGATTTCTGACAAGATCTAGCCTGTTAATGTGCAGTTTGAATTCATTGGAGCAGCTTCTTAGAAAAAAAAACTGCTTTATTATTATTATTTCTATCATTATTTTTATATTCATCATCATCATATTTTTTTTTTAAATATTATTTAAAATGAACAGTTTGCTATGCAAAAATTTGATATACGTGTGTAAAAATGATAAACCGACATACAGGATAGAAATGACAACACACTTTTTCATAAATTTTCGGCTCTTGACCTTTATCAACTTTCCATTTTCCACTTGATAAAGACCAAGAGATCGAAAATTTGTGAAAAAAAGTGTTGTCATTCATTTTTATGTTTTTATCTATTTCCGTTTGGAGGACTGTAATATTTGTATACAACATACAGTATGTTAACAATATATATTCAATAGGATATCCTCGAATTCAGTTTACACTAATTTCTACATACCACATACATGTATATTACACTATGCAGATACTCAGCCGCTGTAGCTCTGCCGGCGGCCAGTTTGGCCTGAGAGGTCCCGGGTTCGACGGTCACCGGCGTCCAGTTGGTGCCTCTTTCCTTCCGATAAAACACTAAAATATGAGGTCCCGTGTCGTGGTAAACGTTGGCACGTAAAAGATCTCCAACTGCTTTGAGTGGATTTATTGTATAGGATTTCTTTGATCTTTGAAATGCATCAGCAAGACGCTGGCCCCTTATCAATGAAGTTATCTTACAGTACTGATAAAAAAAGTTGTAAATGCATGTGATGTGAACGTGATTTTAAATAACTAGATATATGTGTGAATGAGAGTCTCCTGAATTATTAAGATAGATATTACTTCTGTGAAAGATAATTACAATTGTCAATACACGGTACTGTTTCTTCATTACTGTCGGCAACACTTTTATTGTAATGGGCTTTTATTTTTTTGTTTGTTTTGTTTTGTTGTTTGGGGGATTTTTGTGTTTTGGGGTTTTTTTTTTGGTTTTGTTTTGTGTTTTGTTTTTGGGATTTTTTGTTGTGTTTGGGGTTTTTTTTTTGTATTAATTTGATCTTGGGGTTTTTTTTGTGTTTGTTTTGGGTTTGTTTGTTTGTTTGTTTACAGCAGTTTGGACTCCCGATAACGGAAAACGGAGAAATTGATGAGAGAAAGGTGTACATACTTGAAATCCCTCGGTAAAATGACGGAAAGACGCGTACACAAAAATCCCTGCGTAAATTAGCGGAGAGATTCATACACGAAATCCTTCAATAAATTAATTCCAAGATACATACATCAAAATTCCACGGCAGATTGATGGAGAGATACATGAAATTGATAGAGAAATATATAAATGAAATCTCGGTAAATTGATGAAGAGATACATATGCCGTACATGAAATCTCTCAGTAGATTGATGGAGTGATACGTATATGAAATCCCTCGGTAAAATATACGTGCAAAAATATACGTGCAAAAAGTACCATATTCCACCAAAGTCAATGAAGTCATTGAAACAAACCTATACTGACAACACACTGGAACAACAAGACGTCAAAACATAGTCTTAGTGAGCAGTGACTGGAACAACAAGACACCAATACATAATCTTTGTAAGCTATGACTGGAACAAAAAGCCATAAATACATAGTCTTATTGAGCATTGATTGGAACAACAGAACACCAAAACATTGGTATTGATGAGCAATGGCTGGAACAAAAAGACATCAATACATAGTCTAAGTGCGCATTGATTGGAACAACAACACACAAATACATAGTCTTCGTAAGCAGTGACTGGAACAAGAAGACACATCATCTAGGTGAGAGGCGAACAGTAAGATAATGCATTGTTTTACGTACTCCGGTTTCCGCCCCCACAAACGACACCCTTACGCCAAGATCTGTGCCAACGAACAAGATTTATATAAGTTGTTAACTTGTTTCTTAATCGTTGTAAGACAAATACAGTTTAAATTTAAAAAGTAAGGCAGTTTAAATTGTTATGTCGAAACACAAAACATCAAAAGATGGTAACATACAAATGGTCAGACCCGTCAGAACGGAATTCATATGATTAGGGGGGGTGGGGGGTTACAGAGCTTCAGAAAGTGCTTTATAGACGTATATCAGACGACAAGCATTACAAGTGAATATTATCATCGTTGGAGATGGTCCTTCCAATAGGAACTGGAATCTTCGCTTTTACTCTCCTAGATTTATCCTCTAAAATTAGAAATTACAGATATCTCTGATACATGTACATAGGACTCCGTTTAAATACGTATGTTTGTTATTCTAATCTTGTCTCTATACTAATATAGCCATAGGCGAATTATCTACATCATTATTAATTTCAAAATATTGTCAATATGAATAAACAACAACAACAACAGCATCAACAACAACAAAAACTTGCTAAAAGCAACCGAACTCAGTGCAGTAATTGAACCTTCAAGAAGCAGAGTAGTAAGGCTATATCAAACTGAACATATACAATGCGACATAGTGTAGCACCTTCATGAACACACAGTAGAGCTGCCAGGAGAAAAAAGGTTTTTTTTTTTAAGAATTTAATCCAAGCTATGGTACTAGTAATCACTGTATTGTACACAAGTAAGCAGCTGGGCGGAATTAATTATATGACAGTTGTAAATATACTATACACAGTCGATATGTAATAACGATGAAATTTTATATATGTACGGTCAAATTATAGGGGTTGGAATGGAAGGGGTATTTCAACTCCCATCCCCCTTCCCCTTCCGACTAGCCTGATTTTAATTACAAAGTACACATGCATTAACATGACAGTTTTTTAAAAATCTATTTGAATTGTCCCGAAAGCAGAAAAAAAAAACCACAAACAAACAAACACAGAACTTTACATGATCATGTGATCAGCTATTAGCTAAATCTAGTCGTGCAAGGAGAGTTTCATATACAAGTACTGTACACTGTACATAATGTCTTCCTTACTGCATTGGTATGCCTATACTAATGTCGACATTCTGAATGCATATCTATACCAATGATGCTCCTATATTAATACAAAAACACCAAGGACACAAACAAGGGTGAAAAAACACTTACAAATCTATGCATTTTCTCTATCAAAATTTAACGACCTGTAGTTATCTCGTTCTGTTTATTTACCAAATAAATATATGTATCTTGCATTGCTGGAGACACCTATACCCTTCACCACTCTCAATGTGTTAAACAGAAGCGGAATAAATCTTTACATGCGACAAACGACGCGCTACCAAAACGAAAAAAGTATTTATATTCATACAACTATTAATCTATCTTCGTATGTTAACAAGAAAATTAAAAGACATATTTGAAAAGAAATCTGTAATTACATAGGGGCAATAATTCATTTATAATGATGAGCGCTGATACCAACTCACCATGTTTTCCCAGCATGCATCAAAACGGAAGGCGCCATAACGCGTGATGTTTGATTGTCCCATTGATAGGGTTTTATCAATAACAAAATAAACTTGACTGGGGATTGGCGAGTCACTCCAGTCATTCATAACGTTATTTATGTTCTGTTATTTATTACCCATCAAATATTCAGCTGTCTTTATTGTACTCTGTAACTAAACCACGCTTTAATTCGATATTCATAACGGCACGAGTCATTAACTCTCTATGTAACCGCATCACACTAATCCTATCGATGCTTCCGCTAATATAAATAAATATATATGTAGTCCTATCAAGTGGTGGTCGTTTTTGATCACCACCAATAAACGAAAACGGTTGGCGTTATCACATTTTATGGAAAATGACACTGAGGAAGAAATCATTTGGCGTTGGAAAGTGTTTATGTAAAATGTATCAAAACAGAAATGATCGATACGTTTTGTATTTCATCCATAAAACTGAAAAACACGTATAGCTATATATATATATATATATATATATATATATATATATATATATATATATATATATATATATATATATATATATATATATATATGTATGTATGTATGTAATGCATAACCAAGCCATTGTGAATTCAAATAAACTTTTATTACGAGTAAAACACAACTAGAGCTATGGACATATGAAACTAATCTTTCACATCATTGTCATTTGAAATGTTCTCCATCACAATGCCGGCGTGGCCCAGTGGATGAGGTGCTCGTCTTCTTACCTAAAGGTTCTGGGTTCGATTCCCGCCGTGGGCACACGGGTGTTTTGTCTTTCGGATGAGACGGTAAAAATCGAGGTTCATTGTCATGGTAGGCATGGCATTCACTGCTTCGGGAGGGCCCATTGCAAAGGTGAAAAATTCTTTGCGATGCATCAGGCAGATGTTGTCACCATATAAGTGAAATAATCGTGGAGTGACGTAAAACAATCAGTCAATCAATATTCTAACAACACACCGGCGGCCGTACTGGGATGAAGATTTATGCATCATCCATATTGAATTTGAAAAAAAAAATAAAATAAAAATTCGGTAAAATGAAAAAAAGTTATAAATATATGTCTCTGATACAAGTGAAATAAAAGTGCGTACAAAATGTAGAACTGAACACGGCACTACACAAAACTCATGACAAAACTACCATAACTGCGAACGCTTAATATAATTCAACTCGCTTCGCAAAACTATACGAGTAAGAACTACATTTTTATAGTAATGGGAAAAAAATAAAAAACACCAGCTTCTCTCATAACTATCATAATAGACAGATTTTTTCTTAACATTTATCATATGCATATTTTCAATATAACCCTTTTCCACCATGATACCAAAACACACTAGAGCCGAGTGAACGTTACGTAAACTGACACGGGAAGTTTAATGATTAGGAAGTTATTGATCCTGTGTGTAAGGTTACCCCGTTACATGGTATGTCTTGTGCCGCGGGTGTGTCGCCAGACGTTACGTTTGACGTAAGGTGACGGAACACTGTTTCTGAAGTATATATATAGTGGTGTGCGACAAGGCGACCTTATCACTCCAGCTCTGATCGCATCACCATCCTCAAGATGAACAAGGCTCTGATACTCATCGCTACCTCATGCGTGCTCGCATTCGTTGCAGTACAGGTTCATTCCCAATTCTACAGTCCATACCAAGCACAGTACGTCCAGTATGGACAACAGAACACAGGATACTCTAACTACCTTTCCCAGCTTGAGAGGTACAACCAACGTCAACAACTCAAAACTTTGACCACCACCACCAAGAACCTCAGGAACTCAGCTCTCGTAGGACTGGGTGAGTATTTTCCCCTATTTTATAGTATTTGGGGTTTTTTAGGTTAAATAAAATGGGATAAAATCATTAGTAGAAGAGTTGACTGAGGCCATTTCAGCTCACTCTAGTTAAAACGATTTGTGTAAGCTATACAAGGCCCTGTCTAGCCCAGGACGAACGGTTCTATCTTTGAAGAAGACAGTATCATTCACATTCACTATTGTTCAAAACCGATGCAAAAATTTTAATCAACCTTGCTCAATGTTGCGATAAAGGAAACGGGTCTGATATATGAATAATAATGATTTAATATGAAAACATATTAAATACACTGTACGCTATAAAATGTAAAACCGAAATGAAGTAATGAACTTTTCGTAAGTCAAAATTATTTAGGTTTCCTCAGTTTACTTACTTTTATTTTTCATAAAATGATTTAATAATAATTGAAATACAGCTATAATTTGGCAATGCTTTACATGGCACATAAAATTTCAACATGTACATGACCTCAAAGAGCGTTGTTGATACTTGTAAGTACTAAAAGAGAATTGTAGTTACCTAGGGGCAATGTTAAAACAACCCATACATAGATTCCATAATAATATTTATTTATCAACTGCTATGCTACGCAGCTTTATAAATATGTATATATAAATTTTTATATTATATCAATAAACTTTTCTAGTTAGACATTGCTTAAATACACAATATTCCGTAATGCAAATATATTTTATTGAAATTCGTTAAACTATAATGTTTTATAGATTTTAGAAAATTTACTGAGAAGTTCGACTTCTTTAAAGACTAACATTATAATAGATCTATTTCGTTTTATATTTTTCTCTCAGAAAATGACAAGGAAAGACATATAAATAAAACGTTTCAGAATATTTAACATTTCTTTTGTCTTTACTTATACTTATCATGTTTTCTTTTACAGCTTCACTTTTCGCAATTTCCCTCTTCGCCACCAACTCCACCGGAACTCTTGCTGGTTAATAAGTAAAATGTAGATATCGACTCAACACTTTGGAAAACTTGAAATCGGAAAAGAAACGGATTTTGCTTTATGATTACGATTTTGGTGAACAACGGATTGTCCGAAAGTTAATTCTAAATAAACTGTAGGACTCGGCAAATGTTGATACTACAATAAAATAAATGTCATAAAATTTCTTATAATCTGAAATGTGAGATATATATATATGTGTGTGATGCTATACCAAAGAAACCATGGAATGAATTATTTGATGTTGTATGTTGTACATAGTATGATTAAATTAATGTTGATTTAAGAAAATAAATACTGAAATGCTTAGATAGTTTCCTAATATTTTCTCTTATCTATTAATAGAATAGTTAGTCAAGACATGATACATGAATGTACATGTACTGATATATATTTTCCATGTTAACTCTAGTGTATATTTGTAAGAAGAAAAAATCGTGGAAATTGCGATCGTTCAGCGTTCACATTAGTCGCTCACTGGTCGCTGAGAAGGGATCCATCCATGTTTTGTGTGTAAAATTACTTATTTTACACCAGAAAATAAGGAAACAGGTAATTCTCCGAATCTCAGAGTGGGACCAGACCCCCGGTCCACCCCTGGAACCATACTTGGATACACAGGTGATCTTAACTCTTTGTTGAACAATTAGCAACAGCCACTCATTTATCCACTTTATTCAAACTCTTGGCTTCCTGTTACAGTGACGTGTTTGTATATTTTATGCCATAAGGGCTCATGTACTAGAAATAAGAATTATTGGTAACAACATAGAATTTTTTAAATCTACAAATAAATATACTTTACTTCGTAAGTGAATTAATTGAAGCGTTTCGCCTGAGATCGTTGAAATTTTAGGAATGTAACGAACGATTGATTTCCGGTCCGCGCAAGTACCAAAACTCAAATTTCATTTTTCTTTTTCTTTTTTTTTTTTTTTTTGATAATACGTTTAACGTATTAACTTGGTATCGTTTCTTGTAATCACCTCAATTTATTGAGACGCGTTAACAATAATAATGATGAGTACATTTGCACATTATTTTATTGATATCCCAAATGTACTTGTAAGTCAAGTAAACTAAAACGATTTTAAAATATAGATATTTAACACACGCACGTAAGGGAAGTACCGGTGTGCTGTACGGATTGTTTTCTGTAAGACAGAATCATCCCAGAGGAGAATGCTTTGTATGGAAGAGTTTTTGCTCTGTTATTGCGGACTGTATAATACATGTAGTATGTCTCGTAATAATTGTACATATACATGTAAAATAAAATGCAGCAGAATAATTGCATCATGTAAAGTAATGTTAGTAATCTTACAAAACATAGCTTGGATAGGCTCGTAGGGAGCCGACTTAGCTCGATCAGGTAGGTGCTTGGCACGTGACCAAGAGATGGGAGTTCGAATCCTTTTGGTGGCGCTCGGTGTTTCGTTTTATGGACGAGACAGTAAAAAGATCCCATGTAAAATGAGGTCCGATGTCACAATAGACATGTCACAAACAAGCAAACAAACAAAACAAAAATAAAAACAAAACAACACCCCCAAACCCCCACCCCTCCATCACTGTTTCGAGTTGACTCGTTGCATTCCGTCACCATATATGTGCAATACTCTTGGTCAAAAGTAAAACAACAATCAAACAAAAAGCTTAGTTGGCCATATGGAAGCGCACCACTCTGGCAGGTGTCACTTTGTTGGGCAAGCTGGTAGGAGGACGAACAATGGATTCTAGCAGAAAATATGAAAATAAACTGGCCTTGGTTGAACTGAAAATAAACGATTTGACCTCCAGAACAGGTATATATCATAATAACCCATTTCATCAACCATATGCACGTGTTATATTTATAGAAATAGAAGTATTATATATACGTTTTTTTTACTTTAATTCTAACTATAAGAGGAGAAGAGCATCCATCTGCCATAAATACTATTTAAGGGAAAGAAACTGATTTTTCAGACTTTCACACGTGGCATTTGTCGGAGTCACATCCTTGGTAGAGAATTGCTACTGACGTAAGCATGATTTCAAAGCATATTTTGGTCACTGCTGAAAGCAAGTCGTGTCTTTGAATGTTTTAAAGGAAATCAGTTGCATCATGTTTTTCATAAAATCGTTAAAAATCCGTAAAATGTTTGTTACCACCGGGATCAAAGTATGGCAAATTAGTATTATATGTCGTCGCGATTGTGGTCAATACTGGGTCATGGCAAAAGAGATAAAAATAGGGGAAAGAAGTATAATCTGACGACGAACATCGGAAAAATCATAGATCATCTATAATAATGCATAATCTCTCTCAGTTTTGCATGTCGTTTGTGCGAGCAAAGATGTTTTTATAATGCATTATGTTGCATTGTATGATGTTGTATTGTATTATGCTGTGTTGTATTATGTTGTATTGTACTATGCTGATTTATATCATATTGTATTCTTTTATGTTGTATTGTATTATGTCTCATTGCATTGTACTGTATTGTATTATGTTGTCATGCAATGTGCTGTATCGGATTCTGTTGTTTTGTATCGGAGTACGTGTGACATGTTGGTCATAAATTGTCATATATATAAATATGACACCCGAGATTTTAATCTGTAACATCATTACCTCATACTGCGATATGAATATCACCTGTATTGATAATAGGCAAAATTTCTCTGTGTTTATTATATTGTTATGAAACTCCAATAACCATTTACAGTGTACAGCTACCGATAATCACAAAATAGAATATACAGTAGGATTTTTCTCTGCTGAATAATTTGGTATATGTATAAAAAATGTTCATTTGGGAATAAATTGAACGTGTTACTCCACTGCCAATAAATTTCAGCTTTTAGAAACAGGCCACAATGCAGATTATTGAAAAAAACCCCTCAAAATGCATTAATGAGAGAATGAAAATATATTGTGGTGCGTGAGGAATTACTGTTCAATGTAATTTGCACAATGAAAATCACAAAATGAATAGATATACTGCAAGTCAAACCTAGATATTCAGAACATATACTGAGGGTTTTACTAAGGAAATGTGTTCAACATGTGCCGAATGCATCTAAGCTTTTACTTTCACGTGTATGTAAGAGATACCAAAATACAATGGTTGTAATTAGTCCGATGGTCGTCACTTCTCTGGTATATTTAATTGTTACTGGACCGATACAATGATTATTGCTAGCCCGATACCATAGTTATTTTTAGTCCGATACAATGGTTGTTACTAGTCCGATTCAATAGTTTGTTACTAGTTTGATACAATGGTTGTTACTAGTCTAATACAATGGCTGTCACTAGTTCGATACAATGGTTGTTACTAGTCCGATCTAGTTCGATACAATGGGTGTTACTAGTCCGATACAACGGTTGTGACTAGTCCGATACAATGGTTGTTACTAGTCTGCTACAATGGAAGCCGGTGTAGCCTAGTGATATCACGCTCTCCTCCTGATCGGGAGGCCGGGGTTCGAGTCCCGCTCTGGTCATGCCGGTGTCCAATCTTCGGATGAAACAGTAAAAACCGAGGCCCCGTGTCGTGTCCGATACAATGGCTGTTACTAGTCCAATAAAATGGTTGTTACTGGTAAACCTAATGGTTGTTACTAGTCCGATACAATGGTTGTTACCAGTCCGTTACACTTGCTGGTACTAGTAGACACCAGAGTTGTTACTTGTCCGATACAATTGCTGACACTGGTCCGATACAATGGTTGGTACTAATAGACACAATGGATGTTACTAGTCTGATACAATGGTTGTTACTAGTCAGATACAATGGTTGTTACTAGTCCGATACAATGGTTGTTACTAGTCCGATACAATGGCTGTTACTAGTCCGATATAAAGGTTGTTACGAGTAGATATAATGGTTGTTACTAGTCCGATACAATGATTGTTACTAGTCCGATACAAAGGTTGTTACGAGTAGATACTATGGTTGTTACGAGTAGATACAATGGTTGTTACTAGTCGGATACAATGGTTGCTACTAGTCGGATACAATGGTTGTTACTATTATTGTCCTATGACATATTTGAAATATTCTGATATTTAAATATGCATAATGACTACTATTAATAGTAGTCATTATGCATATTTAAATATCAGAATATTTCAAATATGTCATAGGACAGTATACATAATGGTTGTTACTAGTCCGATACAATGGCTGTTACTAGTCCGATATAAAGGTTGTTACGAGTAGATATAATGGTTGTTACTAGTCGGATACAATGATTGTTACTAGTCGGATACAATGGTTGTTACTAGTAAACATAATGGTTGTTACTAGTCCGATACAATGGTTGTTACCAGTCCTATATAAAGGTTTTTACGAGTAGATACAATGGTTGATACTAGTCGGATACAATGGTTGTTACTAGTATACATAATGGTTGTTACTAGTTCGATACAATAGTTGTTACTAGTCCGATACAATGGCTGTTACTAGTCCGATATAAAGGTTGTTACGAGTAGATATAATGGTTGTTACTAGTCCGATCAAATTGCTGTTACTAGTCCGATACAGTGGTTTTACTTGTCCAACTAGTGGATACAATGGTTGTTACTAATAAATACAATGGTTGTTAATAGTCCCATTTAATTGTTGTTACTAGTCCGATGCAGTGGCTGTTACTTGTCCAACTAGTAGATACAATGGTTGTTAATAGTCCCATATAATGGTCGTTATTAGTTCTATACAATGTATATTACAGCAACTTGCATTCAATTGTATATTTATTACTACTGTATAGGTATCAACAAAATAGCGCAAAAAAAAGCGGTGGTTTGTTTGAAATAACTGAGATAGCAAATAAAATGAACATTTAGCGAAATGAACTGGTATCTTTTATATAGGTGTTAGCATTATAACACATTTAATACATCTTATAATTTGAAATAATTTGTTTCGGGTAAAATTATTTAATCTAACCATAAGGCGAATTTCTTTGCAATACATACTTAAGCATAACTCCATCTATGAATCAGACAAAGCCTATTAATTAAGGTAGATTTCAAAACAAATTTACATAACTTTTTATTCATATGTGGAGTTACTAACATGTCTTTTCCTGGGGACAAGATAATCACTTGTGGAAAAAATGAATGGTGAAAAATATTTTGAGGTGTAATATAGTGTCCTATGACATATTTGTAATTTGGAAAATTAAAACATGAATTAAAACATGCATGAAGTCATTCATGCATGTTTTAATTTTCCAAATTACAAATATGTCATAGGACAATAGATTAAATTTTTACTGTTTCCCCCTCTTAATGATTCTTTATAAACAGTAAGCTGGGTAGCAGGATAAAAGTTCACAATCATTATATTAAGAAGGGGTTCTTTATGTCCTGGTCATACACACATAAGTGATCAACATAACTCATTTAAACATCATGCGTTTTCCAAACTATCACCCTTGCCTAATATGGACCTGTATTTAATTCACACGATAAAATCAAATTTTAAAAAATATTTTTCCTTATATTTACAAGCAAAAATATGTGCACATAATCCAAAGTATCCACCGAAAATAATCTTTGCAAAATGATTAGACAGGGAAGCGTTTTCTTTCCACAAATCGAGGGATCTCAACAAACTTGAAATCATGTTCTAGCCACTCTTCCGGTTTGTAATATCGATCCCGACGATAAAAAATTAATTGCGTGAACGCTAACATGGCTGTGCACGTAACATTATTCGTAAACGTGACGTGCCTTCGTGCCGCTAGTGTGTACCTAATCGCTTTAATTTACGTTTGATATAACGTGACGGCATCAGATCCGGGTATATATAGAGCGGGAATGACCAGGATTCAGTATCGCTCACCTTCTGGTCGCATCACCATCCTCAAGATGAACAAGGCTCTGATACTCATCGCTACCTCATGCGTGCTCGCATTCGTTGCAGTACAGGTTCATTCCCAATTCTACAATCCATACCAAGCACAGTACGTTCAGTATGGACAACAGAACACAGGATACTCTAACTACCTTTCCCAGCTTGAGAGGTACAACCAACGCCAACAACTCAAAACTTTGACCACCACCACCAAGAACCTCAGGAACTCAGCTCTCGTAGGATTGGGTGAGTACAAAGAAAATCTTGTTATATAATTATATGGAAATGAATATTTTATTATTATTTTATTTATTTATTTATTTGTGGGAAAAAGGGGGGGGGGTGATCGGCATGTGCTCATGTACATAATTAAACTACTTTTGGGTGGAAGATAATATTACTATAATAAATGTTTGTATATTTTACTTGCCAACTTACTATCTGATGAGAGAATTTTACATTTCCGTCATACAAGCTCGATATTTATATTAGGAAACATATATTTTCCAAAACATTCGGGAAAAAATTCCGGATATCAGACATCTTAGATATATAGATGACTACGTTACGTAGCTACTTGTAATTTTGACATTTTGGTTAGAGAGTAGAGCAAGCTCATAAATATCTTGCGGCGTATTTGGTTATATAATTACATCTTTCTTATCATATTAACATGTTTAATTAGCTAATAACATTATCTCCTATATTTCAGCTTCCCTTTTCGCCATCTCCCTGTTCGCTACAAACTCCACCGGAACTCTTGCTGGTTAGGATGTAAAAATTAAACTAGGACACAAGTGGATAACATTAAACCTGGAATTAAAACGGATTTTCCCTTGCCTTTGCGACAATGACGAACAAATAGGTCGTACAAAAAGTTTACGATCTTGAGCGATCATTATAATATAAAGTAAACTGTGTTTACTTTCATTTTCATATGAATCTATATATCTATATATGATGCTATGCCAAAGAAACCATGGAATGAATTATATGATGTAAATGTTGTACATAATATGTTTCATTTGTATCTATTTCAAATGAAAATAAAAAAGTTGAAAGAAAAAAAATACCTTACTTATTTTGTTTATATATATATATGTATATATATATATATATTTTTTTTTTTAGAAAGTGGGATTGCTGTCTCCCATTACTTATGTTTTGCACTATTTCGTCTGGAAAGGGGGATTGCATTCCTAAAAATGGTCGAAAATGACCTTTTTGGTAAAAATTTCCGACTTTTAGTCTTTTAGACCCCTCCACTAAATCCTCCAATGATATATATATATCGTGCAAAGGTAGCTTTTTAAAAAGCTTAGGTTGCAATTGGAAAAGCATTAAATCTCCAAGCTGTTGGTCACGAAGCCCATTGGCTTTATGTAGATAGGAATTACATGTACTTATTTTTGAGACCATCTTTTTATGCGCAGTTGTGAATTTTCCCGCTAAAATTTCTAAAGTCACGCCTAATTTTCCTTATTAAGAAAGTAGCCGCGCCTCTTTTCCTTTTTAGGAAAGTCTGTCGGATGTTACCGTTAATATACGGAAATAAGTTGGGTTTTGTAGTGAGCAAATCATTTTGTTTTTATTGTGAACATTTTATAAGATTTATTTCTAGAAATCTCAATATTTACAGCAGAATTATGTGCCAATAATGTTTCTTAGTACAAGATTATTACCAAACATGCCACGCGAGTGGAGTTTGCACAAGCGCTCTTAAAGCGATTTTACTATCTTAATATACAATCGGCCGAGGCTGATTGCAATAACCATTTACATAAAAATGAAGTGTGCGTGGTCTAGTGGTATCGTGCTGGACTACTGATCGTGAGGCCGAGGTTCGAGTCTTGCTCTGGTCATGCCGGTGTTCTGTCTTTCGGATGAGACAGTAAAAACCGAGGTCCCGAGTCGTGGTATGCATGGCACGTTAAAGATCCCTCATTGCTTCGGGTGGGTACGTTGCAAAGGTCAAAATCTGCATGCCCCGCATCAGGCAGATACCGTCACCATATATGTGAAATATTCGTGGTGTGACGTAAAACAATAATTAATCAATCAATACATACATAAAACTCATTTCGGAGATATACATCATCAATTAGTACATACAGCAATAAACTATGATTTTTCAAATATTGAAACGTAACAATTACAATGAGCAAATGTAATATTTCACATATATCTATATCAGCGGATGGATTTATAATACTATAAACGACCACTATTCAACAATAATAAATGTAGATTTCCTATAACTTTTTCGAATAATCACATCTGTTACTCTTATGTCTATTGTGCCCTAACACTGGATAACAATTCTCGACATAACAGCATAAAGGAAGGGAATATGGAGCAGCGTCATGCTAATGCACACCTCAACAGCTTTATCATTGTTTTCAATTACATGTACTAGGAAAATTATCAATGAAGCTATTCCGCTTTTAACCTTCGATTATCATCTGCAGTACAGGCACAGCTATGTATGATTACTTTGATCTCTTCACTATGTATCTGGAAATATGTTTATTGTAGCATTACTATTTACCAGCACTATGGTATGTTAATTCAGTAATAAGTATGATTTACTATGCTCCTGGTCTCACCTAGGAATTTCAGGGGTCCATGAATGTCAACTGTGGTACATTGTTAGTGCCATAGTCATGTGACCGCAGTATTTTTCGTATTTTACATTTAATTTGTATTTAAGTAATCTAGTTTAATACAGAGGAATCTTCTAAGAAAGAGAGTTTCTAAATGAGAAAATTTTTGTAGTTTGTGCACTTCCTTTCAAGAACAAACAAGGCGTTGCTTTTTACACCAAAATAGTCAACTGTTATGATTACATTTTCAGTCGCGTATTTTATTTAATTAACGCAGGGTCGTTTACGATTCAGACATCATTATTTTATGTATTTTCTCATATTTTGAAGTAAACGCAGAAGCACTTTGAACTATTTAAGCGCATCAAGAATACAATGTTAATTCAATAAGATTCCATATGACTTATAATGGATAATATGTCCCTTACAATTGCCTTACAATAGAAAACCAGAAACAATTTTAAGGTCACCTCCGTCAAAGATAGGGCAGTTGATAGCATTACTTGTAAGCCAATGAGTATCATCGTTTTGTCTATAGTCGATTTAATATCACAGCCTTTCACATCAAATGAAGTGTGCATCGACCGATGAACCGAATGTAATCTCGTAAAAGACGTTATTCTGTGAGATTTGTTTAACACTGTAGGGGTCGTCCAAATGTTTAGTTCGCGAATCAGGGAGAATGGATTTAATCTTCTTCTATTAATATATGCGTTTGTCATATCATGTAATATTTCATTATTATGTGTATACAGCCGGAAAACTTCAATTAACAATTTTGTAAAAGGCCGCAGTTGTAATTATACTCGATTCAATCTTCATGATGCTTTAGTATAATCCCGTTTGGGGTAAAGCAAAGAGCATTTGCTCGTTCGTAAAAGTAAACGCACAGAAGACGCAACGTCGCGTGAAAGCTTGCTGCTTGTACGGGTGGTTTTATCCGTTTAACATTACAATTGCCTTAGACTCAGATCAACGTTCTGGAAGAAAATTATGTTGAGCTCTATTCACCAGTAAACATACTGAATTTATTAAGGAATTTACAAACTTCATGCGAAATGAAATTTCACACTGCGAACTCCGGGATTTTCTCTGCGTCGCCGATACCTAAAAGAAACCATGTCTGTCTATTCACGCGGTCAGACTTCATTTCGAATCTTTATCATTTATATTTAAGGAAATATTTTGTTGATTTAGCTTCCCTTTTCAAATAAAATTCTACTGAATCAAATATAATCTATATGGTTATTCAGGATTATATATATATATATATATATATATATATATATATATATATATATATATATATATATATATATATATATATATATATATATATATATATATTTATATATGAGTTTTGACCTTGACCTTAAAAATGTAAAGCATATTATAAATGCAGTGTCACTTAATCCTGAATAGAATATATAGCAAAACAGCATTATGTTTCCAATTCAGAAGCGTAATTAATGCTTGTTGAGTCAAATTTTGAGCAGAAGAACTGAAAACCAGAGTCAATACTTTAGCGAAATAGTGCCAATACCTTACGACGACAAAACGTTGATAGATTAAATATAAAGTGACACTAAACACCCCGCCATTCAAAATCACAAAATTACTAGCAACGTTACACGAACGACATTTCACAATGTTCATCAGCTAAATCGAGGCCACAGCGCTGGTCATTCATCTTTCTAGAATTACCGCGACGAAGTTTTGACAAGTTATTGATGGAATTTGGTATAGCGATTTGAGTTTTATCCTTTCGTAGTGTTACATTGTGTGCTATCGTCACAGACCTGTTATCTACCTCAATAATTGTATCAAAAGGTTTGCAAAAAAGGATGAGAAACATGAGTATGCCACTTAATGATTACAATTTGTTATAACGTTTCATCAATCACTGCTGTAGATTCATTAGTTTGGTAAATAATAGGGGTGGATAACTGCTGCGCTAACTGTCCGTATCGCTTCCGTATTGTATTACCATTAACGAAAATGTAGGTGTTAAACGCTAGACGTGATCTTTAAACATCAGATTAAATGTAACTAAATAATGAAAACATGTTACCCTGTGCAGATAACATCGAATTTTTATCGACAATTTAGAAGTCCGAGGAACAATGAGGCCTTCAGTGCGGAGATGCTAGGTGTCGCTTTAGATATAGCCGCGTAGATTGTGTACAAATGGGGGTGTATCAGGTGACCCCGCGATTTATGGAACATGTCAAAATATCCGATAACCTTCTTTGATTAATATTTGATATTTTGAAATACTCTTCTGTAACCCTACCCTGATAAGTCATAGCTTGGTCTTGATAATGGGATGGAGCATATGCTTGAAATATGTCGCTTATATGGTTGAACCCTGAGGGGACGACCATTTGATTGGGGAATATTCAACATGTATGTAGTTAAACTCTGTAGAAGATATTTACTTGTTAACTTCGCTCGCCGAATTTAAGTTAATTGTCGTTTACTCGTGTACATTAGAATAAAAATGCATATGGGTACACGATTTAATCAGTCCTAACTTGGCATCAAGAAAATAAATATTTTGTGCTATGCTGGTTTGTTTTAAAAAATGGAAGTCGCCCTTATCACGATTAATACGGTTATAATGTTTTAATTCGGAAAGTAACACAATTCACATCTCATTTTTATATTATTCAGATTTTTAAACGTCTAAATTCTTATCAAATTCAAAGCATGATTAAAAAGCAAATAAAAATTAATGGAAAGTTCAACTTAAAATTACAACGAAAAACCTTTTTTGGCAAATTTCTAGAATTTTACGACAAAACATCATTGCTTATATATGCTGCGAAAAGGTGTCCCCATGTCCTTCTATCACTGATTCAAACAAAAGGCTTACCCAACATTTCTCTATCACTGTCTGAATCAAACATTTCAGTATATGATCTATTAGTGTCTCGAAAACGGGGCTCTAGAACAAAGATGTCTTTCGAATGACACAGAAAAATCCGATGCTCGAATAATGGTCTACTCTGGCATGTGAAAGAAAAAAGATCGTGTTCAGGGAAAATGGACCAGTGTAAGAGATGTCGGATAGAAATTAGCTATACTAACTTACCATGTATGTTTATTGCTAACGATAAAATGATGTATCTTACTTCTCATAACAAAGAAATATATAATGTCATTATTACAAATGTAGTTATATTGTAAGAATACGGGATAATACATTGCTAATACGTGTAATTTTTAAAGATTCGATTCCATAAATATATCACAGATAATACAAATATTTCATATCTAAATTAGAGACATAGACTTGTTTCTATGTCTCTGCCTAAATCAAATTAATTCTGTCAGAGACGTATATACTTTCATCTTGTGTATTTATATGAATGTAAATAAACATGCGTTTTAATGCATTTCATGCGTATCTATTTTCTGGTTTGCTTTCTAATGAATTTTATACATTCTTATAAAGTTTTAGCTTTTTTAAAAGCTTTTATAGGTAATAGAATTTTAAAAAATATAGAAGTTAAACTTGAAAAAATATAGAGAATTATTTGAAATATTTACATCTCGAACTTAGAATTCCAGTCGTTGTAAAATAGTAAGACTAGAAACCACAAAACATGTTGAGCTGACATTTTGAGTACCTGAAAATAGGAAAATTATGCAATTGATTTGAATAAATCACATTAAAATGGAATCGAGACACGTGTGGGACGGCACAATTGTCCTGCTCTACAATGGTCAATTCTATTTAAACAGGTGTTTCACTCAAATTCGGACCTTGGATAAAAATCCATCAAAAGATGTTGACGAGATGTTAGAACTAACCCTCTATTCTACGGACACTCAAATCTTTTGTCCAGTCTGTCATGACCATTTACTACGACGTGATTGCGCCAAAGGGAAAGCATGCAAAGAACACTGGAAATGGTTTATACGTATTGAGAGTCATGTTTTAATTACATTTAAAGGTTTACCAACAATGGCGGAATTTTGTATCTTCAAACAGCGGGTGGTAACGGGTAATTCCATCACCTTGTTAGGGTACATAATGGTCATGGTAAATCCCTGAAATTAAACTGTAGAACATATTATCCGCGCTGCCGTTTCTCGTTAAACACCGCTATAAAATCAATTGGGTTTCGATTACTTCAATTATTTATTCAATTATATTGGATTCTCATATCAAAGGAGAAGACATCTATTTGGCAGCTTTACGAGAAAGCGTGGTTGAAATTACAATCCGAATGCATCCGAATGTTCTTCATTCGGTTGGTTAAAATTGTTTAAAAAACAATGAATCTTTGATTACATAAAGTATTGGTCGTTTTTACGTGTCATGAGCTTTATGTTGCGTTATTTACATTTTAACATGATTTATTGCATGTAAATTAGACAGATGAACAAGTAAGAAGGCAAGGTTTCTAATGGCATTATCTATATGATACGATATTTTGTAGGTATTTGCTAAATTACAAAATGAATTATTCATAACATACATTGCTCTAGTTAAACTAGATTTGCTATGAAGAATATTTATTTGGTATGGTTAAATTTGTGTTTAATAATTTAAGGGTAAAACAATTCCTAAATAGCTTACAACCATGATTCAATCCAAATTATAATGTATATTTTATGTCAAGTCGAACGTGGCTGAGCCAGGTTTCGCTCAAAGTAACAATTACATCATATTTTGTATATATACATGTACATTACCATCAATACAATAAATACAATGAACATGTTTAAAAGAAGAAATGAAATATTAAAGAAGAAAATCCGCTTCAATTATAGGAAGGACTAGTTCACTTAATAGGGTGCTGGGCTTAAGGTCGAGTTCCCAGTTTCGAGTGCCACTGACCGTTTGTTTGTGTCCCGTCTCTCGGTAACTAAAGAAAACACCGAGTTCTCGTGTTACTTAAGACTTTCTCTTAGAATAAGTAGAAATGTCCGTGTAGTACATCAGGCAGATTTCGTCACCATACAAGTACATAATCTTTAACAGTCGTTAAACAATCCCAAAACAAACGCCACCCAAAAAATTAAGGAAAACAACAAAACAAAGCCACAAAAACAAGAAGAAGAAGAAGAAGAAAAAGAAAGAAAGAAAAAAGAATAGGAAAGAAAACAAAAAGAAACACAGACTCAGCAAGCCCCCAATAGCCCATAAAATTAAAACAAAACGAAAATAGACAATAATAACCTAAACCACAAAAAGGAAAGAAAGAAAGAAAAAGAAAACCAAACAAAAACCGAAAAAACGAGTTTTAAAATCCAAACAAACAACAACAGAATTTAAAACAAAAGAAAACAAAACAAATAGATAGATGAATAGATAAATAAATAAATAAACAAAATACAAAATAAACAAAAAATGATGTATCAAAAATGTGTTGTGGACAGTAAATAGTATATCTATCATTTAAAATGTCCCCAGATCCGCTGCCTTCATTTGAAAGAAAAACATATTTAGATCGCTCCAAGTAGTTCTTTTTGGCGGTGCCCCCATAAATGAAAAAACAGTGAAACAATGAAGTAATCCCCTGATGCAAAGTCGTAAATAGATCTATTGTTTCTCCTTTGGATCCACAGAAAACTGTACTCCGCCCAGAGAATATTGAATACAATCACAGAAATCCCCATTTTGTCAGAATTTTTAACATCTGGTGATGAAGACAGTGTCTTCGTTGTATTACCTGCTAAAGTGAACATCAATAAGTATATTGCCTGACACACACAATGTATATGTCGTATCTAAACCCTTCTTAAAAAGGTAATTATATATTTCTGGTCTTACGGGAAATAGTTGCTTTTGAATTGAGCTTTTGCTGTTTTTTTTTCAATTTTGTTAATTAGAACTAGGTTGAACTACTTTAAAATTGGTGTTAAATACCTTCAACATGAATGGTGCTGAGGAACTGCTTTCCGGAAGCAGTCACAGTTTGGCATAGATTTGGACACCATCTTTTCAGTGTATATAATGTATTTTGACATTGACTCGTTATGTTTTTGTGAAATATCTTGTCATTAATTTCTAACCTTTAGTTTGTTTTGATTGTGTTGATCTTGGTTACTTACCTAACTTCATACTTTGTCATTTATTTAATGAAATGACATTTCCTCAATTTATCAATGTGTTAAAATATATACTAATTCAAACACACTGCGTTCAAGGCCTCCGTAGTATTTCGATTGCATGGGATAATTGTGATTATAACAAGCTGATAAATACCTTCATTGTCCCACATTGTCATATTCGTTTATACTATTGCTATGACTAAAACAATCCCTTTGCCAGTAACAATGGAATAACTATAACTTGTGTCAAGTATAAATCTAGAAGTAGATATCTCTGCTGAGTATAATTCATTATCTACAACCCTAGCCAATGATATTATAATAACTGCATCCCCTACCAAGTATAGCCCAATTGCTGTCACCTACCAAGGAGAAGTCAAGACCTATATCCCTCTTCCAAGCAGCAAAATAATTATATCTCATATCCAAAACACGAGTATATACCTACACGTGTATCTCTCTGTCAAACATGGTGTAATAAGTATATCCGCTTCCATACTTGGTCAAATAACTATATTCCTCTGCTGGTCTTAGCATAATAAATATATCTCTACGCCGAATGTGTAATGCATTGAAATATATTGTCCCTTCCGTGCCAAGGATAAAGCAACATGGAGAATGATAGAAAATCATACGACAGTTTGTTTTTTTTTTTTGTCTTGCTGTTTCTGTTTAACTTCTTTTAAAACAGACCAGAGATTTGTTAATTTATTTCAGATCTTTATTGTTAAATAAATACAACATTAATTTGTGAATAAAATCAATGATTGCATAGATGAACAGTTATAACATTTATACATTAATTAAAACACACTCATTGATATAAATATGAAAAAAGAAAGAAACCCCAGAAAAATCTATGTTCACAAAGTCATTTCTTTTACCGAACGAACACATTTCAAAGTTAGATATGTTCAGCACTATTGTTATTATAGCAGTAAATCATGTACATGCCAAAAAGCACATTCTGTCCATTTTGCAAGTGGATTCTAATGATCAGTTATTGTTAAGACACGTGACAATAGAAAAACAACCACACATGTACATCATGAAGGTATTCCTAATGTCTCGCCACTCCAAAACATTCCCTATGAAATAGGAAAAGTATCGTTCGTAGTTCTGAGCTAGATGGTTTAATACTGTACAAAATCCACCAATGAAAATGCTTGTTACTAAGACGAGTTGTTGCTTTCAGCTGAAAGTGAAAATATAATACTGATGAACAAATGATATTTTAATTGCAAATGCGAAGAATAATTTGAAGACAAAAATAAATCATATTGCTATATTTTTTTTATATAATTCCATAAAATCATAGTACACAAAACTTCTTAAACAGGAGATTACAACACGATATACACGATATTCTAGACCCCTAAAGGAAAAGAGATAAATATTCGAAGGCATTATATACAACTCGCTTCTTCACGGCCATTACAATGCCATTATGGGTATTATCAGAGCATTTACAATCATACAAATAAGGTGTCATCGAGTCGACCAACACTGACATTTATTTACAGTGATTCAATATATATTGACTGATGGCTAGATAATTTATTGACAGTAACAGTACCTTGGATTAAAGTCTTTTCACTGGTCTCTATTCGTGGGTGCGTTAATCCTCTTTTATCACTTATTGCTAAGTTAAGAGCAACATCGGAATGGCTATTCGTAGAGAACAATTGTGGGGGCTCTTTCAAACTCGTCTTTGTTTCGGAAGAAATTTTGTTTTGAGCATGCGCACTACTACATACAGGAGCATCTACAATACGTGTAAATGGTATGTTTTGACGAGGTGAAGTATTACTTAATAATGAAGGCACTATGTTTTTGCTACATGCAGTCTCAGTTCTTGGGGAAGATTCGCATTTGCTTATTATTTCGTCTATAGACCAGATCCTTGACCTTGTGTTCGAACTGCTCGCTCGATTCAAATTGTCAACATTTAGTCCGTTTGGAGGAGAAAGTCGTGCTGCAATATTTTGTCCACTAGTTTGATTTTGATTTCCATCCTCGCTTTTAATATTGTCACCTTCTGAAGCTGATTTGAAAAATTTTCTTTTAGATTCTCCGAATCGTAAAACATCTGCTTCGGACTCAACGTCAGAAATATCAGAGATATCTGACGTCACTTTAACATCTATGTCGTCATCTTCATCATCAAGTTGATTGGAAGATAATGATCCATTTCTATCTTTTTCTGGAAAACGAAAGAGGATAAATGGAAAAGAGCATCAAACTTTACAACGAAACGAAATTTATTTTATACTAAAAAAGAAAATTCGTACAAACTTGTGTCGTTCGTAATATTCTTTTTCTTTTTCCCCTCAAAATATAGGTATTTTTACATCCATATGGATATATAAATAAAAGTACTGATGTAGATTATCAGTTACAAGATTAATGCTGTCAGTAAGAATGGGTTTTCTCTGCTTTAACGAACACGCGTATAACAACAGAAAATCATTTCCAGACAAACAATAAAACAGTAATTCAAGTAATTTATTTTTGAACTTAAAATCAATAAGTTCTTTCATTTACAAAATGCTGTAAACTGATTCATTTTCTGTATAGTTATATTATATCATAACATTTTCATGAAATATTTTGAATAGTTATTCTAGACAAAACCATAATTTCAATAGGGGACGCTTGTACATTGGTATTCAATTACGCAATTTGCATTAATACTCATTTCACAATATGTGATTTATGCTTTCCCTTAATTCTATACCAAAATGCAGTACGCGCTCTTCCATATAAAATCGCGGTGTTATCTTTTGTAGAATGTGTGCTCTGACACGAAAATTATTAAAAGGTATCAAATAATGTCAGCAAAATATCTTGATCTATTACGCTGAAAAATCATATCTGATGTAAATCGCGAAACCCAAAACGGGTGAAAACTGAGATCCGGCAATTCCTATTAATTGTTCGGTCGCCGCTCCAGATCTAGATTTTATCTAATCCGTTGCTAACAATATCAAGGGTAATATTTCTCCTATTAAAAATGTAAATTAGCTTGAGATGGTATTTAAGAAAATAGATAACAAATTGTCAGGTGTTGCCTTCCCTGTCACATTTGCCTCCTGTATATACATCAAATATGCATATCTAATTAGGGGCATTAGAACACCTATCCTATCATTTCATATTTGCATTCCTTTTGTGTACCCCACATGATGCCCATTCTATGTTCTCTTCGACTGGATAATTTAAAACTAATTTTTAAGCTGTCGATCTATTACTATTTAACGGGCCATCTTATCTACTTGTGATTTTTGAACTACCTTTTTAATGTCATCAAACATTAATTTAATTAAATCTATTCTTAAAAAAATATATACATTAAAGCGTTTTAATAAGTCGGGTAGTTGATTACTTATATTGTGTGTCTTGTATTTCTTTTCATGCCTCGAGCAAGTGTCCAGGCTAAACGATTTATCAAAGGAGCGCCTGTGCGGTTAAATTTATAACATATATATGCGAGCAATGTCCGCATTCAACAGCGACTATAAACTTGATGGTTTAGAGTATTAAGACTGACATTTTAACATGACAGACATTCAATTCATTCACGGAAAAAGCCTAGCGAGATATTTATCGCATAATTTGTTGTAATTTAATCTTTTCCAAAATGAATACCTGTCATAAAATTTTTGAACGACTACCTAGAGGATGCGCGATCATTAAGTCATGTAACAGAAGAGGTTGTCTATAATGGTTGGAGTTTGTTCATGGTTCCTTTATACCTCAAGGGTCGATTGCGGGTAAAATTCTATCCAAAACTGATTAATTCTGTTGTACGAATAATTTTTTTATACTTGCTTTTCGAAATTTGGATTTAAAATTAGTGTAATCGGGCGTGTGACGCAATGGTTGGGTAGAATTTTGTCCCACATTGATACATTGTATCGTGCTCTTTTGTCCAACATTTGCTTTTAGATTTTTTGATATAAGAATTGTATTTTATGGCTTTAACTAATTTATTTCTGAGGATGAAAACGAAAATGAAGAACATTACAATAAATTATGCTATTGATCTTGAACAGAATTTTGCAGGAGCAGTGCCGATTTTGCCTCTCAAAACGTGCATACTGCTATAAACGGGAAAGGATACATTTCTTGCAGCCTAGTCTCATTGCAATATTCCACGACATATTAATCAAATACAATATTAAGTCATACTATTATGATAATATCATATTCTACCAAGGACATTTATACTGTATATTTAGCAATATATTCTATATTTACCATCTTCTCTGTCACATGGTGAACCTATGGACTCTACGTCACTGTCGTCTACATCTCGGTCTTTATAACCAAGTTTGCTCTCTTTCTTCAGCCGCCGTCTCGCATTTGCAAACCACGTGGATACTTGAGTTAGTGTCATTTTCGTGATGATAGCTAGCATGATTTTTTCTCCCTTGGTGGGGTAGGGGTTCTTTCTGTGCTCATAGAGCCACGCTTTTAGTGCACTTGTTGTTTCCCTTGTGGCATTTTTTCTTCTTGCTGCATTATTCAGATCGATTCCCCCGTAGCTGTAAGAGACACATTAATCATTAAGATATCAATTTATGGTTCATAAGTGAGATGAATGCTCGTTAGTTTGCATCATGTATAAGATATTTATCTCAGATTGCTATTAAGTATGCTTTAGTGCGGAACAATTCTCTCTCCACATCGGGGATAACTTTCACGTAATATTGAATATCTTGAGTTCATTTGACAATAAAACCGCAGCTAGTTTTCTACATTTCTTAGTCATAATTTGTCATATTTTAGTTATAATTTGTCACATTCAAGTCATTATTTAGATTAATATTTTCATAAAGGAATTACATAACTAATATGCATGCATAATATTACATACATGAATTTCTCACAATATGTAAATTCACAATAGCATCTAATGTAAAAATAATCGAATTTCACTTTTGGAATGGAATTTCAGGCTGTTTGTTAAAGTTTGTCGTGACAAAATCAATTCCATCATACCATTACAAGTTTTCAACTCCCACTCTTATTTCCATTTTTATTGTACATTAGCCATATGTGAAATTCTCACATTTTCGTACCTTCCTACCAAATACATGTTCACATTTGAATATTTTCAATGCTATTGAAAATACAGTAAGTGACTAATTCTCAATAAATAGTACGGATTGATAATAAAAATAGTAATAATAATAATAATAATAATAATAATAATAATAATAATAATGATAATAATAATAGAAAAAAGTATTAATTAGGAAAAAAATTTAAACCTTTAAAAACAAGAAGGGAAATTTTAAATCTATTTCTGACAGAACTTACAATGCTCCGTAAGGATGAGCGGATGCTAACATGTGATCCACTGGACTCCCGAACCCTAATCCTGGATGTTCCATGTTCTTCCACATTTCCTCTGATCTCCCATACAAAGAAGGAATCATGCCTCCCTACAACATAAGGAAAAGAATGATGAACAAAGGTACTATCCTATTTTATATTGTTTTTGACTGCTTATATATTCTGGTTTTGGGTTTTTATGTTTATTTATTCATTTTTTTTTTTTATTTTGCTATAAAGATACCTACTGATCCACAAAGACTTTTTTGCAAAATAATGTATTAATCTATCAAAACCCATCCCCTCGATAATTCTCCATAAACATTGTCGTAATACATGAATTTCTAAGGCACATGTATAATAAATTTTACATACGGCATGTGACAAGAAAACATGAATAAATTTTTATAATAACATTTGCTTTTATTGGAACGATGTTTCATTTGCTATTAGGTCTGCGGTTTTTCTTATTCGCTGATCAAATTGTAAATTCATTGAGTTCTAATTTTCTTTAGCATTACTTTTAAAAGTTGGAGGGCATTTACATGCTGTGAATAATCACCGGACTATCGGGTGTCCTGTTTTGACCCAACATCAAATATATTACTGGGCATTTGAACTAAACTCCATTCATCACCTACGACACAGAAGAAAGGTATCCACTTTCTCGTTTTGAATTATTACTGAAAAAGGGACACTCTTCTACAATTTGATACTCTTGAATTCAGCAATTTTCGAGAGGGCAATATAAATAAAGATAAATAGCTTACCAATGGGTAAAAGGCAGAGGGTTCAACTGTGAGGCCGTTCGGGGTCATCGGACTTGTAGAATATACTGGTTGCCCAAGACCGCCGAATCTGGATAGATACGGAGCTGCCATACCAGCTGGGTATGGGCTATCGTGTAGAAGCACCCGCCCATTATCAATGCATGGGGGTGAGGTTGATTGGCGGGCTTTCGTCGGTAGGATTAACTAAAATGAAATACATGGATATGCATGTATATATATATATATATATATATATATATATATATATATATATATATATATATATGTAATATTTTGTGATGAATTGTATGCTTAGGTCTTTTGCTAACTTTCAAATTTCACTAATTTGATCTCACTTAAAAATGAGTAAAATTTGAAAGTTTGCAAAAGACAATTTGAAAGTTGGCAAAAGACATTTTGAAAATGATATAAAAACACTTTAAGTTTTATTCATAATTATAACACTGTTTTTGGAAGAAGGCAACGACATAAAACATCAATTTTAATAACATTTCAGGCATAATCAAGGAAATTTGTGAAGGCATCCCGTTGAAAATATAATTTTCAATTTTTATAAAGATAATTAAATGAAAAATTTTAAAATAATGATAGGCAATTCAACACGACAGATAGAATTTAAAATAAGATTAAATAAAAAAAAAGATAAATAAATATGACTAATTCCTTACCTGAGGAGACGACACTAAATTTGCTGCTAGTTGTTCTTTCAGATTCATCATTGTTAAGAAATAAAGTAATATCCAGAACTGAGGTAAATATAAGCGCTAAATGCCTGTATATTTAATGTACAAAAGTGATTTCCATGTTTCGAACGTTAATAGTCATCTATGTTGAAGAAACCACAACTGCTTTGCTGATATAGGTGTTGATACTCTGGGCTCACCTTTCTGTTTTCTTAATCTATCTTAAGTCAAATTGTATGTGTGACGTTTCATACAGAAGTATACCTTAAGTACTCAATCTCATCATAGACTGTGAAATCAGGTGATACAAATAAATACAACACAGGAGCCAATGTTTTACATAGATAACAAACGAAACGGAAAAAGATGAAACCACTACGCCCCGCCCACTCTCAAACTCGGGTAGACAGTCCCACCTGTAACGTAAAATCTTGTAGTTAACATAACAACGCGCGAATTTTGACAGATTTTGGGCGGTGCCTCGTTTAGGCAGTTGATAGACTTGCATCTGCCAATTTTAAAAGAATGAAATCGATCTATTCTATCATTAATCAGAGATGGCCGACAGTCATGGAAAATTACAAAATCAAAATATGGTTGTATGGCCACGCATCGGAAATTACTTAAATTGAACAGTATGCATGCATGTTTAATTCAAATTTAGCCCCTGGGCACATGTGTCAACGAACTTCGGACAAAATCACGATTGTAAATTCTAGTTGTAAGGATTCGATTTCGGAACGTGATAAGTAAAATCGCTTAAGGTATTGATATGGTTCGTTATATATCTAATCAGGGCGTGTGGCTACATCATTGGGGATTAAGTTAACAAAGGAAATGAAATTATACCTCTGATAACATTTATAGATATGATATTGACATTGTATTTAGATGTTTATTTCTTACCGGTGTGAAAATCTGCATCAAAATTGATTTTGGGAGGTGATAAGCTTGTTTTCCTAACTGTGATCTATGGGTAAACGGTAGCTTTTGTCTTGTTAACGATATTTTCTTTTTTCCGAAGAATTAATTTCGAAGTTGACACTTGAATTGAATTATAGTTTTACAACTTTGGGGTATGGTCCGACATTTTTACAATATATAGAAGTTAGTGATATGTTATAACATGGGTGAATGCAATTAATAACGCTATGAACATCTTCGTGACATCAATACTTATGTTCTAAACTTTTCTATTCAATATCTTTATTTTTCTTTTTCATTCCTTCTTCTTCTTTGTTCTCTTTTTGTTTTTATTTCTTTTTTTTTTTGCTTTTCTCGAATTTTACGTAAAAGTTGCTTTCGCATGCCTATATTTTAATACATAGAGAGAAAATAAAGAGCGAATGAATGAAAACACAGATAAAAAAATCATCATTGTAAGATAGAACGTCTTCGTTTACAATTTATTTATCTATTTTATCGTTAGCATTCCCAAAATACAAATTTTAAATAAATGAATAAATAAAATCTATAACAGAAAATACTTTATTATCACTCTTACTAAATGCAATGTTTGAAACAGTTGATAAAACCTGCAAATATGTACCTATCTGTATCAAATGATACGCGCATGCTTCCTTGGTCATTGAAATTTTATCGTTGGTTGGTTGATTGGTGTTTTACTTCGCTTTCAACAATTTCTCAGTTATGTCGCGACTTTGAAGCAGGAGGTAACCAACCTCTTAAATATAGTGGCGCAACCCGGGAATCGAACCCCGTATCGTCGGCTTGGCAAGCCAAGCGCTTAACCACTACACCAAGCCTGCCCCAAATTTTATCGTTAAGATACAAAGAAATCACAACTGTCAACATTTTCTAAAATAACTTATAAACTGAAACTATTCCGTCTCTTACACATCATTTATTTATTATTTATATATGTATCTAAATATTTATATACTTATCTAAATATTCATATCTGTATTGACTTATTTATATATTTATTTACTTATATACAAATTTTAAAATTCCATTTGAATTACAAATTAGTAAGAGTCTAACGGGATTTGTAACCATGTTGACCAATTGTAGTTTTTTTTTTGTATCACAGACTTCTATTATTTACAAATTAAATTACTTTATATGTACCGCTGATGCAGACTCTTCGCCCAAATGCATTTACAGTGTGTATCTACAAAATTTACCCGCGTAAACCGATGAAATAATGGTTGGAAAATCTGTTGTATTAACCGAGTAAAACCAGTGAGCGTATGTTTACATTGGTATATAAAGTATACATATGCGTGAATTAATTTTGGTAATTAAATTACTCTAAAACAAAATCGAAATACATATACGACAATTACTTTTCACAATATACAATGATTGTTTTAACATGAAATTCAAAATAAATGGTATGAATTTAAACATGGTACAAAGTTATGCAAACATTAATATTTCCGGATTCAGCCTGATCATAAATTTGAATTTTATATTTATATACATTTCAGTATTTTCTTTTCGTTATCAAAGCTGTAATTTTAAATTTTTTCAACAGCAATAATTTTCAGACTGAATCAAATTAGTTTTGATATATATGTATATTTTCATTTTCAGTCTAACTCTAGAGTAAACACAGTGTATAATATTTCGAAATTTCCATGACAGACATTTTTACACAACTTCGTCTGACATTTTGAAATGTATAAGATATATGTATAATTTCACTCACAGATGTAATCATGCAGTCAGTTGCTCAAAACTGAAAAAAGGTGGTATAGATAACCAACAGTTAACATTCATATTTCTCTTTCAATGGAAAGAATAAATCTTCGTTCATTAATAACTGTATTCATGTGTAATAAGGGCAAATATAATATAAAACGATGAATACATTCTAGATACTTGCATGTATAGTATTTGGAAACTAGCTCTTAGTTTTATCTTTTTTCATGTTCAGTACGGTAATTTTGTTGCACATGGAAGACGCAAGTTAATGTAATTTATATACTTATATAATGATTCAAATTTTACTTATTGTCCATCAAACTTAACCCACTGGTACGCGGGAATTATTTTGAATAACTGGACTTAGAAATATACAACTGAAATAGGCAAGTACGATTTAAATACAATGTAGATCTACCTATGATATGGCTGGCGAATATACATGTACACTACAGGTATTTAATTTTAAAATTTATTTGATTATACTCAGGTTCACTGGAAACAAAGGCAAAATACTGCTCATTAACGATGATAGGGTGATTGACCAAATCCAAATGCTGATTGTCCAGCTAAATTAACGTATCTGACAAACGCGGCTGTATAATTATCATATTTTATTCATTTAAACTGTACTTCTTGAAATATCCAAGATTTCTGAATTCATCTTATTTCCATACACATGTGCTTTAAACCGCAACGAAGACTATATATATATATATATATATATATATATATATATATATATATATATATATATATATATATATATATATATATATATATATATATATACATGTATATGCAACTAGTTATATTAAGAGAAAGAAATTATCATGAAGGATCAGGTCAATGAAGGATAGAATTTCTAGATTATCATCCCCACTCACTGTTGTCAACCCCTCTCCGGTTAAAAATATGTAAGTCAAATAATTTGTAAAGGTTGATTAATGTCATTTAGTTTTTGCCTAGTCTAATTTAGTTGTAATTTAGTTGTAAAATAAATAAATAAATAAATAAATAAACAAATAAATAGAAAATAAGATTCGTCTCGTCCCAATTTTTCAGAAAAGTTCGATGAGAATCTTTTATTTTTTTTTACCATGACCTAAATAATGCGCAGTCATTTTTTTTTTCAATTTAAAATATCCTCACATGGATTTGCAATTGACCCGTTCTAAGCTATTATCTTACTGCGCTGTGTATCAATATATAAAAAATTAACATATTCAGATTTGCATATTGATACCCACACAGTAAATAAAAAGTGAGAAAATGACATTATCATAAAAAATTCAGAAGTTAAAGGATTGTAGTAAGCGGGAACATATATAACAAATGTGTTATATACGTCTTTATTAGTAAGGTAATCTAAGATTTTGTTTTCTGTGAAAAATTCAGCCTGTATGCATGTGTAAATATATGTACACATATATTTAAAAAAAAATTATCACCGAAACTACGTATGTAAAACAAACTTTCTGACTGACTAATAAATAAGACTCATAATTAAAAAATGTTTAAAGTAAGACATTTTCACTCTTTTTAATCGATTTCGCCGCATTATTGAAAGTGTCGATAAATAAATAAAAATCAATTTTGTAAAATGCCTATACATGTGAATTAAGTGTAGCAGTTTAATATACAAATTATCATGTTAAAAATCCCCAAGATTATCTTTCTCTAATTAAACTGATTTATGCGGAGTTTTTGATCGAAAGTAAGAGGTGCTTCATTATTCTCTTTATCATAAAAATGTGTGACACTTCCTATTACATATAAAATGTTTAGAACAAAAAGAATCTTTCATTAAATTCCTAACAGATTATTACACTAGATTTTTATTTTCTGTATTTATTTGTAACCCATTTCTAGTTTAAGTTTTGTTGATTTTCTCTTACAAAAATCATTTTTTTCTATTTCGTGTTATTAAAAGAAATCGGTGACGCCCATAAGTGGCAAAGCTTAAAACGATAAAGTTCTGGTTTTCTTTCTCAAACATCCTCTAGCTTAATTACATTGAATCTTAACTGTTTGTACTTTATATAGATGTGTTTATTATTTGTTAAACATTTTCAATAATTTTGATTCTCAAAACTTAAGTATACAAATGAAGATAATAAAAAGTTTGCTTCTCGAAAATTGATGTCCTAAGGAAAGTGTCTATTGACCATAAAACAACTTCCATGTAGTGCATGTTTATGTTATGCCAAACACAAATCAATGTCATAGATACGCATGCCTACTAACGAGGTTTTAAAACAGAAACAAACTCAAAATGTCAAAAACTATCGATGCTGACAGCCATACTAATCGATTAGGGGACATAACTATGTAAACTTCCAAGTCGTGTAACATCTACCCAGTACCCGTTGGTCTACGCGATAATTCGCAAATATGAAAAAGTCGTTCGCTTAATCCACCTAAATGTAAACATTTATGGTTGTTTTCGCAAATTTACTGCAAATATCGACCAATTGGTAATATTGCCCGGTAAATATCATGCGAGTGTTCGAGAGGTCCTCTACCAACACGACTGTGTCGCAACAAAATGACAAACATGCTTGTCAAGTCATGATTAATCGCGCACGCTGTCTAAACTTCCCTCCAATGTTTGGAACAAGCCCTAAGCTGGCACATTTACTATTTCGATGACTTTACACGAAGTCCGACCCTCTTCAATCGGACAGAATTGATGATAAATGATCGACGTAATCCTGTATACATTTGATAACAATTGGCGGCCTTGAATTGCGCCTACCATGCAGGTTGTTTTTTCTTTTCTATGTTAACATCATACATATGCATAATCGATTATCAATACATGCATGTTTGATCTATACATACTGCGTTGTAACGATAAATCGTACTTTTCTCGCTTGTTATTGTTTTACACTACGCCATAAGTATTGCACTTAAACGGTGGCGGCACCTGTTTGGTGTATTGCTTCATAATTTTGCCATATGCTACGTACCCATCCGAAGCAATGAAGGATCTTTGACGTTCCAGCGTATACATTGACACGGGGCCTCAGTTTTTACTGTCTCGACCGAAGGACGAATTTGGGGCAGTAGACGATACATGTAGGTCACCATAGAAAAATTCGAGCTGACTTTCGGAATCGAACACGGGTTCTCATTTTGAAGTACAGCGCGAAACAGGCACGCTCCCTGAATCAAATGCGTATACAATAGACTTATTTCCAATTTATATAGGCATGAGATAATTTATCGTACAAAATTGCATCATTCTACCGTGACATCACAATGCTAACAGTAACGTCATAATGGAAATCCCGGCATACGGTACGAAGCCATTTTCATACCATTTTAGAATAGAACAAATATTCTTTTTTATCTCGTTCGAACCGACAAATATCTCGTTTGACGAGAAAGTATCTCGTTTGAACGAGAAACTATAAAATAAAATATCGTTCGAAAGAGATACTTTCTCGTTCGAAGGAGATAATTTCTGGTTCGAAGGAGGGAGTTTCTGCATAGTGCTTGTGGACCTAAGGTTCCCGGAAACACCTAAATTTAGTTATTATGGTTAGCTTTGGTTTATGTGTTGATTTTAAGAGACTTTTATATTTATAGTTATCTGATTTTGTTGAAAATTGTAACAAGGTTGCTCGTTATGCAACCCCATCGATCTTTCTATATTTTGATTGAACTGCTTGCTACTACCGTTCCATTTTTGATCAAGATATGGGAAGGGAAGAAAATAATTCAAATAAATCGTTGATTATCGAAACACTAAATATATGCGTGTGTAGAGAACAGTAATTTAGAATTACTTTCCATTATTTCTTAAGTATTGAATGAAGCACACGATATAGATATAATGACATCTATATAAAAAAGTATAATCCACTTTCATTATTTATTTATAATCTATTGTATATCTAAAATGAAATCCTGTGACCCACATTTTGAAGTTTAGTTCAATTCATTTATTTATAGACTTACCTCTCCTGAATGATTGCATGATGAGGCAGAATGACCCATACTGACTTTGATGTTTATAGGTCTTATATCAAGTAAACTACAAATAGACACGTGCATTAATATCAGCTTGATAAAGATTTTATAATTTATCGTAATTTATTTTATAATTTCTAAATTCTATAATCTTTTTTTATGATTTAATAAGTACTAATGTAGAGGAATACCATATTTAAGTATACACGTCTAAATGTTGGATTTTAATTATAAAATACGTATTAACAGGGGTAAGAACACTATACATGTATTTCCGAATTTTATGGTACAGTAGAGTGATAAATAAGATGACTTTGAATTGTTCTTGACACGGAAATAAAGGATGGTGACGGACGCTTTATTTATAATTGTATCATGCATGTTGTAAACTAGAAGCTGTGTAAATAAATAAGAGCCTGTCAAAACAATGAATATGAGAAGTCTCTTCTTCAAAATGTTACTTATATTTTGATTGTAGTATCAACACAGAGTTAGTGGAACATCGGAAAAACTCGAGGCTATTCTGCAATTCTATAGACATGTATGCCTATCATGTCATAAACATTACAATTCCCGTTTGAGGTTACTGAAAGTCGAACACGCCCTTCGGTTCGCTTCGCTTCTTATTGAGGCTCCCAGCCGAATTTTAACTCTGTATTGCAGGAAGAGATGCGCATGCCATAATGATGATTCACTGATAGTCATTTCAAGTGCAATTTCAAGATATATGAAAGGATGGCATTGATAATTGCACTATTTTATTTTATTTATGACAAATAATATATATATAAGTGATTAAGTAACCTTCAAAACCAACTCACAGTTCAAAAACGCCTACACATTTGTGAATATCTAGAGAATTAATGGGGCGATTGAAGCATTTATGCATAATCTCTCAGATCCGACAAAAGTGTGTTATTTTATATTAAGAATTTGCATCACATTAAGCTATGAGCAAGAATGTTTGCGACCATGAATTTATACAAACAGAAAACGAGACAGTATTTTTTAGGCGTTTTAGATGTAAAACAAAGTATGCACAATTAAACACATACTACAGAATGTAATACAAGCATATACTAGTATATAGCAAACAGCAAGACTTTTTGGTTTTAAAGATAATGCAGGTAATGTAAAATATCGTTTTTATTCCGAGGCGGGTCCAGACTACACTTTATTGGGACCAGAGCGAACTTTTCGTCCACTAAGACCAAACATTGTGAAAAATAGGAGTTTGAAGTAAATCTGGGGGTCACTGCCGTGGGCCTTCTTCATCCCCTGAATCCACCACTTATACTATGCAGTAAGACGCTGTTCATTTAAAATTCAAAATTCGAAAAAATACACATCTGTATTCTGGTAACACCTTCACATAAACCGATAATAAAAGAAATCTGTTGGAGGACATCATTCTCTGTAATTATCTACAAATTCTTGAATTTCATGTAATTATCACCGGCAACCGAAACATCATTTAAATGCCCAAACAAACAAGGGTATGATGTTTTAAAATTTGATATTTAAATCTGTCATCCGTTTTTTTACGATCAGGATTCGTGTTTAATTACAATCTCCCGAAGCAGACGACGAATTGCATTACCCGAGAGTAACAAAGCCCTAACAGCCATGTCCCGGTGGTCCCTGCAACATTGTCAGGAATATAAAATGTTGTTAGTGTTGTGTTTCGCTATCGTAAAGTTTACAGCTTACAGCTAGTCTTATCACTTCATCGGTCCAAATAAATATCGTATTAGCACATCATAAAATTTCTGGATTTTGATTTAATATAAAGGAAAGCCATCATGCATTCCCGTTTCGTATTAATCCCCAACACGGACTAGATGGATCGAGATAAGCGCGAGGCGATTGTGCATTGGTGACGAGTTTACACACCTATTTGTGAGATTTTCACTTTAACAAAACGAATAAATGTAGCTAACGCGATTAGGGACTAAATCAAATACACAAGCAGATGCTTTGTGGAAAATTTTCCTTTGGAAACTAACTGCTTCGGAAATGTCAGTCTTTGGCAAGTCCTTTTCTTTTTCGTGTGTCAGTCATTTTAGCTGTTTGTAGACAGTATTTAAAAACTACTTTAAAAATATGAAATATAACGTTGTTCAATTAAAGTATTTTACCTTAAAATCAAAGTCTTATAATATATCAAAGACACTGTGTTCGTCATCATTTAATACGTGGTTATTTGAGTATATTGGTGTTACTCATAATAATAGATAGTATAGTTTATTAACCAAATGCCATACAGCATATAGATATTATATACATATACAGATACACATCAAGGTCAAGTACAAGTATATCATATACATGTAATATATAGATATATATATGTATAATTATGAATAATATAACAGACATAATAATACAAAATTTCAAATTTTCATACATTTTTTCGTATTGAAAAGGCTTGTTTAATAAATCTACCGATGTTTCTCAGTTGTTTTACATTTTGGGAACTCAGCGATTGAATTAATTTGAAGACAGAGGGGCAATGATAATAAAATCTTTTTAAATATTTTGCTCTCAAAGTCATATTACAATGCATGAATCACACAAACGGCCTATATGGATATATTCTGGACGTGTGCTTGTCTGATAGATCAGTATGCATTGCTTTCCTTCAGAACAACTGGTCTTGTCATTCGCTTTTGATCGACCATGTTTGAACTTACGAAATATGTTGCATTGTACAATTCTCTCATTCATTGTATAATGTTAAATTCTCATATATCGTAACGGTTTTTCCTAGCCAGATCTATTGTGTCGTGTTAATGACTCGGTAGACATACCATACTGTTTTCATTGTTCGGTGTCATTTGTTTGTTTACATTTTCCAAGTGTTATTGACATACATGAAGAATTTGTTGCTTAATCACTTACTATTTTGCATATTAATTTGTTAGGCATTATTCCCCTTGTGAAATACATTTTTTCTTAAATTTGGTCAATTTTGTATAGTTTTTTTTTTCTTCTTTTTCGTTCCTGGTCACCGACGGAGTATAAACTGCTGCCCCCAAATGTCTTGTCAACCCTGTCCAGCAGTGTAAACAGTCAAAACATACGCGACATTTTTTGTGTTTTGACTTACTTACATTTTATTCCACCCAAATTTCATAAAATGGCTATGAAGAACCTTATAATTATATATTAAATGATATATTACCAAACTCTATCATATATCACAAAACAGTATTATTTTTATTTATAAGACACCACACAACTCTTTGCATTTGATAGCTGCAATGTCATATACACAAATTCAAAACGTCATTATTACTCGTAAAATCTGCATTTAGCGGCAATGTGTCTAGATGGCGAGTAACAGAAACCATCCCGATAAATTGAAGACTGTTTTCAATTTCCTGCACAAAAGAAAATTAAATGACACTTTTTAATATTCAAAAAGCACATAATTATTGCAATATATCCCGCCAGAGGGCCTCATATGAGATTAAAAGCGACGTCAGAAGTCTACTCCCCCTGACGGCGAGGGCTCGAGTTCATACCAGACAAGCATAAGGTCATGTTTATATAAGAAATAGACACTAGAGAACACTACACTATGAAGAAACTCTACCCAAATACATTGGAAATAATGACAAGTTTATGGAAAGCCGGAACAAGTGCATCCATCTGTGAAATGTACATGACAGCGTGTTACATGTAAAGACATTGAATTATAGACTATCAAAAATATGCTTTGAAAACTGACACTTCTACCCGAACCGCAAATTATGCCAAAGTGTTAAATTGTCTAGAAATACTTTGTAAACAATATAATATTTCCTTATTTAATTATTTGATAAATGAGGCATACAATAATTGAATTAGATGGTATTTTATTCATTTTTTTTTATTTGTTTACAAAGTTCTGACATTTTTTCTTTCTAGCTGAATTTTATTTAGCATCAAATAATATGCATTTTTAAAAATATAATACATAAATAAGAAAATACATATCACAAGTGTCCGAGGGTTAAAAAAGATACTTATGGAGAGATTTTTAATAGGGAAATCCTATGCTTTAAAGCAATATCAATAGACTGAGCAAATCGAAGTTGTTTAAAGCTTTGATGATATATTCAATATAGATTTTAGTTAAAAGTTAAATATTTCAGGCCAATGACAACATTGTATTGATCTAACTTTTTCCGGTTTCGCATTATGCATGCCATACCACTAGACAAATGATATTTACTGTCAATATCATGTTACAACTTTTATGCAATTCATTTTCTCTAACAACATTCGCATACCACCGGCACCCATTCTTTGAATTTAAATCATGTGCACTCATTTTTATTATAGATATATGACTACGCAAAATTTTATTCTGAATATTACATAAATTTGATGGAAAACAAAATTCATGCTTGATTTAAGAAAATATTGAATTTTGAAAGATGCATTGATGCCTGTTTTCCAAATTTGAAAATGCATGTGAAAAAAAGTTTCCTCAATACATAATTAATTCCAAAACTTCCTGATAAACCTACTTACAACTGAGTCCAATATCAAACATTTATCTTTATAAGCAATACACAAAGCAAAATCAAACAAATTACAACTTGTGCTATCATTTTCAGCACACTATCGAGGTGTATTATACATGCAACACTGAGAAGAACTAAGAGAATCTTTGTTCTGAGCATTTTTATTCAGTAGTACCCTTAACTACATCGGGGCAGACTTGGTGTAGTGGTTAAGCGCTTGGCTTGCGGCGCCGACGATACGGGTTGGATTCCCGGGTTGCGCCACTATATTTAAGAGGTTGGTTACCTCTTGCTTCCATGTCGCGGTATAACTGAAAAATTGTTGAAAGCGACGTAAAACACCAATCAACCAACCAACCAACCTTAACTACATATATACTTTTATGTTATACACCTGTCTCAATAATCCATTTATTAATGCATCTTTGCAATGCATGCTCATGAAATGTCTCTTCGCTCTGTTTTCCCAAGAGTGACAACAAAATAACTCGCTATATGATAGATAAAAATGACAAACACTATTCGTTGTGGAGAATTGTCCACATATGAAACAAATAATAGTTACAGATTAATCTTTAGAAAAACCATGATTATCAAGACTGGGAAAAGGTGGCATTGCAGAAAGGTAAAAAATCTCACGTCAGAATGTCGGTATATATAGTCCACCCATATGCACTTCTTAAGTTGTTCTGCCTTACTATCCTAATATAACTATTATATTTGCGGGTAAATATGATGGAATATGATAAAAGTAATGAAGTAAGCAATAAAACATAGGGAAACGTTCAATCATCTCTAGATTACAATACAAGCCACAAATTGTAGATTCATACAGTAATGTTTGGAGTAAGTACTGTATACTATCAGATATATGCCATATTTCTTCTATAGATAATATCTTGTCTCTGACAATACTAAGCTTTAAAGTTCTGATCACCAAGCCATTCAAGAGTTTCTTTCTTACTCTCATTATAGGTTTTGATATAAAACACCAAGATAAACATAGCTATTTCCAGCTTCCAATCCGACACCATCCCATACAAATATTAGACAGGAAGTATCATGGTAGTCCGACAGATTTTACCAAATACTCCATCTTTGACGGTTATGTGGACGGCAGGTGGTGGGGTGTGGTCAGAACGCAAAACTGTTAGAAAACATGGAACATCGTTTTCTAAGATAATATCCAGTAATGTCCACAGACGTATATTGTTTGGATTATACTCTGTGTGACGTCATAATTCTTACAGTGTGGATTCTGCCGACTTCTCGCATCATCAGGCTTCGCTCGAATGCTACAGAGCTTATCCTGGCCAGTGACTGACATGTCTGCATAGGTACATGGTCAATTGATTAAAATATAGGTCGCAGGTTTGTTGTACCAGTGTTAGATTTTAGAAAGAAACGATGAAACCTCGATCATTGAGAGGATAAGGTAAAACCTTTACGGTCTGACCAACCCCACTTCAAATAACCATTAATGTTGGGGTATTTGAACAACTTTTTCGGACAAGTATCATGGTTGATTTTTTTATTATTTTAATTTGAACCACATGCTCTCTCAGTTTATGAAATAAATGTTAGCTGACTTTTACTCTGCAACTTTTGCCATTCTCAGATTACAGTTAAGGATTGTAATTAGCATTGACCTAAAAAATTAAGATACAAGAGCAACACATTGCGATGGAGATGCATGGCGCTTAGAAATCAGACGCCTTGGAGGCATCAGCATCTCCTAGATGGCTAGCTGCTTCCGCCTTTATGTCCAAAGTAGCAACGACAGCAACAGACAAACATAAGAATAGGGACACCAGGAAAGATGCATCAAACTCGCACTTTGATCTTTCGGTAAAAATTATTATGTAAGCATTAAAATGATCCTGTTGATGCAGGCAGAACTGTTATGTAAAGTACATCGTTCTGGTGTGTTTGTGGATACGTCAGAGTATCTACACATGCATGTATACGAGGGTGTTTAGAATTATTTCAGTCCATAATCCTCTGTGCAGTCCGAGGTACTTCTTTGAAGGTTTAAACGAAAGTTGATCCCGTACGGACGTGGTGGATTTAGGTCATTATTAATCAGTAACATTAAACTATGTATATGGTACTTTAACCACGTCTTTACAGTCATCGCTAAATGCAAAATTAAAAAAAGCAAACATTAAAAAAAAGGGGGGGGGGGCGGAGCCAAAAAAAAAAAAAAAAGAAAAAAGAAAAGAAAAGAACACACACAAACGCAAAATTAAACAGATATAATTAACAAAATAAAGACCGGATTTTATGCATAACCAAATAAATTAATATACATGTATATGCATATTTCACATAGAAATAAGACAACATGGACATCTTTCTCCTTGTTTATTTTATACACGTCTTTGTTCATGTTTACATCAGACGGGTGGCCATGAGTACCCGGATGTGTGAGGTATTGAAGGATTATCATTACAATAATGTGTGTATTTGTATATACATTGAATCGATACCAATAAAGAGATAACAAGCAGCGACGAGTATAGATAAGGGTTATCAGAAACGTGTGGCTCCATAGCTCAGTTGGTTAGAGCGCCAGTCTAGTAAACTGGAGGTCGAGTGTTCGAATCTCTCTGGAGCCTTACTGTTTCTTTTATTCTCGTTTGATATATCTAGAAGATGCATTTTTCAAGAAATTGAAGATTAAATTTTATATACGTATTGCTGACTTTATGATATATAGGAAACAAGATGACCATTTTGACCTGTTTGATGACCATCGCTTAACATTCATTACCAAACGAAATAAAGTTTAATAGATAATACGAATACACATGGTATCACAACTTAACTGGTTATAACGATAGTCTAGTAAACTAGAGATCGAATGTTCGAATCTCTCTGGAGCCTAATTGTTCCTTTTATTGTAATTTCATATATTTATAACATTACAGTGTGTATGAAACCGAATGATTGGGGAAAATTGAAATAAATAATATGTATAAAGGGCTCCATAGCTCAGTTGGTTAGAGTGCTAGTCTAGTAAACTGGAGGTTCGAATCTCTCTGGAGCCTTATTGTATCTTTCATTCTCATGTCATATATTCATAAAATTTATTTTTTCAAGAAATTAAAAATTATGTTTTATAAACAACTGACTGTATATATAATACTGATGAAACAAGCAATGCTACCAGTTTGCTCAAAAATTTTAAACCAAACGAAATAGGAGTTCAACAGTGTTCGTGGCTCCATAGCTCAGTTGGTAAGAGCGCCAGTCTAGTAAACTGGAGGTCGAGTGTTTGAATCTCTCTGGAGCCTGATTGTTCGTTTTATCCTCATTTCCTATACATGAATCTATAACTTTATAATGTCTTTGAAACCGAATGACTGAAAAAAAAAACCCAAGAGTGAAATAGATAATACGTATACAGGGCTCCATAGCTCAGTTGGTTAGAGCGCCAGTCTAGTAAACTGGAGGTCGAGTGTTCGAATCTCTCTGGAGCCTGCTTATCTTTTAAATAGATAAGTTCTCTTCATTCCTTTAATGCCTAATATTCTTATGGTGTTGGGGATGTTTGTTTGTGGTTCTGTTTTGTTTTTGTTTTATAGGGGGGGGGTGTTTTTGTTTGTTTGGGGGGTGTTTGTATTGTTTTTGTTTTTGTTATTGTTTCGTATTTTTAAAAATTTGTTTTCTTTCAATGATTTCTTTAAAGAAGTTTTGACTATAAAATATGATTCTCAGACAGTCTTTCATTATATTTAACGATTTTTTGTGTCATTCCAGCACCAGTCTAGTAAGTTAGTGGTCAAGAGTTCAACATTCTTTGGAACCTAAAAGTTTTAATGCTAGTATCGCAGGAAACAGACGTCTGCACAAATTATTACAAAAATTATTATGTATTACGAGGCACCAGCAACATATGAAAGCGACACTTGCCAATAACATGACCTCATATTTTTTCTACGCAGATGACCCCCAAGTGAGGGATTTTTACGTGGCAACATATACCGTTACACTGCTCTAGCTTAATGATTTATAGTCAATCACCCATGAACAATAATCGCATAATGAACGATAAGATTCATGTCCATCACCATTATCCCCTCCTATGTCACCATTTTGTTACTGGAATCTCGGGAAATCCGCCAAGGGCGCGAAACTGTAAAGTGGCCAAATGGCTGATTTGTTTATAAATGTAGAGTGAATCATCCATATGTTTTGTCATTTGCATCTTGTGTGCAGTAACATACGTGTGATAGTGCATAATCAAGTAAACAAACCGGCAAATATGACACAAGCTGTAAATAAGTATGTGTATATGTATTGTCTTTTTATGACTGATTGAGGGTAAGTTATCATTGCCGACTGTTTGCTTAGATAATCATACTTGTACGATATTTACTCCATTTGATGCTGGAATGTACTGAATCCTGTCGGATGATCGGCGTATCAAAATTGCCAGTGTACCCATCGGAGGGAAGTATGACCCCATATCAACAATTAAATATGGCCGCGGCTTACGGGTACATGAAATCAAGGCTGCCACAGAGGCATGGGTTTTGGCACCAAACTGAGCTCTTCTATTTTAAAGGTACAGAAACCTAAAAGAAATATAGGGTATGCACAATGAGGTAAAGGGGACTGTATTGAAAAAGGGTAGTATAATGCATGAAGTAGATAATCATACTTGTACAATATTTACTCCATTTGATGCTGGAATGTACTGAATCCTGTCGGATGATCGGCGTATCAAAATTGCCAGTTTACCCATCGGAGGGAAATATGACCCCATATCAACAATTAAATATGGCCGCGGCTTACGAGTACATGAAATCAAGGCTGCCACAGAGGCATGGGTTTTGGCACCAAACTGAGCTCTTCTATTTTAAAGGTACAGAAACCTAAAAGAAATATAGGGTATGCACAATGAGGTAAAGGGGACCGTATTGAAAAAGGGTAGTATAATGCACGAATTGCCTTATCAATATATACTTAGTACCTCGTTTTCTTAAGTTTTTGACCTCTTCTCATATCTATATGTAGAAAGGTATGTTTGATTATTGAAATTCAAACTTGTCGTACAAGTAAGTAAACCCTATTCAGAAGTTTTTGATTCTTAAATTGTAACGTTTCAGTACTCACAGTGCCCATAAATGGGTTAGGTCCTTACTTGTACATGTACATGATTCATTTTATCATCTTATACAAATATATGGTACTGCTTTATTACTTAATCGTCAGTGTGCTTTCATGTATTTCTTGAATTTAAGAACATTTTGACTTGTTTTTCAATATTGAACGATCTATTGCTAAGCAAGACAACTCGTACAAGAGAACTTTCTGTACATTTGAATTTCATTTTTAATCGATGACTGCAATTTAAAAATGTTTCTGTGAGAGGGAATTTAAATATTGTTTATTGTTCATTTCACCTGTAAAATACTGAGTACATGTACATGTACATTATGATTATGTCTATATAACCATAGTAGCAATATTTGAAGAGATCTTATTCTAAGTAAACAACTTTATATAATTGATGAAATTTAGATACATTTCATGCGCGGATCCAGAAATTTTTGTCAGAGGGGGTCCAACCAAAAAAGGTAAATTTTTCTCTTAGACGAGGGGGGGGGGTCCAACCCCAAAAATGCCCAAATATTACCTTTTTTGGGTAAAATTTTCGGATTCCAGGGGTGTCCAGACCCCCTAACCCCCTCCCCCCTCTGTATCCGCGCATGCATTAACAATACTATCTATTTCATATTCTTTACAAACGCTCTTATGGGGCTAGAAATAAACATCAATGAGTAAGACTATAACTAACTTTCATCATTGACTAATAGCTGCCGACCAGTCAACCAGATATAAAAATGTTAAATACAAATAATGAAGCTTTACAATGTAATGCGATCGGAAGGATATCACATATACAAAGCTTAAGACAAATCTACAAGACTTCTAATATAAGAGCATAATTTAATTGTCTGTCCGTCGACATCATATACTCTTGCTCGGTAAATAAAGTGTATTATATTCTGGATAATTCTTCATAAAGGAAATCGATCACATTTACTATTACAATCATTTCCCTTATGGGTAATTGTCAAGAATGTGTGTTCAAGTTGTTGCACTTTTTATGAAGAAACAGAAGTGGAAAAAGAGTATTTTTGTTATCATTATGATGCGATTATGTTTCATCCATACATATGTACAAACTATAATCACCCAAGATCGCATCTAAAATGTCAAGGACATTTAACGATCAATCTTTGGAACAACGACATTTGAAGGTAAATATCTTAAGCATGGATTCATATCATTCTTCGTACTGTTCAAATACATCTGAATAAGTAATTTGTAAAGACATGAGAACAAAATTGGTTCAGGTATCCACAATGACCGGAATTATGTCACACATGTATCAGTCTTACCATGAATGTAATACTGATTTATTCTGTTTGAACAAGACATATACATGTGTATTGTCGTTTACTCATGAGCATTTATATCTAAATGCACAAGAGTACAAGACTATATATAGTCGTGTACTCCTGTGCATTTAGATATAAATGCCCATGAGTAAACGACAGTATTGTTAATGAAAAATGTAGCATATTATACATACATTATATGATATGAAAAAGATGATGGGCATGAAGATTGACATGGTGATACACGGTTATGATTTGATTTCACCAATGAACATTTTTCATCAGTCTGAACAAACCAATTAGCCATTACGCTGATTTGATCCTGAAGTCTAGACATGGTCTTAAATTAAAGAGCGACAGACAGAGTAATGATATAGCACAGAACGCAATTATGAAGAATCTTGCAGACCAAGAAAAAGAAAAAAAAAAAAAAGATCAAGGAAAATCGAACACTCCTTGGTTGAGAGAAACTAGTCACATTTATTTTATTAATGACTGGAATTAACCTTAATGCGATATCAAAAACGTTCTAAGATTAATCGCCGAAGGCTTACAGTAGGTAAAAAGTGATATTTCGCAATCCGTCCGCTATACAGAAACAGGGTCGATCTGTGGTAGTCCTGATAAACCAGGGAATGTACCGGTACTCTTGACACTAGGATCGCACAATTCTCCAGGAGTACAATTCGTGTAACACCTGTCAGTTAATACAATGCAACCATGTAAGATACGCGACTTTCACGTGACGTTCGAGGTTTAACGGATTAACTTTGTGATCGGATGGCTTCATAGCTCAGTTGCTTAGAGCGTCAGTCTAGTAAACTGGAGGTCGAGTGTTCGAATTTCTCTGGAGCCTCATGCACTGTGTCTACGCAGAGGGATATGACGTGATTTTATTTTGTGAAAAAGATCTAAACTTTTGTTTTAATTTTTATCCTTATTTTTATTTCTATTTATTTATTTCTATTATTATTATTATTATTATTATTATTATTATTATTATTATTATTATTATTATTATTATTTCTAGTTTCACTAAAAGTTAAAGTTTATATTAAACTTACCAGATACACATTGTTGTGGTTAAGATGTGGTATATTCACGAAATATACAAATTATTTTTAAAATATACAAATTGCAAGACCGCAGTTATCGTGAAAAGTTCTAATCAGACCACATGCATTTTGCAATACATTATTTGAAACAGAATGAAACACGGATTAACGTTGTAAATCTTTTTGAAATTCATTTATAACCATGACCATAACATAGATAATTATCATTTATGTACACAGATCATATGATGGTAACACCGCCGGCTCCATAGCTCAGTTGGTTAGAGCGCCAGTCTAGTAAACTGGAGGTCGAGTGTTCGAATCTCTCTGGAGCCTTATTGTATCTTTTATTCCCAAGTAATATATTCATAAAGTGTTTTTTCTTTTCAAGAAATTTAAAGTTGTATTTTATATGTGTATAACTGACCTTATAATATTGATGAAAAGAGATACAGAAATTTAAGTAGTCTCTGCCTCTGAAAAAGATAAGCACAACGATTTCAATCCAAAAGAAATAAAAATTGAATAGATAATATAGATATTTGTGGCTCCATAGCTCAGTTGGTTAGAGCGCCAGTCTAGTAAACTGGAGGTCGAGTGTCGAATCTCTCTGGAGCCTGACAATTTTTAATATAGACAACCAATAGAGACAATATAATGGGTGTATCTATTACTAATTTGATAACGATTATAGGTTTTATTTTATCCTATGATATAAGGTAATAGAGTGTCATATTTCTTGTCTTATCATACACATATACTATGCGATAGAAAATAGCGCTAAGAAACAGTTTCTTTGATGACCGTCACGATGCATATGATAACATATACTGTATCGTAGCATATAATGTGAGTTTTCTGAAATATATAGTGCCCTAGATGATTCTGATTTCACCAAGGTTATCATAGAAAATGCACTCTCATTTCATTGTACTGAAAAGGAACCCCTATGAATTAAACGGTAATTAGTGCAATTCGTTGTATGTGTTACATCTTCTAGCCAATGCTAGGGGAGATAACTACACATAACCATTATCATGGTTTGAAAAATAATAATGAATAATAATGTTAAAAGTAAATAAGCAATAATAATAAAAGAAGAAGAAGGAGAAGAAAAAACAACAATAAAGGATGTGATTATAGGTGAAGGCCAAACCATGAGAAATGAACACAAATAAATACTAAGATCCAGAAACCTGTATGAAATTGCGAAACTAATAAGACCAAATGAAGAAATTTGATAATATGAAAATACTGCTCCATTGAAAATAAATTATCGTTACATTAAGAATTGATATGAAAAATTTACGTCAGAATATTTAATTCATTCAAGAAATGACTGTAAAAAATTTCTGTCTATCGATGTATAGACAAAAACCGAGGCACAAACTATATAATCCGCGAAGCGGATTATATTTAGTATGTGCCTCGGTTTTTGTCTATACATAAATAGAAGGAATCTTTTTTTACAGTCATGTCTTATAATTTAATTACAGGTATTTCAAACTAAAACTTTTTTCATTAGGTGACATCTTGTATTTGAAACTGAAAAATCAAATTTCGCGCATCAATCTTACGTTAGCCAATGAGAATCGCGACCTGATGGCGGCCCCATCAATAATCGAGATAGTATTTGTACGAGATAGAAAGAATACCATGAAATAAAAAAAAAGACAGTAATGATTTTATATATATATATTTTTTGTATATTTCATTCAATTTAAAACTGACTTCTTATTCAGTTGGAGATCACTGATATATAGATCTCTATCTAGACCGAATCGGAGTTGTGTTTATGTGCGCCCCGACCATGTATTACTAGTACTCGAAGGGGCATTATCTATACAGAAATAAGACTAAATTTTACGCCGTGCGTTTGTATATACGTTATACTGTCAATGTCGAAATAATTAAATTATTACAGAAAAGATATACCTTAAGACAAAATAGAAATCTGTTAAAAAATCCGGAAATAATACGTGATTTTCAAGCAAAGTCAACCCTGCACAATATATAAAATAATGCATGACAAATGGCAGCATGTGTGTCATTGTCATGGATATTGTCTTGATTTTATTTCCATTGGTGTGTCTCAGACAGATTTGTTTTGCTGAATGTCAGGACAAGGACGGCGATTAGCATATAATATGGGGTAACAAACGAAACGGCAAAGTACAATAAAAATGCAAATGTCGGAAAAATAAAATCATTTTACCGCCATTGTCATCCTCGTCGTCTGCTTTTGTACATTCGTAAAAACTGAAGAAATAGTATAATTTCCTATTTGTTAGATTAGAAGCAAGAAAGTTTTTGACTTCTGAATCCGTATAATTTGAATCAAAGAGAGTGATTTCTATGCTAATTGGCAGTTTAATTGTAAAATAACAAGGTAACCTGATTCTAGTTAGGAATGAGCATGTATTACTGTACAATACAAACTGTGACAATTGTCATGGATACAATACGGTATCAAGCCAGTGCCTGATTAAGTAAACACAATTTGCGACAGTCGTAGGAAAAACACAACTCGATTATTTACGGAAAACAGACAATCTTGAGAATTGATACCGCAGTGTTAAATGATACAGTGTTTTGTTGAAACGCCTTTTACAACTTGTGAAAATGAATCATTTGTGTAATAACACGTTTCCCCAGCAGATGATGATAGCGTTTGTACATGTAAGATTCACGGTGTTGTCGCAAAAATTTGACCTCGGATTGAAACGGGCTATATATCATGAGAAAGAGTGGAAACCGTAGTGTACGGAAAACTGAAACCGGTAATTACAGCACTGAATTAGGATGATATACAAAGCCTGCACCGCCCTCTAGAGGGGGAAAATCTGCATTTCGTATGTGTTACATCTTTTAAATTTGTGACATTTGGCTACAGCGATGATAAAAAGCTATTTACACAGTACCTGGTGTAATCTAAGCCACAATGGTATCATCCAAGTTCGCTTTCTCAATATGTCGCAATTTTGAAATTTACAACGATACCCTTTTGTCTGTTGAACAAGCTTCTTTGTTGCCTGCTTGGATAACATAGTCGTACTATTTATTTCGTGAAAATTTACTACATATTAGCATAATTGCATAGAAGGCAATGAAAACATACAGTGATTTCTCTGTTTTTAACATCCTCTCCGATCTAATCTCTTGTGTTTGATGTACGTGGGAGAGAGCTTTCATATCGATAAAGATATATCACATAGATAAAATAAATTGTTTATTTTTCATAAATATAATGGGGTTTAAGTACATACAATGTCATCATTTGTGTAGATAGTGAATGATTATGATTTATAAAGAAAGATTGAGAAGGGTATCATTTATATAATTATTTATGGAAATCAAGGTCAAATCAAATTCTCCGTGAAAATCAAAATCCCGACATTAACCATGTATGAACTTCTTTATTATCCACGTTTGATCTTATGTTACCTACAGTAGTCAGATCTGATCCTACACTGCATGTGCCACCAGGTATGATCCTATTTACCTTTATTGTCCACGTTTGATCTTATGTTACCTACAGTAGTGAGATCTGATCCCACACTGCATGTGCCACCAGGTATGATCCTATTTACCTTTATTATCCACGTTTGATCTTATGTTACCTACAGTAGTCAGATCTGATCCTACACTGCATGTGCCACCAGGTATGATCCTATTTACCTTTATTGTCCACGTTTGATCTTATGTTACCTACAGTAGTCAGATCTGATCCTACAATGCATGTTTCCACCAGGTATGATCCTATTTACCTTTATTATCCACGTTTGATCCTATGTTACCTACAGTAGTCAGATCTGATCCCACGCTGCATGTGCCATCGGGTATGATCCTATTTACCTTTATTGTCCACGTTTGATCTTATGTTACCTACAGTAGTCAGATCTGATCATACACTACATGTGCCACCAGGTATGATCCTATTTACCTTTATTATCGACGTTTGATTCTATGTTACTTATAGTATCCACGTCTGATCCTACATCTCCGATCTGACCCTTTGTTGCCTATAGTATTCATGTCTGATCTTACACTGCACATACTCCAAGGTCTGATCCTATGTTATTTATAGTATCCAGGTCTGATGTAACACTGCACATTCCCCAAGGTCTGATCCTATGTTACTTGTAGTATCTAGGTCTGATTTTACACTAGCTGCACATACCACAAGTTGTGATCGTATGTTACCTACAGTATCCAGGTCTGATCTTACACAGCATATACCCAAGCCCTGGTCACATGTTACCTATGGTATCCAGGTCTGATATTACACTATACATACCCCCAGATCTGTTATTATCCAGGTCTGATATTACACTTTACATGCCCCCAAGTCTGATATTATGTTACTTATATTATCCATTTCTGATATTACACTGCACATACCCCCAGGTCTGATATCATGTTACTTATATTATCCAGGTCTGATATTACACTGCACATACCCCCAGGTCTGATATCCTGTTACTTATATTATCCAGGTCTGATATTACACTGCACATACCCCCAGGTCTGATATCCTGTTACTTATATTATCCAGGTATCCAGGTCTGATATTACACTGCACATACCCCCAGGTCTGATACCATGTTTCTTATATTATCCAGGTCTGATATTACACTGCACATACCCCCAGGTCTGATACCATGTTACTTATGGTATCCAGGTCTGATATTACACTGCACATACCCCCAGATCTGATACCATGGTACATATATTATCCAGGTCTGATATTACACTTTACATACCCCAGGTCTGATACCATGGTACATATATTATCCAGGTCTGATATTACACTTTACATACCCCAGGTCTGATACCATGTTACTTATATTATCCAGGTCTGATATTACACTGCACATACCCCCAGGTCTGATACCATGTTACTTATGGTATCCAGGTCTGATATTACACTGCACATACCCCCAGGTCTGATACCATGTTACTTACACATGTATAGTATCTAGGTCTGATATTACACTGCACATACCCCCAGGTCTGATACCATGTTACTTATAGTATCAAGGTCTGATATTACACTTTTACATACCCCCAGATCTGATACCATGGTAGATATATTATCCAGGTCTGATATTACACTTTACATACCCCCAGATCTGATACCATGATACATATATTATCCAGGTCTGATATTACACTTTACATACCCCAGGTCTGATACCATGGTACATATATTATCCAGGTCTGATATTACACTTTACATACCCCAGGTCTGATACCATGTTACTTATAGGATCCAGGTCTGATATTACACTTTACATACCCCCAGGTCTGATACCAAGTTACTTATAGTATCCAGGTCTGATATTACACTGTACATACCCCCAGGTCTGATACCATGTTACTTATAGGATCCAGGTCTGATATTACACTTTACATACCCTCAAGTCTGATACCATGTTACTTATAGTATCCAGGTCTGATATTACACTGCACATACCCCCAGGTCTGATATCATGTTACTTATATTATCCAGGTCTGATATTAAACTGCACATACCCCCAGATCTGATACCATGGTACATATATTATCCAGGTCTGATATTACACTTTACATACCCCAGGTCTGATACCATGTTACTTATAGTATCCAGGTCTGATATTACATTTACATACCCCCAGGTCTGATACCATGCTACTTATTGTATCCAGGTCTGATATTACACTGCATATACCCCCAGGTCTGATACCATGTTACTTGTAGTATCCAGGTCTGATATTACACTTTACATACCCCCAGGTCTGATACCATGTTACTTATAGTATCGAAGTCTTATTCTTCACTATGCTTGCTTCATACAACGCCCGGGCTTGATCCCATGCTGTGTATAACACCAGGCCTGATTCTTTACTGCCTATTACACCCAGGTTTGATCTTATGATGCTTAATGTGATCTGCTGCGTCCTCATGCTCCTAACCGCACAGGTATGGCATTGCGCCTGGGTCAAATCCTATCCTTGACACATCATCAAGATCAGGTCATATGCTGCTTGTAGCGCCTATGTCTGATTCTATGCTATGTTGCCTATAGAGGCCTGGTCTTGTTGTCGATCCTATGCATACTGTAGCGCCCATTTCGGATCTGTTAATGCGGTACTTTGTCTTCAGGTCTGACAATTTGCCGCCAATAAAAATATGCTTTGTGGTAAATTAATTTCGGTACTGGTACAAGAATTATCATTTAAAAGATCATGTAGATGAAACATGATAAAAACAAGTTGTGTGTGTGAAACACTAATGCCCCGGCGGCACCAAAGTCCAAAAAATTATTTTAGTGTGAAGATCATTGTCAAGGTTAAAAGGTCATCGACCTTGGTGCCATTTGAAAGGACTTCATCAAAAAACAAACAAACAGACAGGACAAAAACAAAATGCCCCCGATCTATCAATTCGGGGGCATAACAACATCAATAATAATAATAACCCAACAAAACAAAGTTAACATAAATTTGGTTGTAAATTTCCCTTATCTAGATGGTGATGTCCCCAGATATCCATCATATGGTATTTATATTAGTAAATTGGTTCGGCTCGCTAAACCCTGCACTGTCGTTTTGGATTTTCACGCAAAAAAATCTCAGATTACTTTTAAACTTCTTACTCAGGGTTACAGATATCATAAATTTCGAAAATCTTTTGGTAAATTTTACTGATGTTATGCAGACATTTTATCTAAATTTGGAAATGTGACTTTTCAACAATACGTATCCAGGGGAATATCCCAACCCAGTTTCTCCGGTGATCTAGTGTACAAACTAAGGAGGGTCAAAGGTTCCGATAATTTCATATCGGCAGGTTCTTAGATTATTAAACGCCTTCGACATCGACAGTATGACCCGAGATTATTGCTGAGACCATGGTTCTTGTATTGGGTCCTTCTGTAACTCAATGCCGACTTTTGCTTGAGCTTTGCACGCTGACTAACAGAGCGGTAGGGACTCCATGACGGGCCTTGTCCAAACCTTTTCAGAGGAGACAAGGTCCTGATCCTCGTCCCCTCTGACTGTTAGTCGGGACTCCTATTGATCAAGGTTTCGTGTGTAATAACATGTTTATGACCTCTCTTCTTGAGTAACCTGTTGATCCTTGTTTCTCTATGGAAGATTATTTATAAATTTTTAAATGTGTGTCCTTTGATTGTGCTGCTTTTGCGGTGAGTGGGAAGGTGGGCGCCCGTAAACCTGTTAACCACACCAATTGAATGGCGTTTGTTACATCAACTGACCTTCCTAAGTTGTTATCGTAACCGCAGTACAATCGTATATTTTTGTAATGTTTTTTTTTCGTGTATATTCTACTTTTATCTTATTTTGTGTGCATGTCCTTGGTGATTTGTGTCATACAGCGTTGTCAGATGTCTTCTGTTTCTCAACACACCCGCAAACCACATGATACAAGAATGTTCTTCTATGCCCGAGCTATATTCATTATATGATGTATATAGAGGTACTTTTGGAATATGCCGTATAGATATACTTTTGGAATATACCGTATAGTTCTGAATGTATTAATGGGCAACATTTCTATGCTCAAATCCGTCTTTATAATGCCGTTCCGGTAGGTGGTAAAGTGTAATAAATTCTAAATAATAACCTTAAAAGCTCATACGGTATGACCATATTCTTTTGTCTTTTATGATGTCAGTCATGTCATAATGGTCCTTATATAGTATGAACTTGACTTGTTATAACTGCAGTCTTGGTCATCAACAATGGGCACAAGGGGGGCTACCTCTATACGGAATTACGAAAAAGGAAGTAAATTAAAGATGTTTACAGCCACAACACTGAATATGAATAATTATTAAATAAATCCTGTAAGTTGAAGTCGACCTGGTAAATCAATATAGTTCTGTAAGCACCGTCCCTTGGTGCCCTCTGTTGCTGACTGATTACAAGCAAATATCAGATACTTATATATGATATTATATATGTTGCTAGTAGTATGTTACTGTTATTGTAGCAGATTCAATTTTGTATACACAAAATTCGCCTATGTTCATATTCTCTATATATGAGTATCATTGTAATTATATTAACTTGTTTCTCATGTTTATAGTCTATATAACATGTATACCCTTCGAGGCCCAATGTTTTGGCAATGAAGTGTATTGTATTGTATTGTATTGTATTGTATTGTATTGTATTGTATAACCCACCTACCCCCCTCTTCCCCAATTCCCTTTCTCCATCGTAAAAATTAAAACGGTTTTAGATGAATGTAAAACCTACAACATATTTCACTACCTATTTAATCCCGGCCTCATCAATACGTATACTTAAAGATTAAAAGGAAACCTGGACAAAAGATGAGTTTGGTCGCCTGCTAATGCTTGCCATCAACAGGTGTTTCTTTTGTCCGCGAGTTCGTGAAGAGTCTTAGCTATGCTATCTCAGGTATCCGCGAGGTGTTGCATGTCGCATTGTTTGGTTTATCCCCACCTTATCGTCGGCACGTCGTTATTTCAGATATTCTTATACAACAAGATTCGTCTTATCAACACTGTGTATTTCTAACATCAATCAAATGTCGTTACTCTACACAAATTGCTTCTATATTGTAAATAATCTAATCGTATTGTTTTGCTTACCTGGTTTGATTTTACAGTGATAAATACGAGGTATTCCACATCTCCATAAATTGTATGAAGTCAATGGGTGTTTTTTTTTTTTTGTTTTGATTTTTTTTTTTTTTTGTTTTGTTTTTTGTTTGTTTTGTTTTGGTATTTTTCTTTTTTGAAAGGGGAAGGATTGTATTTGGGATTTTGATGGGGTGTTCCCCTTGCTTTTGTTTGGTTTGGCGGGATTTTCTTTTTTGGGGTGGGGGGGGGGTGTTTTTGCTATTTTTGTTGTTTTGTTTTTTCCCATAGTTGGAATAGATAGGCTTTATTAACAGTGATTCACCTGCAGTTCTTTTCCGTTGTTGGCCATATTTGTGGTCAAGTAAGGGGATACTTCACATTCATACGAATTCTAATCAATTATTTTGAAAACAGCCGTTGATATATACACTTCTTTCTAAAAAACAACATTGATTGCTTCTAAATTGTAATTAACAATTCAAAACTATAAGAAGTATCTTCAGTTGGAGACATTTCGTACATAATTTGGTTGATTTGTGAACAATACTTAAAAATGGCGGGCAATTTTTTACAAGGAAAGTAACTCCAATTAAATTTAATTTTATGCTTATGAAACATTGCTAAAGCAAAGATTTAGAACATATACAAATTTCATATTAAGCATTGTGAAACTAACTAAATGTAGTTGTAAATAATTCAGAATTCATGAACGATTGTCGATTTCGTTAACTGAATAGAGATAGGTTCGACTATGAAACCTTATGTAGGGAAGGTTTAATTAACTTTGGCCGCATGTCCTTGCGGTGGGCAATGGTCATATGCCTTTCCGAGCATCTCATGTGGCATTGTTCCGGGAATGACCACAAATACGGACATACGTCTACTAAGCACCGACAAACGTTCAGCGAGATTTTAACTTTATCCCGTTTTACATTCCAAATGTTCTCAAGATTGATATACATTTAACGTACATACTGTGTACTAGATAAATATATTTACAGGCTCTCTGAAATATATCACTTGTTACCTATTGTTTTCTTCAAACTCTCTTTCAAAATAGGGGGGGGGGTTAGTTTAGTGGGTTTTTTTTAATGTTTTGTTTGTTTGGGGGTTTTTTTTTTGTTTTATTTTTGTTTTGTTTTGTTTGGTTTGGTTTTTTTTTTTGCACACAGTTCTGTACCAAGGTATTATCAATAAAGGGTGATAAAAAGTTCCCTGTAAGTAGCATTCTGATAAAAACACACTTGGAGTAGCAAACCACTCAAAATTCATTACATTTACTTCTTCAAAATTTATTTTCGTGTATATTGTGGAGAGGTGGAAGACAATTTCACCGAGGAATTAGTAATGTTATTTGCTAGATCAATATGCCTTATCTTAAATTGAACAAAGCTTTCTATTATCTTCAGTTATGAAAACAAAGTGATTTGCAAGTGACATGAGGATCTACTTTACTCATGTTGGGAAACGCTTGAACGATGGCAAAGTCACTAAACATAGTGACTACAAGTGTCAAAGCCGCTGCACCCATTGCTGATAACTTACGGCAGTCACATACCCCTTGGCGGGAGATGGGGCGACCGTAAGCCAGCCAAATTTCATTGTTTTAGTTTGAAGAGCTATTTTGACACCGAAGTACATAAATATAAACGCATCTCGAACACGTACTTGTTGTGTTAATACATTCGTTGCTTCAAACGCCAACACGATCTTGACCCATGTAGCTTCTCTTATGAAAACCCAAACCGGGTTGGCAAACACGCACAAACACGGATAAACAAGCCCCCTTATGGTTCAACGAGAGTTTTATCATCGATGACAGCTGAATAAAATCTCTCGGGGAGATCAAACGATAGAACGGGCATCTGACCGAAATGCCTTCTTGAATGGGCAAAAAGGTTACATTGAAATATGATAAAAATTAAGATATTTCCGAATGTCATCGCTAAGACCTCTCGAAAATGTTCATAGAATTTTATTACAGGAAAAGCCACTTAGTTGGTATTATTAAGAGTCTTAAAGAATTTCTCAATTTAGACCGTATTTCTTTTAAGCTGCTGTCTTTCAATCAAATAATGTTCTTGTGTCAGACAAAGTACAAGTGTTGTGGTTTGTGCATAGTATTAATAATAAAAGCTTATTGTTCAACTGTATAAAAGATGATATATCATCTCATAATAATAATAATAATAATAATAATAATAATAATAATAATAATGATAATAATAATAATAATAATAATCATAATAATAATAATAATAATAATAATGATAATAATATACATACATACATATATATATATATATATATATATATATATATATATATATATATATATATATATATATATATATATATATATATATATTAATGAGATGAAAAACAAACAAAATAAATTAAGAAAACGAAGTATGTAGGAATCCAACACTTCCCCATGAACCGTTGGCACTTTTTTTCTATGCATATCACATTATCTTTAAGATCTGCTGTTATATAATTGGAATAAATATAATATGTTAACATGAAATAAGTAATTTGGATTATGTGTTTATTCTATGCCCTTTCTATGCATACCCATTTTACTACAGTTACAAGAGAGTATATCTTCATATCTTCATAAAATTTTGTGATTGTACTAAAATTGTTCCAAAAGTAGAGCTTAACATTTGCCTATAAAATTTGCCTTTTATTTATAAATTCACCTCTCTGCTTAACTGGACATATCAAAATTTAGTACAACTGAAACAATTGTTAAGTCAGAAGTAGAGCGATAGTGTGTTAATGGCTAAGTATGCTGCAATAGTTTAAACTTAACGTACTCAAGGAAATTAATGCTAAGCGATGTCTTCGTTTATGAGTATTCATAAATTATCAAATGTGTCAACATATACTTTCAAAGTGACAGAAATATCCGCTTATTCTGATGCAAGAGTAATGTCGAGATGGAGCTGGGTTAGCGTAGAGGTTAAGCGCTTGACTTGCGATGCCGACGATCCGGGTTCGATTCCTGGATATGCCCCACTATGTTTAAGAGGTTGGTTACCTCCTGCTTCCATGTAGCGACATAACCGAGATATTGTTTAATATGACAGATCAATAACACAAATTCGCCATCGTAATTGAGGTCTCTGTCTACACACACACACACACACACACACACACACACACACACACACACACACACACACACACACACACACACACTGGTTGTAGTCTTTCGGACGACATGGATTACCTTCCGTGTGATAGTACCCTATAACATATACACGTTGTCGTAATATACGTGAATAATTGCTAAGAAAAGAAAAATATTACTTATCCTTGTCATGTAGATGCTTTCTTATCCCATGAAAGAGGTGAATATAACAAATAATTGGATATCTATCATTCATTAATATATCATTTATGACTTCATGGCGGAAGTAATCGGTCAATAGGGCATGCTTACTCCCCCAGAATATCTGGTTCATTCAGGTGTCCGTAATTTCTGTATTTCGTGTTGTGTCTTGTATAATGGATATTCGTATTTGTCTACTGGTCAATATCTAAGCATTTTTTCCATGTCTGTTAGTGTGGGTATCACTCATTTATATCATTATGAACAATATTTCTTAAGGTATTTCAAATATCTAGGATTTAAAAAAATGATCTTAAGTTCGGATAAACACAACCATCCATATACTTTTTAAAGGTAATTAATTTCCTTATTTCTTTTGCCCTGATTAGAAATGTATCAGAAAAAAGAATTGTGTACTTGAAAGGAATGTTAAGTCCTTAAAAAAAACGGTGAATTGAAATATTTACCCACACACGTGAATCCGAAATCAGCAAATTTGTCTCACAGCGGAGGCAATGAATATGTTTTGTCATTATCGTAGTCTTTATATTCTCTTTTGAATTTTAAAATTCATCACAAGCATGATTTTACATGTTAAACAGCAAATCTACAACCAAAGAGCACGAGTAATGCACGAACATGCTTTTGTGCGAGTACTAACAATGACTGACAATTGTTTGTTTATTGATTTTGAATATCATTAGCCAGTTCAGGGATACACAGGTGCAACATAAACGACACAGCTATTATTGTCATGTATCCACGAGGTGGTCAAATTATTTGTCATTCTTACCTCTTATAGCTATTTAAATACGGTACGTGAATTTCGCATTCGTAAAACACAGATTCGTAAATAAATATCAATTAAAAATCGCTAAACATTTAGAAATTGTAATTTGAAATTACAATCGTGTTCAGGAGTCGAATATTTTTTGCATTTCGTGGTGGTCTAACCTAACCACGTGCCTATGTGTTTTTAAGCTTTATTTATAAAACCAATAGAGTTAATTCGAGATAAGGTGTGAACAAACAATCTAACATTTAACATATAGTTTGTTAGTACGTTTGATACAATAACTATAAAGTTTTGTCATTCTAATTTCTATTCACTTTGATGTCTTCGGGGCGAACGAGTTGTGACGTTGTGCATTTTACTAAAAAGAAAGGGTGATTGTAGAGCGTGATTTGTTTGATTATTTATCGCGATTTTTCTCTTTAGAGAATCAGAATTTTAATTCGTGATTGTAAAGTTCTATATCGGCACTTTGCTTTGAACGTCCTTTGTAAGGCTTTGCTTTGAAATCATCGATTTCAAGTCCGATTGTAAAGTTTCGAATCAAAACGTTGTATCTAAATAAAACATAGTTTTACATCTATAGTTAAATTTGAAATGTTTTCTTAAACTGTACTGTTTAGTTAATATTTTTTTACATTACCGCGGAAAATTTGCCTGAAAGATTTGGTCACAACTGGCAGTGCGTGTTTGGTGATCGTACGTGATGTGATTTTTTCGCTCCCGTAGTTGCCACAGCTGGTCGCGACGATCTGGAATTGTTAAAAGGGGTTGCGGATGAATCCTAAGACAGGAGTAAGTCTGGCTTCCAGGTCGCAGGGGTTACGCGCTATGTCTTTGTTGGAAATGGGCACTCCACTTGAAACGTGCGATGTACTTCGGAGTCGTTCTTATGTTTTACGATTGTCTTGCAACAAGTGGACGTTTGTTGTGCGAGCAGCGAGCGGCCTTGTGCCAGTTGCAACACCCTACATTGGTCTAACAAAGGTTATATGGAAAGTCGCACGGACTAGCGTTAGTTTCCCATAGGTTATGATGAAAGTCCTCGTTATCACTCGTCGAGTGAAAAATGCATTGCCAAAACGAACCCGTCTCCATCATGCACAAATGAAAAACAAAAAGTCCGCTGTTGGGGAATTCTTGATCAGTGTACATGGCCAGAGGGTCAAGGTGCTGGAGGATCAAGCCATTGGTCATACGACGACCTATTTAGAGAGCTGAAAGGGAGAACCGCAATGAGACTGCATGACCTTCATCCGGATGGAAATCAATCTCTCTTTGCTAAAGTGCTGCAACGTGCCCCACACTGTACTTCCAATGGTCATATATACATATCATAATTGTTTAAGTATCATGCTTGTTAGGTTTTAGTTGTGTTTCATTCGATTTATTGACCTCTTTAAATAGAATGTTTCAATGTCGACCTGTACAGTACAATAATTTTTTCTCTGTTTTTGTCTTAACAAAAGGCGACAACCTTAAGAGGCTGGAGTGATGCTGATTGGGGCCTTTTTCGCCCTGCCCTGGACAGATCCTTTGACAGACATGTTATATTAAAAGTATAAAAAACTATGATTAAATATTTAAACTTTAATTGTAACCAATATTTAGACAAAAAAGTTCTTTAACTAGTTTTTAAAAAAGAGCATTTAAAAAAAAATTACTGTGAAAACGATCGAGTAAATCACCTGTAAATAAGCGAAATGACAGTCGAAAAAGATGCTTATATGTCAAAAAAATTTTCCGGAAAAGAACCAAAAATACATCCTTCTACATACTTTGATGTAATTGGTATGTAGATCAAAAGAGTCGGTAGGAATAGTAGAAGTTTGTCAAAGAAAGGTTTTCTCGGGGATTATTTTGCTGTAACTCTATACCTTATTCTATTTTTTTTTTTATTTGGTTGGATTAAGACATAAATCTCTATTAGATATACGATTAATGTTTTCTCCTCAGTGACGGATTTAGAAGGGGGGTCCTATTCACCACATATTTATATGTAAAAATCCAGACTTGGTACCAAAAATGACCGAGTAATTTGGCTAATACACATATGCCACCCCCCCCCCCATCCCTTTTCCCCTTTTCAAAAATTCTGGATCCGCTACTTCTCCTATTTGAATTTATATATTCTTTAATAATGGACCGTTCTTAAACAACATATTTCAGTACCACATCACTTTATATAATAAAACTGTATATTTGATTTGAATTAATTACGGAAAACTTAATGAACGTTCAGTGATTGTAGCGGCTGCATTATAATGAGGACAGTACCAATGAGGTACTCGCACTTCCCATATAACCACGGAAATTGTCGTCCTCCGACACCGGGATATAACGGGTGACTGTCTTACTCCAAAACTACTGAAATATGCAGCTGGATTTCCCTTTTCACTAGCGTTTGTGATCTATGTATCATATTGGCTTATTGTAAATCCAATGATTCACTTTCGCATATACTTACATTAATATTAGATTAAAACTTGCATAATATGTGGATCTTAATTCTGAAACGAACTGACAGGAAGAATATCAAATGTGTTTTATAGCTTTGTGGTATAGTGCTTTTTACCATTCAGAGCTTACTAACCTTTGTTCCACCTTCTTCGTACTACACTGACAAACGAAACCATCTGCCCCCACCCCACGTCCCTCATACATGTACTAAACAAATTAACTCTCTTCTCCCACCCCACCTTCATCATACAGAACAAACTAACATTCTGTCCCCACCCATCTCCTTCATTCTGAATAAACAAAATCGACGCACCACCGGCCTACATCATACTAAACAGACAAAAACCGCTCTCCCATCACACATCCCTCATACTAAACAAAGTGAATTCCCTGTCCCCAAACCACGTTCCTCATACTAAACAGACAAAACCCGCTGCCCCATCACACATCCCTCATACTAAACAAAGTGAATTCCCTGTCCCCATCCAACGTTCCTCATACTAAACATACAAAACCCACTGCCCCCACCCCACGTTTCTCATACTAAACAAACTAAACTCACTGTCCCCACCCCAAGTCCCTCATACTAAACCCCCTACCCCACACCAACGCAATCATACTAAAAAGACAAAACCAGCTGCCTCCACCCCATGTCCCTCATAAATACTAGACAAGCTTAACCCCTGCCCCACCCATCTTCCTCATACTAAAAAGACAAAACCAGCTACCCCACCACACGTCCCTCATACTAAAATTGATATACAAAACCTGCTGCCCCCACCACACGTCCCTCATACTAAATATACAAAACCCGCTGCCCCCACCACACGTCCCTTATAGTAAATATACAAAACCCGCTTACCCAACCCCACCTCCCTCATACTAAACACACAAAACCCGCTGCTCCCACCACACGTCCCTCATACTAAATATACAAAACTCGCTGCCCCCACCACACGTCCCTTATAGTAAATATACAAAACCCGCTGCCCCCACCACACGTGCCTTATAGTAAATATACAAAACCCGCTTACCCAACCCCACCTCCCTCAAACTAAACACACAAAACCCGCTGCTCCCACCACACGTCCCTCATACACAAAACCCGCTGCTCCCACCACACGTCCCTCATACTAAATATACAAAACTCGCTGCCCCCACCACACGTCCCTTATAGTAGACAAACTAAGCCCGCTTACCCCACCCCCTCATACTAAACACGCAAAACCCGCTGCCCCCACCACACGTCCCTCATATTAAACAAACTTAACACCTGTCCCCACCCCAGGTCCTTCATACTAAACAAACTAAATCCCCTGTCCTATCCAATCTCCCTTATACTAAACAATCAAAACCCCTTGCCCCTACCCAAACTCCCTGTACCAATCAAGCTAAACCCCCTGCCCCACGCGACCGCCCTCATACTAAATATAAGTGAAGGGTGAGCAATTCCGAGTGATTTTGCATGTCAACGTACACCGTGACATAGCCTCTTTTTATTTTTTTCTCTCGCCCCAAGGAAATTCGAGGAGGGGGGAGGGTGCGAGAATACGATCTGGTATTAGTGTTTGCTGCGTGCTTGTGTGTATTTTTTTCACATGATAATAAGATAAGAAGTCCAAATATTACGCAAGTAATAGATGATATACTTGAAAAGATTTTTTTTTATTCAAGAGTAAATGCCAAGGGGGAGGGGCTTTAAAATAAAGGCCTATTTAAACGGCAAATACAGGCCGGTAAATTCAGCTAATAAACTTTTAACTTGCAAGTTAAGAAAGATAACTCGAATTGTGGATACTAAGTGCATGGATGAATGCTCTTTTTGATTCAATCATCGATTTTAAAATTAAAATGACAAAATGTTGTTTTGGGTCATTACACACGTGATTAACGTTATCTTGACGGAACATGGACGTTAGTAAGAGTTGTATAAACCTGACTAGATCAACTCATTATTAACAAAACACGACAAGATACCGAGTCCCGTGACGCTTTTTAAAAATCACAGTATTACAAGTTTCGATTTAATTAAGGAAATTAGCAATCACCTCTGAAAAAATAATTGTCACAATAGAATTTAAACTAAAAATTATAGGATGTTGGTAGTCTACAGCGTTACGCTCTTTCACTGATGACGGTGGCAAACAACTTTTTGCGTAATCAGTTGGCTCCATAGCTCAGTTGGTTAGAGCGCCAGTCTAGTAAACTGGAGGTCGAGTGTTCGAATCTCTCTGGAGCCTTAGTAGTTTTTTTAAACGAAATTAAAAAATAACTCCCTAAGATAGAAGGTTTTAATCATAGCTATAAATAATTAATCGATATATTATTTTTGTTTTTACAAAATCGATGCAATCCATGCATCCATGCAACACAAGCTATGATGTCGGCGTGTTCTAGTACTGGTAAATTGTAAGCTTTGTAATGATTTTCTGTCAATTTTAAATTTAAGTTTTCTTAGAATACCAAGTTTTTCGTTGATTTTACAATGTACAGTTGCCAGTTCCGATTGGTGTAGATGTTAAGCCTAGGCGTTTATGCGAAGGGATGCCACTTGTGGCGATTTTTCGCAACTGAAAAAATTACTAGAAATCAGGTTACCTGTATAGAATTGCTTAATACTGTTAAACCTTTATCTTGGGACAGAAATTTGTTGTGGGTTTAGATGTATCATTGGTGTAAATCAAAAGGTATGTCATTTTCCCTAATTTCTTCATTCAAAAAGAAAATATTTCGTTTTCTTTTAAAAGGCAAATTATATTGAAAAAAACCCACTCATTTTGGTACATGTGGTCTTCATACATAACCTTTATTCTCTCTAAAAATAATACAACTTATTTATTTCATTCATATATAGACTAAACTAAAATTATAAATGACAATTGACTTGTCATTTCTTAAAACCATTCCTTAAAATTACCATTCTTCACATCATATAATGGAGGTTCATAAGTTTTGCGTTAAGTTCATCTTAAACTCATGGTTTCTTCACCGATCGGCTACCTAATGTAAAATTTAGAAAATTCGATCACGTGATTGATATCGAGAGACATGGACGTGTGATTTTTCTTTGTCCCGTTTTTTGGATTAAAATCAGTGAATGAAGGGAATATAACGGACTGGAACTTTACAGGGATTCGAGAAAATAGTGGTAAATACTATACATAACTCTTTTTGAAATTACATTTCACAAATGGCGAGTTTGAAAGGAAAAGATAAAAGTAAACAAAAGCCAGTCGATCCTATTTCCCCTCGGGCGACTCGCAGCACACCTACACCTACACAGGATTTGAGTACGGTTCAAGCTCTGCAAGGAATACAAAATGAACTAAAAAATATAAACGATCGTCTGGATAAATATGAAAACGCTGTTAAAACTGTTGAGGAAATTAAAGCGGATATTTGGAATGAAGATGGGATAGATCACCGCCTAAAATATACCGTGGAACAATCAGAATATAGCGCTTCGGAGATTGAACAACTTCGTGCGGAAAATGGTCAACTACGCAGTCAAATGGAATTATTACGAGCAGTGGTAATCAGGATGGATAATAAAATGAACTTGATGGATAGAGAAATTACTGATTTGCGGGGTAGATCCATGAGGGACAATATCATTATTCACAATTTCCCATATGCACCAAATGAGGATCTCCCAACAGCAGTACCGCAGGCAATAAAAAAGAACCTCGGCGTTGAAGTAGACTTTATCAGGATACATAGAAATGGGACGCGCCCATATAACAGCGGGAGGCCAATCACAATTACCGGAAAATTATCCATCAGCAGTAAAAAAGATGACATCCTGAGGGCACAAAAAGAGAAAAAACAAGAAAAAATCCAACTCCCATTCTTCATAACTGCACAAGAACCTGCGAGTGTCTTAGAGGGTCGTAAGCGGCTGTATGATATTTCTGACTCTTACCACAGGCAGAACATCAATACGCGAGTATCGAAAAATAAGGTGATCTTGCCAAACGGATCCACACACCAGGAATTGGTTCCGCACCTGACAAATGCAGATGTCCTGCAGTTTCAGCAGGAGGATGTTGAAAATTTCAAATCCATGGAAACAGTAGCGACGTCACCCATAGAGAAAAGTCAAAGTGTGTTTTACGCCAGTGGTGCAAAAGTGTCGAACGCGCATGAGGTGAAAAATGTGTATAGTAAAGTATGTTGCGACCCCGATTCCGCCGGCTCCCACCACAGGATCCTGGTGTATAGATTCGTAGACCCAAGCGGTACATTGTGTGAGGGATTCCACGATGACGACGAACATGGGGCGGGAAGGAGAATGATGCACTACCTAAGAGAAAACAATATCATAAACGCGGCAGTCGTAGTGACCCGGTGGTACGGTGGCGTCCACATTGGATATGAACGCTTTGCTATCATGGAAAACCTCATATGTGAAGTGGTAAATATGCTGAAGGGGTGAAAATAGTAACCTAAGGCTCCGAATGCCTGTATAATCGGGTTAAATTATGCGTGACGGCACCGACGGGTACATATACATAACTCTGACCGTCTGATGTACTTTATAGACAGACAGAAGAAGGTTTAACTTAACTTTAAATGTTGTTTTGGTATATGTTCCACTAAAATTTGTAGTAAACTCTAAAGAATGTTATAAATATCAAATGCAATTTCAAATGACATACAATTTCATATGCATTTCCGAATTTGAAATTAGATACATATCCGTTATGGTTTTTCATTTTATTGTGATTTTGACAAAATATGTTTCCGGTGTGACGGTTCGAAAGAAAGCATGTTATGTAAACATTGAGAACACGTTTACAGTACACGGTAAGAATTAATGTGAATTATAACGTTCATGTATATGCAATTTGTTTTTCGGTCTTTCATCCCCTTGTGAAATTAAGAAATGTCACTTCCCCTTTATCGACTATGCTTTATGTGTGCAATCCAACCGGGACAAAAATCTGCACTTTCAATGGACTCAATCGGTATTCTCACCGTTGTAGTGTCTTTAATGAAATGTTTGTGTACGAATTGACTTTATTGTCGAGTTGTCTTCTGTTGTTCTAGAAAATGAAAGTAGAAAAACCTTCAATGGTGTTGATGTTATTTGGGTTTAATCCGGCTGCATCAGATGCGAACACCACATAATTTGGCGACGAGGTTGAAGATTAAACAAAGTATAACAATCGGTCTTCACGATGCAGGCCATAGAATTATCGGGTATTGCGAAATTCGATCCAAGCGGCGACATAAACAATGTAGGGTTTCGGTGGAAAAAATGGGTGAGAAGTTTTGAACTGTATGCATTGGGTAAAGGTGTAACAAAAGCTGAACAAAAAAAAAGCATTACTCCTTCATTCTGCAGGCGCAGAGGTGCAAGACATTTATTATACTTTGACTGAAACTGAACCGGAAGGGGATCAAACCGTGTATGATGTGTCTCGAGACATGTTGACCACTCACTTTTCGCCCCTGAAAAACGTTACATACGAAAGGTCATTGTTCCGTGCATGTTCCCAACAGGTTAATGAGACTATTGAACAATTCATTACCCGTTTGAAAGAAAGGGCTGAATACTGTGAATTTGGTACAGGTGTAGATCAAATGATTGCGGACCAGGTCATTGAAAAGTGCATGTCACACAGGTTACGTCGCAAATTACTTGAAATGAAAGATCTGACTTTAGCGAAATTGAGAGAAACTGCTCAGACAATCGAGTATTCTGATAAGCGTGCCCTAACTATGGAAGGACAAGCATTGTCATCGCAAGCTAGTGCGAACGTTAACCGTGTCGACTCGCATGAACCGAAACGCGAAAAACAACAACGTGGCAGCAAATGTGTATGTTATGCGTGCGGACAACGTGGCCACATGCGTTATGATCCTGAATGCCCCGCAAAGGGAAAAGCGTGTCGTAAATGTCGTAATATCGGACACTTCGAGAAAATGTGTAAATCTAAACTGAAAAAGGGTTCTGGTCCTGACAAAAGTGGGTCAGCGCGACCGAAACAGCGATCCGGTAAAGTGAGAAATATTGATGTTGGTAGTGACTCTGACGATAATGCTGATTATGCGTTCGTTGTAAGAAGCGTAAATGATCAGTCGAACGATGGTGTTGTTTCACTTGACGTAGGAGGAGTACGCGTCAATTTGTTAATAGACTCTGGTGCTACCGTAAATGTAATTGACAAAAAACTATGGGAAGCCATGAAGGCCAGTAAAGTAAAGTGCACTAGTAAAGTGTCGTCAAAAACGTTACATGCGTATGGAGGTAACCCACTTACCGTGATTGGTTGTTTTGAAGCCAACGCTGTTACTGACAAGGGTACTAACCTTCAGACTCAGTTTTTCGTCATTAACGAAAATGCGCCAGGCATCTTAGGTAAAGATGCGGCTACAAAATTAGGACTTTTGCATATTGGAATACCTGAGCGTACTTATGTGAACCAAGTCGATGATCAGAAAGGTCAGTGGAAATCGAAATTTCCAGAATGTTTTAATGGGTTTGGCAAACTGAAAGACTATCAGTTAAAAGTACCGATTGATCCTGATGTTACTCCAGTAGCTCAGCCGCTGCGCCGTATTCCGTATCATTTGCGTGATAAGTTAGAACGGAAATTGGATGAGTTAGTAGCGCAAGACATTATTGAAAAAGTGAACCAACCTAGTCCCTGGATTTCTCCAGTTGTTGTCGTACCGAAGAAAAACGACATCCGTCTCTGCGTTGACATGCGCCAGGCTAATCAAGCGGTCATTCGTGAGAGGTATCCTATACCTACCGTTGAAGAAGTACTGCAAGATTTCAACCAGAGCACTGTATTTTCGAAACTTGATATTAAACTTGCGTACCATCAAATCGAGTTAGATCCGAGTTCGCGTGAAATCACGACATTCATGACTCATAAGGGAATGTACAGGTATAAGAGACTCATGTTTGGCATAAGTTGTGCTCCGGAAATGTACAATAAAATTTTGCAACAAACCTTAGATGGATGCGATGGGGTTCAGAGTATCTTTGATGATATTGTCGTACATGGTAAAACGCAAGCCGAACACAAAAAACACTTGGAGGCTACACTGCAGAGATTGTGCGAGAAAGGACTTACTTTGAACATTGAAAAATGTCAGTTTAACATGTAGCATATAGAATTTATGGGTCATATTCTGTCCGAGCATGGTGTAGGCTTAGCGGAGTCTAAAGTCGAAGCGGTCCAGAATGCTAGACAACCGAATTCTGTGTCCGAAGTGCGCAGTTTCTTAGGACTTGTGAACTTTTCAGGCCGGTTTATACCGAATTTAGCAACTATTGCGGAACCGTTACGTAAGCTTACTCGTAATGGCGTACCATTCAATTGGGGAACCGAACAAACGTGTGCGTTTGAAAAACTCAAAACTCAGTTATCAAATGCGAGTACTCTAGGATATTATGATCCGTCTGCGCAAACTGTCGTGATCACTGATGCGAGTCCAGTAGGCCTTGGTGCCGTACTAGCACAGAAACTTGGAGATGACTATCGTGTTATTTTGTATGCAAGTCGAAGCCTCAGCGATGTTGAGCGTCGTTACTCCCAAACGGAGAAGGAAGCGTTAGGATTAGTGTGGGGTTGCGAGAGATTTCGTATGTATCTCATCGGATCGCAATTTGAGTTATGGACAGACCATCGACCGTTAGAGTGTATCTTTGCGCCGAAGTCGAAGCCAAGTGCGCGTATTGAACGATGGGTACTCCGACTACAATCATTTAACTATACCGTGAAGTACATTTCTGGCAACCGAAACGTAGCTGATTCATTGTCGAGATTGTTGCCCGATTCAGTGCCAAAAGAGAATAACAATCGTACCGAGGAATACATCAGAAACGTAGCGATCGCAGCTACTCCGACTGCACTGACAACACGTGAAATCGAACGAGCGTCCGAAACTGATGAAGAACTTATTGACATTCGAAACTGTCTTATATCAGGTCAGTGGGAGCGGTGTCAGTTCAAAGAGTATATTCCCGTGCGTAATGAACTTAGTGCTATAGGACAAATTGTACTGCGTGGCACTCGCATAGTCGTACCTAAATTGTTGCGCTCGAGAGTATTAGAATTAGGACATGAGGGTCACCCAGGAATAGTAGTGATGAAGCGTAATCTGCGTACTAAAGTATGGTGGCCAGGAATTGACCGTGATGCGGAAAAGGAATGTCGAAGTTGTTATGGCTGTCAATTAGTGGGTCTACCGACAAAACCGGAACCTATGCAAAGAACTAAGTTACCAGATGCACCCTGGGAGCATCTCGCAGCAGATTTCTTAGGTCCGTTGCCGTCCGGAGAATCGTTATTCGTCTTAGTCGATTATTACTCACGTTGGAAAGTTGTCGAAGTCACGAAGTCGACGACAGCAGAGAAAACTGTCAAATATTTGAAAGAAGTATTCGGTGTGTATGGATTACCGCTATCCATTACAACCGATAACGGTCCTCAGTTCGTAAGTGACACTTTCGCTGATTACATGAGCGAAAACGGAATTCAGCATAGACGCATTACACCGTTATGGCCGCAAGCCAATGGCCAGGTAGAAAGGCAAAACCGTTCGTTTATGAAACGTATTCGCATTGCTCACAGTGAAGGTAAAAATTGGCCGGAAGAAATAAACACTTACCTGATGATGTATAGGTCGTCACCGCATTCCGTAACTGGAATCAGTCCAGCCGAGTTGATGTTCGGTAGGAAAATGCGTACCAAGATACCTCAGATTTCCGACTTCAGCAGTGATGACATTGAGGTACGTGATCGTGACTCAGAGGAAAAAGAAAAGGGGAAAGACTATTCGGACTCTAAACGTCAAGCTACACTTAGTGACATTGTACCAGGCGACAAGGTACTAGTGAAGCAGAACCGTGAAAATAAACTATCGCCAAGCTATCGTCCTGAACCTATGACTGTTACTAGTAAACAAGGTAGTAATGTAACCGTAGAGACAAATGCAGGAGTACAGTATGATCGGAATGTGACTCACGTCAAGAAATTTGTCGAAAAAACTAATTCCGAACAAAGCAGTTCCGACCAGTCTGTTGATATCGATACAGACCACGATTTGTGTGCTCCGACAGAGACCGAACATACAGATGTCTGTAATGAACCATATGTCCGACCGCAGCGTACCAAAATGATACCAGTCCGATTCAAAGACTATGTCATGGACAAGTGAATCTTCATGATGAATAATCGACACATTGAATAAAGTGGATATCTTTAGTTCATTTCATGAATTTATGTTTTCATTTCAGGAATCAAGTACTGATAGACTGAATTTTATAATTGAATTTGATATGTTGCATGTATTTCATTTCAGGTTGTAATTATAATGTGAAGTGTTCAGTAGTAATAGCAGAAACATTTGGTTATCAATTAACAAGTAGTTAGAGACTGTAATGGTAAAGTTCAATTCTAAGTAGGGGAGGAATGTAGTGTCTTTAATGAAATGTTTGTGTACGAATTGACTTTATTGTCGAGTTGTCTTCTGTTGTTCTAGAAAATGAAAGTAGAAAAACCTTCAATGGTGTTGATGTTATTTGGGTTTAATCCGGCTGCATCAGATGCGAACACCACAACCGTGATTAATAGGAATTTTTTACATCATTTGCATTGTTCAACTGGTATGTTTAATGTTAGAAATCAAGTTACTGGTATACCTCTTCTATGTAGATAGGGTATTAAGATTTAGTATATCATGTAATAGAACAGAATCTCTAAGCATGCTCAACTCTCACTTATCGTATTGTCAGTGCCAAGGACTATTAGTATCACATGTTATAGTATTAGATATGCATTGTGTGTTTCTTACGTCATTTATAAGAGACAATGGTTGATATCGTAACAGTTAATTGCCAAGGACTTGGTAATTTTGAAAAAAGAAAAGATGTATTTAATTATTTAAGGAAATACAAAGCCAATATATATTGCCTTCAAGATACACATTTTACACAAGCTATGGAAAAAAATGTTAGAAATGAATGGGGTTTCGAATGTATTTTTAGCTCATATACATCAAACTCGAGAGGTGTCTGTATTTTATTCAATAATAATTTTGAGTTCAAAATCAAGAATATTCAAAGAGATGTAAACGGTAATTTTATCATTGCTCATATGAGTGTAGACAGTAAAAGTGTTTGTTTATGTAATATCTATGGGCCTAATGAAGATTGCCCAGAGTTTTACCATGAGGTAATAAATAAAGTAGGTGATATTGGAAATGACAACCTGATTTTATGTGGAGATTTTAATTTAGTCCAAAACCCAGACATAGATTATTTTAATTATCAAAATATCAACAACAAGAAAGCCAGATCTAAAATTTTACAATTAAAGGAGGAGTTAGGTCTAATTGACCCATACAGAGAAAAATATCCAAATGTACACAGGTATACATGGAGAAGAAAGACACCTTTAAAGCAAGCTAGACTTGACTTTTTTTTAATGACAGAAACCCTTTTACCTAGCTTAAAGGATTGCCTAATTTATCCTAGTTATAGATCAGACCACTCTATTGTAAGATTAAAATTAGAATTTCACGAATTTCAAAAAGGTAAGGGGTTATGGAAATTTAACAACTCACTTTTATATGATAAAGATTTTGTAGATTTGATCAATAAAACTATAAATAATACAATGAAACAATATGCTGTACCAATATATAATTTAGAACATATTGGAAATATTCAAAGAGATAATCTACAGTTTACTATAAATGATCAACTTTTCTTAGAAACTTTACTTTTGGAAATTCGAGGTAAATCTATATCCTACTCAAGTTATAAAAAGAAGGTGCAATCTGAGCGTTAAAAATCGATAAAAGATAGAATACAAAGACTGGAAGAGAATGTAGATATGAATACACAGAGAGAACTAGATAATAATAAAATGTTGTTAGAAGATATCAGAAAAGAAAAACTAAGAGGCTCAATGGTACGGTCCCGCGCTAGGTGGATAACAGAGGGTGAGAAACCAACACAGTATTTTCTAAACTTGGAGTCGCGCAATTTTGTTAACAAGATCATAACACAAATAGAGGATAGGGGGACAGTTATAACAGATCAAAAAGAAATCCTAAATAAAACCAAACAATTCTATGAAAATTTATATTCTGAAAAACACGACAGAGGTAAGGATATAATTGATTTACAAAAGGAATTGGGAGGATATAATGTTCCTAAACTTTCAAATATGGAATCATATACCCTAGAGGGCTTAATAACTATTCAGGAAGCTAGTAGAGTCCTTCAGAAGATGAAACATGATAAGAGTCCTGGGTCAGATGGCTTTACTGTTGAGTTTTTTAAAATGTTTTGGAATAACATAGGTGTTTTTGTTGTAAGAGCTATAAATTATGGGTACAGTATCGGAGAATTATCTACAACACAAAAGGAAGGTATAATAACCTGTCTCCCCAAAGACAATAAACCAAGACAATATCTAAAAAATTGGCGACCAATTACACTTCTAAATACAGTTTACAAAATTGCATCTGGTGTATTAGCTAATAGAATAAAGCCACATTTAGACAAGTTAATAAGCAAAGAACAAACCGGTTTCATTGCAGGAAGATATATAGGTGAAAACACCAGGCTCATATATGATATTCTTCAATATACTGAGGACAAAAATATTCCAGGATTATTATTATTTATAGATTTTGAAAAGGCCTTTGATTCTGTATCTTGGACATTTTTACATAAAGTGTTATCTTTTTTCAATTTCGGTTATTCCTTTAGAAAATGGATTTCTGTTATCTATAATAATATTCAATCAAGAGTTAATCAAGGAGGTAATCTATCAAACTGCTTTCTACCTAAAAGAGGCTGTAGACAAGGCGATCCAATATCTCCATATTTATTTATTTTATGTGCTGAGATATTATCTATAAAAACAAGAAATGAGCCTAAAATTCGCGGCATTAACGTAGACAGATTTGAGTTTAAAATATCTTAGTATGCTGATGATACCTCCCTTTTGCTGGATGGATCAGAAGAATCACTAATCACATCTTTGAAATTACTTAAATGGTTTGAAGAAATATCAGGACTGAAAGTAAATTTTGAAAAAACACAGGTTATATGGATAGGCAGTAAACGGTATAGTAATGAAAAATTATGTAAACAATGGGGGTTACAATGGGGTAAATCAAAGTTTAAATTATTGGGAATTGATTTTGATGTAGATTTGAGTACAATATGTGAAATAAACTATAGAAAACAAATACTAAAAATGCAATCAGTTATTAAAAATGGAATAATAGAAACATATCACCAATAGGACGAATAGCAATAATAAAATCATTGCTAATATCCCAATTTAATCACTTATTCATTTCATTACCAAACCCTGATAATAATACGTTAACAGAGATTAACAACTGTCTTTTTAAATTTTTGTGGAATTTTAAAATTGATAAGATAAAAAGGGAAGTTATAACTAAAAACTATAGTGAAGGAGGTTTGAATATGATAGATATAAAGGCTTACATTATGGCTTTAAAAACAACATGGATAAGGAGGATTCTAAATACTGAAGGCATCTGGCAAAATCTCATTTTACAAAATATAAATAAAAAATTTCTTTTACAATGTGGTGAACAATATGTATCAGAATATATCAAAACGCATGGAAATAAATTCTGGAAAGATGTTTTCTTTTCATACAAGGAATTGATTGATAAACAAAACAGACATTGTACTGATGAGATTAATATTGCTGAAAGTTCACTATGGAGGACAGCAAATATTCAAGTCAATGGTAAAAATGTATTTTATAGACATTGGTATGAAAAAGGAATAATATATATTAATGATATTTTAAAGGAAGACAATACATTTTTTTCATATGAGGAATTTAATGGGAAATACGAATTACATACAAATTTTCTGGAATATAATGGTATAGCCAGTTCAATAAAATCATATCTAAGAAAAAGTGAAAAACATATTTTGAAGAAGACATACGGACCATGGATTCCGAATAATATAATAAATATTGTAAAAAAAGAGGGGGATTCAAAAGAAATGTATAATGTCTTGAAATTGAGAAATATTGATATTAAATCCCAGCAAAAATGGTCAAATATTTTTCTAGAACTGGAAGAAAATGATTGGAGTTCTATTTACAAATCCGTGCTTGGTACTGAGGATAAAAAATTACAATGGTTTCAGTTCAGAATCAATCATTACATATTGACGACAAATAAGTCTGCATATAAAGTAGGAATTCATGACAGTCCACTTTGCACTTTTTGTAATGAAGAAGTAGAAACTATAATACATCTCCTATGGGACTGTAACAAAGTACAAGAGTTATTGTTTAAATTTATGGATGAAGTGGGACAAATCTCAGCAGACATAACAGAAAATTTTTAAAAGGTAACTTTTTACTAGGACCTTTTAAAAAATCATGTGACAGTATTGTTTTACTAAATGTAAAATTCTATATTTACAAAACGAAATGTCAAAACTTGGATTTATCTATTGAAAGTTTAAAAGTTTATCTTAGATATATGTTCAAAGTCTATAAAACTGTGTATGAAAAGAAAGGAAAAACAGATGATTTTGTAAAGGAATGGAGAAAATTTATACCAGTCCTTGGCACATGAGCATATATGTGTATATGGGTAGAATTATTATTGTGATTTACTTCAAATGTAAAGAGATAAGTGTAGATACATGCTGATACTGGCACATTATTAGAAGAAATATACAAACATATATATATATATATACATATACTAAATTTTCACATTAAAGGTATGCAAAGTTTTGTATTTATTGATAAACACTAAAGATGATAAACATTAACCAAATTATTAATATACCGGTATGTGTATTTTCAAGGATGTATCATGTAGATGTTGTTATGATGATATAATAATCTTTATAACATCTCAGGAAAAAGACTTTACATTAATACCAGTATCATACCATATGTATTGTATATATTGCATAAATGTGTATGTTTTGAATGTCTAGAATAAATGATTGAAAAAAAAAAAAAAAAAAAAAAAAATTTAGAAAATTCTAGTATCCAAGAAAGATATGCGCATGCAAGGATTCGAAAAATCTGCGTAACACAAAACAACGGTTTTTATAACGGTACCCTGCCGTCTTCTTCAAAACGAAAGTAATTTAATACTCCTCCGACATTCGTACATTTCATCAATAAATTATTCATTTTGTTATATTGTTAGAATAGGACAATATTCAAAAACAAAAACAATGACATTTTTGTATTTCATATCGTTGGGCTAATTTCAATTTACCTTATATAGAAGGCATTTCCGTTTCACATTTGCTAGTCCTGAAGATGACAAACAACAACAAAAATTCATTGATTTTGTGCAGTATGCTTTCGTTCTGATCTCGGAGAAAATGGTACCTGATAATCCACTACACAAAGGGAAGAACCATTTATCCAAAAATAACAAGAGTAAGACTAGTCAGTTCTCTGAGATGTAAAGTAAAAAACAAAAAAGTACCGAAGGGTAAACCATATCTCATAGTCCATGGAATAAAACGGACAATATCGTGTTTAGTGGCATATTCAGACAATAAAATCGAGGTAAGACCAGGTGCCCGGGAGGAGTAAGCGTCCCCTGGTTGCAGTCCAGTCCTGCAATAACCTTTTAAATCGAGGAGGTAAATACATAAATATACACGCATGAACATACGAAGGAGACAGGGACACGAAGTCAAATTTCCCATTCAAGACAAGAAATGCTGCCTGCCTGAAATTCCGGTGTCGGAAACGCAGGTGAACAAATATCTGTATATACATGTATACATGTATTTAAAGTAAGGGGATTTAGGAAGGCATTATCAACGAAATCAACGCCACCAAGAAATCACATATTGGTAATTCAGTTCATCATGTATTTACCACCATACAAACTGCTCCGACTTTTGTGAAGGGAAACAACATATATCATCAACAAAAACTAACAACAATGAAACATCAACCCCAACAGCGATCATAGATTAACAATAAATATTTGGAGGGATGGTTCTTCCTTGCAATCCCGAGAGAAATTTAGACATGGAATAACTTTGGATTATAGTAATGTTGAACAACATATTATAAAAATATAACTACTCTTGTGTTGAATATTGCAGAGAATTCTAACAGACTGCTTGGTAACCGCACCACTAATCTGGCAGAATCATGGGTGAGTCTTAGAAAAATGTTTGATGGGGGAAAGGTGCAAAACCTATGGAACAGAAGTTCTTGGCACGACATATGCTACCTACGAATAGGACTGCAGTGGTCATGAGCAGTTTAGATGTCTGCCATAGACACAGAACCTGGATACTTCTTCGAGAGGCAGTAAAGACGTCAATAGCAAACTCTGAAAATGCAAAAAAAAACCCCAAAAAAAATCCCAAACAAACCAAAACCCAAACAAGCTAGAAAAGCCTATGAACATGAAGCAACGGATGTAACTAATGATCTGCCTGTTCCTGAGATTGCAACATTTTTTTGAATACCCACATCAACATTTCAGTCACTCAGTGTCAAAACATCACTTCATCGACATCTCAACAATCTCAGTCTTGTCTCTGGCATGCTAAACAAAGAAAACGAATAATAGCATCAACCTTCGGCACTATTATGTTCATACAGTAGGTATGCTATATCATCACACCAGAAATACATATTGTAAGGAGACCACGCTATTGAGGCTGAAGAAATGATAATGTATCTGTATGTTGTTGTCTTGTCATCCATTCCATTTGCACATTTTGGCTGGAAATCCTTATTGGATTCTTAATACTCCAACCAAGTGGAGGATTACGACTTATTGAAATCAAGAACCTCTCACACTCCAGACCAATTGATCTTTGTGAACCCCTTGCAATTCTGCCGTCTCCTTGGAAAAATCTGAATGGAAAATTATTTTTGAAAACAAAATGTATTTCTTTAATCGGTGCCAAGGCCCATTAGAAATATGTGATAAAGATTGGATAGACTTTATCGTAGGGGCTCTTAATCCACATCAACTATATGTTCAGCGAATCTACTGTGATGATCATTTATGGGAGAACACCATGCTTTCTAAACTTCATGCATTCTATCATAAAGCTCTAATGTCAGAATTTGTTATGCCTAGAGAGGGGAAATGTCAAGGTATTCGGTAACCAGGGGTGTCGGTTAGAGATTAACTTACACGTCTCAGAGTAAATTTGATAAAGACAACATTTTGAGATTTTGATTTATCAAAATAGCACAGTATCTGAAGGGAATATTTCTGATTCAGGAAAGTTTAAACTGAAATCTATGACGACTATGTGATACATGTATATGCAAAATGTCACAAACTACTGATATATGATCTCCATCACTTGGACTACTCTTGTTTCTACAAGTACATTTAAATATGGTTTTAAAATATAGGGAACTGTACATACAAAGCAGCAATTACTGCGCATTTTAAAAGTGTAGAACAAAAATCAAATTTACAAGACAGATAGATATCACAAGTTTTAAGTGTATCAATGTCACACTGAAACTATTGTAATTGTATTGTCATATTTGTTTTTTCACATAAAATATATCCGATGGCGTAAGTCTACTTACGTAAAATCTTAATTCAACGAGATATTTCATCAACCAGTGTAAGTGTATGCGTACGTAGAAGAGAAAACAAAAGAGATGTGACAAAGCCGTATGACAAAAATCACCAAGGACAAGTACATAAAAATGATAGTAATAAAATAAACACAGAAAATGACATTACAAAAACATTCGATTGTACTACAGTTACGATACCGATTTAGGACAGTGAAGTAAAGTAACTAACGTCATTCATTTGGTGTGGTTCACCGATTTACGGGCGCCCAACTTCGCACTCACCTCAGAATTAGCACAATCAAAGGACACACAAGAAATCAGCATTATCAATTAACTGAAAAACATGCCACTTTTCTGCATTGAAATTGAAGTCCAAAAAAAAAAAAACAATGTCGAAAAAACGTCAGAAATTTGATTTGGGAACAGAACCAAAAATAACAACACTTTTTCACTCATCCCTCTAGATCATTGCTATGTGAATGATCTAGATTCTCTGTATTTTGGACCTTTAAGTAAAAGTTCTCTAAATTTGGTGTTTTTAACAATATCAAGATCACCAGTAATGACATGACCACAAGGAAATATACAAAATTAGATGAGGAACATGCACACGGTTGAGGATGGCATGCAGAGTTGCTAAGATTAAGACACTGTAGAAACCCTTTGTAATTATAAATTTCAGATGCAACTGAAGGTGAGAAGCTATAGGAAATACACGGTGGATCTTTGTTTTGGGGGGTATTTTCTCTAATACAAACTTATAATTTAAAATTTGGCCAAATTTAAATAATCAATGCCTTTATTTGCAAATTTAATTTTGATGAAAGGGCGATTAGATTTTTCCATAGATATATCTGACTTGACGGGACGAAAAAGTTTAGCGGTCGATATGTCCATAATAATGCCATCTAGTCTATACTCTGCAGAGCTTAATCAGTATATATAATACAGTGTCTGGACGATACGTAGAACTCGTGTAATAAAGTTTAAAAAGTTTTTTAAAGAATAAAGTTTTGTATGAATGTGATGAAGGCCCAAAGGACCATTTACATTTAACATTTGTTCTGCAGTTAAATATCACCCATCAATATAACACCTACTGATTGTGACCAATCATAGACAATGCATTTCGAACTTCATCAAATATGTCTTCGTGGGCATACTTCGAAACTTCCGGTAGTAAATTTATAAAACAACAAAAATCCCCCATTAAAGCTGTATACCCTATATTCGCATATTATAGGTAAATTTATTCTAAATTGTTTTGATTATATATATAAGCCTAAAACATATTTTAAAAAGGCCCTTGCAAATGTTGTGATCAAATTCGCCGTATAAGTGAGATACCGTTGTGTAAAACGCGATGTTTGTAAACAGAACGTTTACTACCAACTTATCACATGATCTAATTCGCAAGCCGCATCATGGAGGGCGAGGTATATAAACTTGACGAGTAACTTTAAAACTCTGCATTCAAGTCTGCTAAAGTTAGTATTTACTGAAATTGTTTTCTTTTGGGGTCTCTCTTCATCGTATTTGTTTTGATAAAACTGGGCATGCGCTAAATCAGGTCATGGTTGTATTTATGGAATACCGTCTTTATTTACGAAGTATTTTCTTTTTATTTTGATATCTTCAAAGGTTTGAAGCAACAGAAAATGTTATTAACGCAAAAATAATAACTTCAGCCATACAAGAATACAGTTTTTGTTTTACATGCCCTAATTTTTGAAATTATACCGAATTGTAGGGTATACAACTTTAATACAATTCATGATACATAACCATTGAAGAAATTCAGAGCTGTTAGGCAAAATATTAACATGGTGAGCAGCTACCTATCACACGAGTAGGTCGTGATATGTCAGGGTGGCAGACTTGTTGGTCCCCTATGGACGAATTTCGTCGAAGGGGACATTAGGCGTACACTCCGTTTGTTCGTCAATTCTCAAAGTCAGTTTATTTATTTGTGTGTGTGTTTTGTTGTTGTTTTTGTTCTGTTTTTTCTTATTTTTGCTTTTTTGTTTTGTTTGTTTCTTTGGAATTTTTTATTTTGGTTTGTGGTCATGTTTGCAAATTATCAATTTGATAATTGGTTTGTTACCTGACCATGATATGTTACAGGTCATGGACGAATTTTGTTCCAGTTCGTTTATAATTTGCCGAGTTATGGTCCTCGGTCCTCCGACGTAGAAATGTAACGCAAGAACTCAGTTTTCTGCAGCTTTTTTGTCATGCTTGCAGATGTTCATTTAATATTTGGTACATTGCTTTACCATGAGAAGTTACTTATGATGTTAGAATTTTGTTCCGGCACGTAAATTGTTTGTTGACTTATGACCCTTGGAATTCGAAAAATAATGCTACAAGTGTCAGTTTTCTGCAGTTTTAATCACCAGACTCGTGTTGGTCCTTTAGATGTACGCTATTTAGTATGCACATTCGTGCCATGAGAGAAAGTTTTATCCTAATATAGCTAGTGATATATCTTCATAATTCATCAGTATTGTATTTCAAAAAAACGTGTTGATGTAAGAGATCTCACTTTACTGTATTGGTAACGACAAACTCCAACAAATACGAAATAAAACGAGAACGTCACAAAATGTTGTATAAAAACGGCAATCCCTCTATCGACATATTACGAATTACTGACACTTTCTTTTCAATTCATCGTAATAGAAGTATAATCAAGGGAATACAGATTCAGAATTTTATTGTCAGACATGCATATTTTAACAACACCGCTCATGATTCAAAAAACATAACAAGTCAACATATTTTTTTGTTTGTTTTGGAGAGAGAGAGAGAGAGAGGAAGTCTAACAGTGTCTTGGTGTGCATGTAATTTTTCATAATTTACAACAAAAATACCAAGAAAATTCACTTTTCATGAATTATCGACTACAATCTCTCTTCCTACTTTCTAGAAACGAGTTGGACACGTTTACGACATGATGGCATCGCTGGCTTTGCATTGAAACTATAATTGCATTTTTTCTTTTGCGCTTGAAAAATTTCTCTCTGAATTCCTTGAAACGATACACATATGCCAATGGATTAACAATGTTTTCAAAGAAAGGAACAGTGTAGGCAATATTATCTAACAATTTAACAGCAGGGCTTTTGTTAGTAGAACTGTAAAGAGAGAGCAGAACAGATACTTGTCCTGGAAGGTAAAATATGAACATGATACCGCTGAAAACACAGATAGAAAAGGATGTACGAAAGAGTTTGGCCTGTTTAGACCAGTCTTGTTTTACAGATGAATGTGTCCCATACTGTCGTCTAATATGATCATACACACATACAATAATAGCTCTTGTAGATATGACAAACAAAGTGAAACTCGACCAGAAAATGATAATGTAGGATACATAAGCAGTGAGACTGTATTGCGATTGCCATAAGTTATGGCTTGCTACCGTGCTGACGAGAAGTTGGTATACTATCATGAAAATCCACAAGCTTAGACACATTATTTGACAATGCCGAGTACGAACAGACGTTAAATAAAAATTGGGGTATTTCACGGATATCCAGCGGTCTACGGATAAAACTGGAACGTGTATCAGAGATAGTAACAAACATGTCCTTGTCATATCATATCCCAACTTGTTGATGAACGCAGATTGTGTGTATCCCAGAAAACGTCGTATCAGAGTGAGCGTGGAACATACGACCAGAACAAGCCCTGTAGTGCCATCCGTCAGAGCCAGACTTCCGATGTAGGTTTTTAGTTTTTTTGCCAATTTTTTTGATTGGTATATCAGACGTAATGCCATGGTATTCAATGACAGTGTAATACTACCTATTATAAAGTAGCTTACGGTCCTCATGATTGGAACATCTTCTGTCTTGGCTGTTACATTAGTGCTTCCAAACGTGTGCCCGTATGTACTGTTAATCATTGTCGAAAGGATAAAACGTATGTCGTATTCTGAAATAATCAAAAGCAAAATTACAAAATTATGTGCCTTTAAACCACGTTTTTCTATTTTCAACTTGTTTCAAAACTAATCAGAGAGTTCATAAAAATGAGCATCAAATTTACATAACAATGTTTAAAATACTCGTAACCTTTTACAACGTCAAGATTTGAGATTACACTGCGCTACACTACAACCCTTGACAAATATCGCTATTCAACAATCGGGCTGGCGCTGTGTTACGTAATATATTTATTCATAATGACGGACCAATGACAGACCTCCATTCAAATTAGGCGTTTTTATTTACATATTTAAAACATTTTAAAAATATTTAAACCGTTTATTTTATTTTGGAAGTTAAAGCTAATTCTAGAAAATCCACCAATATCGCGAGGAATGACACATAATACCTCTTACAACATAAAGATAATTTAATACGTGAATTGTGTTTCCAAACATTAAACGGCGATTGTTTAAAACCGTAGTTTCGTCACATACCTTACAAAAACAGGGCGCATCCATATTATTTACATTTCGACTTTTTACGTGGTGTGGATGTAAATTCGTTTCTGACTGGACAGTCTATGCCCAGTCTATGCAAAATATAGAATATAAAATCTCGCGGCGCCAACCCGACTTTTGGACAAAAATGGAAAAAAAATATTCTGAATTATACCCTACACAGACATCATCTTTTGGGGCATAGCATTGTAAGAAAAATCCTTTAAGAAACAAATCTTTTATAGAATAGAGATATTTAAACAAAAAGATTTTAAGTGGAAACTATGAATTAAAATGAGCAAGTTTGATATACGTTTAATGGTATTAGTCCCAGCATCAGACTATATAATGCTAATAACTGTAAGAATATACAAACCAGTGTGAAATCAAACCACAAAATGAACATTCATTTTGGCAACTTAAATCTCTTCAATGACGCTCAAGACTGAAATTATGGAAGTCCAAATAAAGATACAGAACAAAGTCAGTACCGAGTATAATAATGAAAAAAAAAAACATCTGGGAAAGGGGGTGGGGGTTTCTACGAGATTCACACTACAAAGAAAATGAGTCTGACATTACTGCAAAATACGAATGGAACTGTCGTCAAGTGACTATATGCACAAACAATAATGTGGCACAATGGACATTGACGGACCTCTGAAATTCAGATCTTATGTGGCATTGACTATCTCTGCACAGGTGTTGGTTCACATTTATGTATATATACAGTGTGGAGTTACATCTGTTTCTTCTGTATGTAATAGCATTCATGGCGGTTGTGGCTAGCCATTCGGGAGACGCTTACTCATCCGGGACACCTGGTCTCACCTCTGAATCAGGGGTAGTGAATGTCTACTGTGGTACATCGTTGTAAATGCCACAGTCAAATGACACTAGTTATTTTCGTATTTTGCATTCAGATCAATATTGAATACTGGACTGGAAATACCTTGAAACCCAATAGTTCACCAGTAGCAACGTCGACTAATAGAATAACGCCACACGGGTCTGCTACAACTATTTTACTTTACTTTCGAGTGTTCTTCTTACTTCTAAAGAAGGCATTGCAAATTAGTATATATGCAAATTATCATTGATAAAACACTTTCTTAATATTTAATGATAATGGAAATGCGTGAGTAAAACAGCTTGTATGAGTTTTTATTGTACAAACCTCGAAAGCTCTGAAATGGTGTCTTAGAATATTCTTCATGCCAAATTCAAATCGATAAATGTTTTTTTTGTGATTCTTTTAGTTGAAAAGAAATTATAATTATTGATTTTTATCAAACTTCAAGATGGCCCATATAAGGACCACCGAACAAATCCCTTACATAATTTCGCAATAACAACACTATATGATTAGATGATGATTTAAAAAACTAGAAATGTTGAATAAAATACTTATAAACATGTATACATCTGTTAAATGTTCTACAGCGATGCTATCCGTCTTCTTATTAATTATAGACAGTTCACAGAACGTAATCCTTAATCGGTCGTGGTCAGGTGCCATATGTACTAAAATTTATAAATCGACGAACACTCTTAAAGAATACAGTCAACTTGCGATTAATACTACGAGCTCATAAATTATATATACAAACCAACTCTTAGCGTCTTCGTAACTTTACATGCTCTTAAATTTACGAGTTTTCTCATTTAATCTGCAAGAAAAAAGAGGAGTTACTGGCTCAGTTATGTGGCAGAAGTGACCATGGAGCTATACAATACATGAATATAAATAATATACTAGAACATATAACACATTACAAAAATATTTGATTGTAGTGCAATTACGATACCGACTTGGGACGGTCATTTAATTTGACAAAAGCCAAACAAATGGTGTGGTTAACCGGTTTACGGGCCCACCTTCCCACTCACCGTAACAGCAGAACAATCAAAGTACGTACATTTAAAAATTTATAAATAATCCTCCATGTAAAGAACAAGGGTCAACAGGTATCGCATATTGAGAAAAATATAACACGTAAGGTATTGTAAAACACATAATGGTATAAAAATATATGCGACATCAACATGATAAACCGTGCTCTGCCAGTCTGAAAGCGAACTAAGACCCTAGATCTGTAGGAGTCCCGACTAACAGTCAGAGGGGACGAGGTTCAGGACCATGTCTCCTCTGAAAGAGGTTTGGACAAAGCCCGTCATATAGTCCCCACCGCCCTGTTAGTCAGCGTGCGACGTTCAAGTAAAAGTCTGTATAAGGCCAAGTCCAATATTGAATCTTCAGTTAATGGAAATACATATAACACCAAATTAGACAAAGACATAGATTGAAATACTGCCAATGTTATATATGTCATCACTTAAGAAGCTAGAGGATGTGGGGCTCAATATGTCGGGGAAACTTCTCAAACTTTGAAACAACGTTTTCGGAATCATTCCTATAAAATTCGTAATAATTCACGACGTAAATACCAGAATTTTCTTTATAACCACTTTAATAAATACCAAGATAATATTAACAATGTAAAAATAACCCTAGTAGAAAATATCTCTAAATTACCAGGTGATACGAAATCAGATGTTAAAAACGACTTTGGGAAGCCGAGCTCTACTGGATTAAACAACTACAAACCCCATACCCTCTCGGTCTCAACGACCAAATATATCGACAATGTAATATTTCTTCTCATCAGAATAAGATCAATATTTTTACATTAAGACATAATACTATTAGAATACGTAGGTCACATGGTTGTCGCCGTAATCATAACATCAGAAAACGTAATCGTTTAAATAGGTCATTAGACGATCTTCTATTTATCGCAAATATAATGGCCGTCATGAACTTTTGCATGCACTATCCTCTATTCCGGTAAATAAATTGAAACCTATCCTGGACGAAGCTGATCTTCGAAGTTTACGCAATTCTGATTGATTTAAACTCAAATTGATTATTTTATTTTCATATAATAAACTCTTTCCTCGTATTCCGTCTCTTCCACCCAAGCAGCAATTTCTCAAAATTAAATTTATTAATAAAGGCTTCGATCTACATAGCATTTCTAATATTTTCCGTGATCATAGAGTCACATCTAAAATCCCCCAATATTTTGAGAATTTAGAACCTCCACTTATTTGTTACCAGTACAAAAAGCCTATAAGAAATCTTATTTTAAATTATAATAGAGTTACATCTAACCCTGATATTTCAGACTCTATTTTTTCGTCGTGTTCTTGTGAAAATTCTAAATATGTATATAAACCGGCAGGTCATATTATTACTGGTGACCTAAACTGTATTTCGTACCCTTTTTGGGACCTAAATATAGGTTACCGTCCAGGATAGATTTCAATAAATGCCGTGACGTTATACAGGATGCTTTAACTACATATTGTAAACGTTGGTGTAAAAAGAACAGGTGTAGGTTCATGCTCTTAATGATTGGAAATACGAGATTTTAAGAATTGTCGATATCCGTATTAAGATCTTTTCTTAAAATCCGCATTTATTTCGACAGCCTATTACATTGACGGCAAATTATATTAAAAAGAGGATAGCTGACTTACATGCTAAATATGTCTTTGTTTCTGCTGATAAAGCAGGAAATAACATAATAGTAGTTTGAAAACTATATTATATTGAAGTACTTAAAAACGAATTAAACTCCATTCATACATATGTGGAAAGCCCTACCTCAAAAGACAGCAGCTTGCACGATCACCTCATGACCATGTCCGACTTCAAAATTAAAACTGATAAATCTGATCTACCAACCATATATTGGCTCCCAAAACTACATAAAAGTCCATATAAATCACGTTTCATATCTAATTCTAGCCACTGCTCTACTACGACACAAACGAAACATATTACGTCTGCTCTAACTGCTATAAAAGATCATATTATCAAATATTGTCATGTCGCATTTCATAATAGTAACATCAATTACTTTTGGTCAATTAAAAATTCTCATGAAGTTATAGACAAACTTCTTTCACTAAATTCCAAAGCAACTGAAATTTCTACATTTGATTTTTCTATACTTTATACATCTCTGCCTCATGATTTGATTAAAAGTAAGTTGCTGTCTCTTATACAATGGTGTTTTCACAGAGAATCTAAAACGTACATATGTACTTCCAATAACTCTGGATTCTTTTCCAACAAACAATATACTTCATATAAATACTGGACTTGCAAGGAATTATGTAAAGCACTAGATTTTCTCATGAATAATATTTTTGTGGAATTTGATGGCAAGATATATCAACAAATAGTTGGGATTCCTATGGGTACTAACTGCGCGCCTCTGATACCGGATTTATTTCTTTATTGTTATAAGAGGGATTTTATGGTTTCTATTTAAAAGTCAAAACGTTTCGACCTCATTGACAAATTTAATAATATTTGCAGATATCTGGATGACATTTTGGTTATCGACAACCCTGAATTCGAACAATTTATATCAGAAATATATCCACGAGAGCTCAAATTGAATAAAGCTAATATTTGTGATAAATCTACACCTTTCTTAGATTTGAACATCAAAATTATCAACCACCTAATATATAATAATATTTATGATAAACGTGAGGATTTTGGATTTCCTATTGTAAATTTTCCTTACTTGGATGGCAATGTCCCTCGACTCCCATCATATGGTATCTATATATCTCAATTAGTTCGATTTGTCAGAGGATGCACCGATGTTTTGGAATTTCATAAACGAAATTTACAAATGTCTACTAAACTTTTAACTCAGGGTTACAGATATCACAAGCTTAGAAAAACATTCGGCAAATTCTTTAGATCTTATTCAGAACTTCTTTCTAAATTTGGAAATATTTCTTTTCAACAGTATGTATCCAATGGAATTTCCCATCCTAATTTTTACGTTGGTCTCGTATATAAACTAAGGAAAGTAAAAGGCTCCGATAACGTTATTTTATCATGTAATGAAATAGTCAAACGTCTTCTAAATAGACAATATGACATTGAGATCATCAAAAAGACTATAGGTCTTGTATTTGGCCCCTCTACAGCCTTATACAGACTTTTACTTGAACGTTGCACGCTGACTAACAGGTCGGTGGGGACTATATGACGGGCCTTGTCCAAACCTCTTTCAGAGGAGACATGGTCCTGAACTCGTCCCCTCTGACTGTTAGTCGGGACTCCTACAGATTTAGCTCGCTTTCAGACTGGCAGAGCACGGTTTATCATGTTGATGTCGCATATATTTTTATATCATTATGTGTTTTACAATACCTTACGTGTTCACATTTTTATAACCTCCTAATATGCGATACCTGTTGACCCTTGTTCTTTACATGGAGGATTATTTATTAATTTTTAAATGTACATCCTTTGATTGTTCTGCTGTTACGGTGAGTGGGAAGGTGGGCCCATAAACCGGTTGACCATACCGTTTGTTTGGCTTTTGTCAAATTAAATGACCGTCCTAAGTCGGTATCTTAATTGCACTACAATCAAATATTTTTGTAATGTGTTATATGTGCTAGTATATTATTGATATTCATGTATTGTATTGCTCCATGGTGTCTTCAGTCACATAACTGAGCCAGTAACTCCTCTTATATATTATAACTCCTTCCGCTATAAATTTTCAGTGGATTATTTCGAGTTTTTAATACTGTCTCTCTCGTCATAATGCCTGATCATTGTGTATAAGACATCATAACACGGTCATTTCTCATTTTACGAGTAACTTATATGTATGAATACACCTAGAGAACTCGTAGTTTTACGAGTGATACCACACGTAAATGAGGTCTACGTCATTTCGTACCTATGACGTCACCCATACAATTTAAACTACGAGTGACTTACTAGTACTCTTAGGGTTTACAAATTTAGTTCATATGTGAAAATATATAAAGACAATTCTATTACACGAAGTTACCTGTCTTATCGACATTCAGGACACATATGAGTTTCCGGTGGGACCTAAACACGGGATTACTTGGGTCCAATTAAATCCCTATTGATGAAGCAACACCGGTTCGACAAGATATTACTACTTTTGTCATTTATCTACTGAGATATGTTGGGTTAATAAAATTTTCAGTCAGTGTGAAGCCGACATATCTGGGTCAATTTCAGAATACATGTATGTCCTTATTTAAAGTGTCATTTTTCAAGAAATTAAATGGACAAAAAGGGAACATTTTGATGCTTTATTTGAAAACATGAAACCTTGAAAATACATAAAAACATCAATAGAACATCAACAAATGAACTGTGAATGTTAAAATTACTAACAATATGTCTGCAGCTATATCAGCTGCTAGTCCATGGTATTACCAGATATCAAAATAGTAAAAAAACTTACAAAATTTCCAAAAACTCTTTCAATACATATATGTTTTATCAAATCAAAGCTTCAGTTTTTGAAATTAATTTAGCATCATGACACCTGTGTTAGAAAACAAATTATTTCAAATGAATAGAACATTGTTTTCATTCAAACTACATAGATTTGTTTGCAATCATTACTACCATATATAAATGTTGCATTAATGTATTCATTTAACAAAAGTTTATTATAAAGTTACTTACTTATATGTTATTATTCATGCATATTATGACTAAATGTAACATATAAGTAAGTAACTTATGATAAATCAATATGTTTTACTTTGATACGAAATAATATATTAATATATAATATATATAATTATTTGGAAGTATTTTAGTATCTCATTATTCAAGTTCTGCAAGTCTATGAATTGATTTGTCCTTGGTGTTACCAAGATCGTCTGTTGAGTTGCTTTTCCCATGGCAACACCAGGGAAAGTAACACCAGGAATGTATTCGAGGAAATTTTAATTGTTGTTAATGAGTGCTCCCAGAAAACAAAATAGATGCCTCGTGTAGTAATGTTAAGTGAAAAAATGTGAAAAACAAATAAACAAAATAACTTATACATATTTTTTTATTTGTGTAACAACATATATAGACATGTTGTAAATATACGCTGTCAACTATGCTCAACTATGGATGGATATCTTTCAAGTCTCATTAAATGTTTTGTTTCTTGCTTGGCATCATTTTGGCGGGAAATTAGGTTGAGGGAGAAGTCAGTTACAGATACATCATTCAAGAGGAATAACTCGTACACATTACATTTGTGTTAAGGTAACAACAAGGACGCGGCGACATGAGACAAAACTTTATGCTTTATTATTTTCTTTGTTATATACTACTTGACATGTCTTATGTTGTTTTGTCATACACTGTTATCAGCAAAAAAGTTTACCTGAAAATCCACAAATTTTTTACAAAATTTGTTACAATTTTAAAGCCTAAAATGTTGAAAATTTGCTCTCGGTGGCGAAAAGACACGTAACAAAAGGGACATTTGGCTACTTTGAGAAGCTATATATATTTTCAAAAAATGTATTGATGTCACTTAAGCTACTAATTGTGTTCTTCTCCTCTTCATCATTCAAACAAAAGTATGTTAGTTGATTGAAATAATGGTATTTTAAGCACACGAACGAAAAGACACAAATATAGACAAAATCTGAAAATGACCCATCTCCGTAAAACGATCAGTTTTATTTTGCCGCGGAACTTTTTATAATATATGTCATAGAAAAGGCAAAATTTGGCACTTTATAATATCCTATAGTATAAGTGAGCCTTTTGCAAAACATACATGTAATCAGAGTTTTGTGGAACATACATTTCACTGCTTGTAGCTTTGATAGTAATGTTTACTCCTACCAAAATGTAGTAAGCATCCGTTTTGCTAGAAAACCCAAAATTGTCGCATCAATTAAATACAAAGTATATGTGTCAAGTTCTGTGTTCAGGATGAATAGGCTACAACTTAAATAGCATTTAAATTTCTGGATAACGAGACGTCAGAATCTACCATAAGAGCTTCGTATCAACATTAGAACTTTTTCAGTGACGTTTATAGTCTACCACTGACACATCCATGGCTGAGAAGTATATCTGAAAATCGCTTCGCAATCAAAGTCAGCGTAATTTGCACTCGCTTTTGCGAGTTAAACCCGTATTAACTGAGATATATATCCAGCTTAGACAGGTTGATTGATTGATTTTTGTTTTACGTCACACCACGAATATTTCACGTATTTGGTGACGGCATCTGCCTGTTGCGGGGCATACAAATTTTGACCTTTGCAACGGACCCACCCGGGGCAGTGAGGGATCTTTAACGTGCCATGCATACCACGACACGGGGCCCCGGTTTTTATTGTCTCATCCGAAAGACATGACACCGGCATGACCAGAGCGGGACTCTAACCCCGGCCTCCCGATCAGGAGTCCGACGTGATACCACTAGGCCACGCCGGCTTAGCCTAGAAAGGCGGTGATGGAATATTGCTACACATAAAGGGAAGTTTGTGATGCTAAAATTGACATCGTCACGTTTGTCATAGAGTGAGGTGTTCAGATAACCACCATCGTGAGAAAACATGACATCCAGATACCAGGTAGAAGTGTTGCTGCGTGTGGTTTCCTGAACATTTAGTTTGATTGTATAGACAAAGCAAAGGTAATCGGTGAATATAGGATGATTATTTAAAAATAAGTCACCTATTGATCTGCAAATGAGTGTGAAGCGAAAGACTTAAAAGTAACCTGTCCTCTGATCAGTACAAAACTGTTATTGAACAAAACGTTTGACATCTTTATGAAATCTTTATGTCATCACTCACAAAGATGTATCAGTACTGACACCAACTGATCCCTGGAATTCAGAGATTGGATAAAGTACCCGAGAAAAGTCGGCGTCTACTGAATGTCTAAAAGTATAAATTCAACAAACTACCACTGGATAACATTGTACATTCGGTGGTGCAGGTGTCCGGAATGAGCTGGCGCCTCTTGCTAGCTCGTCATAGTCATCGATTGAAACAGGTATATACATGTAGGCTATTAATCAGATCGGTAAAAAGGATGTTATTGTACACGATAGTCTTTCAAAATATCATAAAACATTCTAAAAAGGAGGATTTCATCCTGTCCAACAATACTCTATCGACCATAAACTTCCTCAGAGACGATTTCATATGTTCTATTCCGTATCCCTGTGTGGTTAGTTTAACTCTTAGTCGTGTAGCCTTTGGAAAACACTCCCTCGTAAAAGGAGCATGCTCTGGAATGTCACTTACATTCAACGGTTCAATATACTCTTCAGTGTAAGCATAAGTGAAATGTAAGACCATCGTAGATTCATACATGTCATGCAGCCTTTTTAATGAAAGTGAGTACAGTTTTGTACGAATGTATACGAAATGGAGACCTCACAGTTGATTGATAAATGAAAGAAGACCATCGAATGAGACATGATATTCTTTTGACCCATAACTACGATGCTGTTTACTTGTTCGGTTGAAGCAATTCAGAACATTCAGTGATTGGCCCCAGGACTGGTAAGATTACCTATGCTTTTTATATGGTCATTGCATCCATATGGGGCAGCAGTTTCCAGCTGCCTACTCCAGTATTCTTTCCATTTCTCAGATAGTGAGGTGATGAATTTAGGGGTTTTCTTTTTCTTTTTTGGATAATAAATCTTTTTAATGCGGAATTTCAGGGATAGAAATCTGGTAGATCGAAATGTCCGTGTAGGACATGGTTTATTCCATAATTAATATAGACTCCACGCCCGGACCTCCTTCTTTGTAATTCCCTTTAGTCTTCCCCACTTATATTGACCCACACAAAGTACAAAGTACATTGTTGAAAGCGACGTAAAACAACAATCAACCAACCAAATTGTAAGTACATTTTGTAATGTCCCGAATGTCAAAAGAAGGAACAACTGTCGTACCTGTCATGCCCGTGTCCTGAGGCATGTCAGTATCACACCTCTTACAGTGAGAGATTAGTGAGCCAATATGATATACTCTTTGACTTGCATTTATGAAAATTACTTTCCGACAAGTATAATTGGGAATAAATTATCCATTAGCAGAGATTCATGGATAGCGTACTTAAAGTTAACCACAAAAATATACATCTTAGATGAAATGCTTGTACCGATATAAGCTCCGGTATTTCAACAGATTCAGGAAGACCAAACGGATGCAGGTTTTCTCAAAACCGATCAAAGTGATCATTTAATTATCTTTTTTTTTAATTACGAAAAATTTACCTTTATATCATTTGCAATTCAGTGGAAGTTTCCCTCGTTGTCAGTTGTTGTCTTTAGTTTTCCGACAATGTTTCTCAACTACTGTGAAAAGGATTTGTTATATGTTATATATGTATATGCCACTGATGCATTGTATTTCCGCAAAGTGTGAAGACATTCTTTTGATTCCATTGAAATGATACTACTATACGTAATCGAGAAATTGGCTAATTTGTTATATAGCCGTTATACTGAAACTATAAGGCATGATGTATGACTGTATGTAATAATTAATTCAACCTCTACCAAACAGAAAGATAGGTGGTAAATTGGAATATCAGCTGATGTTTTATACTATAAATACATGTAGGACTGGCAATGTTCTTTGTTAACAATCGTAACAAAATATTAATTAGCATTTTGCGCCACGTCATATTTATGACTCCAAATGTGACATATTACTGAACGAGTTCTGCTGTATATTATGTGTAATGAATTATACATTATACATCAACAAACGAAAAGAAAGTATCCTATTTGTAATTTGATTTTCATCCTTTGCATTTTGTCCATACCCTTTCTTGATATAATGCATGACTATATGGTCCTAAAACGTAACAATTTAGTTCATCGTCTAACCACTGTGGTTGAAATAAAAGATATGTTTGTATTCGAAAAGAAAATAAAAACCTATAATTTTTATATTTTTATCTAACCCACATTATGTCCGTGCTGAAGAAGCTAGAAAACAAATCTGCCCGGATCCATTTATCCACCATGAGTGTGTACAGTGATCTATATCCTTTATTAACACCGCCTGTAATGTCACTGTTGTTTAATTGAACACAATGTTTGATGCTTTACATTATACCATCGGTGTTTGTGTTACAGGATACCAGCACTTGCCTGATATTGACAAAATCTTTGCAACAAGTAACCCTAAAATTTTGAAGTTGTTTAGGTGTACTTCTAACCCTTATAATACATGTATATTTTCACTGCAAAGCGTGGAAAGTGTTTCTTTCTGTCAGTCATCTTTGAAAACCTGAGTGTTCACCATGAAATTTCTTGTATACGAGATCACAGTAAAATAGACGGAGAGGACATAAACATGACAATTGAATTGTTGATCGTGAAATAATCGAATTTTTATGAGAAATCAGACGTGGAAATATATTACAATATTAATTGGTTAGCTTTTTAGCAGTTTTCATTAAGTGCATACAAAATGCAATGGTCTGCCAGAGACATGATTCTAAAAATATTTGTATGACAGCTTTAGTTTTCAATTTTGATTGTATATATCCATTGTATATTTCAGTTTTACCTCTATGAATGTCATTTAATTCACTTTATTAAATGTATACATAAAATCTCCTAGAATATCTGAAATACTGTATGACAATATAAGTATAATAGAAATTACCTTATAATCTGTTCGCAAATAATGTTTGGTCTGCAAAAGAATTGCTTTTAGATCTTTGTGTCTTTCTTTAGATATCATGCTTTTAGTAAGGAGTTTGTCTAGGAAATATTGTATTGTAAGGAATGCTCTCCCTCCTTCTGCAATGAAATAGTCTAGCCTTTCTAAACTTTTCCTTACGCTAGCTTTACATTCTGAAAGGATTCTAAACATTGTGCTGTCACCTGAAATTATTGAAATGAAGAGTCAATATATGAGTGAATATGATAAATTAATGTCTCTTGGCATTGAACACTTGTTGATCTGACCTGACCTTGACCTTTGGTTGCAGTCAGGTCAGATTACCTTGTGTGCCAGGCGTCTAGTCCCTATTTCACATCATGGGCAGTAAATAATTTTATGTCAATACTTTATGAAGGATGATATGAACAATTTTTGTGACATTTTGACATAACCTAAGGGAGATGTATCATGTTCTCTACGATGCAGCTGGTACTGATGTATAATGTCAGATGGGCCCATGCACCGCACAATATTAGGTATTAGCACAGGGGTGTATTAGATGAATACTTCTATCATTTTCATTTTCCTCTCTCCATATCGAAGATCTCTTACAACATGACTCGATGTGATGAAATCCAGAAATGAATCCAGTTTCATAGGATCCATTTTCTGGCGATGTGAGTCTTTGTGGTGAACAGGCAAGGCTGAACCAACATTTTTAGCATGATTAAGAGAAACATAGTATCGATGTGAAGTTACTTCTGGCAACAATTGAATGACATCTCTATAGGGTAATGCTGAAGCAAGCAGTGATAAAACTTGTCTGCCTTTTATATGACTCCACAATATCGTCAAATTGAAATGGGTTAGTGTTTGGTTGGCTAAACTTTTTATTCTTCTTGACATTTTACCTGCAAGTTCTTCTGCCACAGTATCTGCATCATAAGGAAACAGAATTGAAATAATCATACATAATATTTCCCAAAGCCTTTTTAAGTATAGTTGGTTTGTTTCCCCTGAGTATTCCGCCAATGGTTCTCTCTCTCTCTCTCTCTCTCTCTCTTGCAGAAAAAACTTGCAGCCTAAGAGTTTTTACGAATACATTCAATGACGTTAATTGACTGTCCCGCACAAAACTCCCAGATGATTACTGTAAATAATAGATAATAATAAATGAATAAATAATAATGCTGTAAATATTATCTTGATCCCATAAGACGTTTGTAAGAAATCTTGCTAAGAACATAAACAAACTGAGGTATGATAAGGAGAAAAAAACAAAGAAGTACCGAAGGGTAAACCATATCTCATGGTCCATGGAATAAAGGGGACAATATTGTGTTTAGCGTCATATTCAGACAAACGTCAAATGAACTTTTTGTTTTAAATTTCTATATTTATAATTAACTTGAGTCCAGAAAGGACATAAGTCTGAAAGTTGTTACCTTATGTCAATTAGGGGTTGCCAAGGGAGTTTTTTTTCAGAAACTGAAAGAAATTCAGTTTCAGGGAAACGGATATTTCTGAAAAGGTATTCGCAGATACACTGTCAGTTCTTGTAAAACGCTCACATGGTAACCCTATTCTAATGTTTAGACATTAAAAACAGCTTACACACATTAGTTTTGAATGACATCATCAATGACATTGCCAAGGGTTATGTGACTGCAGTGAAATGCGAGTTTTTGAAACATTAAACCAATCGGAATGGCTGTTCCAAACAGAGTGCATTAGCCTTAACAAGAAGGTTACTGGTATCTTTGGTTTTGGTGAAAGTTATATGACGTTCAAAAATATGTATAAGGCATGTTTGTGTATACACAATGTAGTCTGTTTGAGTTTATCTATCTCAGTGACTGATTTGTAGTCCAAATAAGAATTCTACAGCTTTATAACTTACAATAGGTTAAATAACCTTCAGCTAAGGTCATGACAAATTTTAATATAGGTTATGATAAACATTTGTATGAAGTTTAATCAAAATCTATACCAAAGAGACTGAACAAAAGTCTTGTCAAAGATCTAAGCTGTACATTTTTTCTGCATTGACCTTGAAGTATGTCACATGACCTTGGGTTAGTTATGATAAACCTTATTGTATTAAGTGTGAAGTTTGTTTTAAATATACAATACATGTGACAGACTTAAAGCCTGAATAAGATTTGAGGACATACAGTCAGATACTTATAGACTGACTGACAGACAGACAACCAATCAGTCAGATTAGAGCAAGCAAGTTATATCCCTGTTATTAGAAAAGCTTAATGAGGTGAAACTTACTTTGTAAGATTGTTTTATAACTCAATTAGTTTTATGAATCATTGATTTACATCACTCTACAATTAGTATATGTTTATGGCGACAACATCTGCCTGATGCATTGCATAGAAATGTATTTCTTTGCATTGAAGAGATCCATCTCAAGCAATGAGTGTAAAGATATTTCACATGCCATAGATCATGCCTACTTTGACACTGGGCATTGGTTTTTATGCTACCCAAAAGGCAGGACACTCAGGAGAGCCAGGATTTGAACCTTGGATCTTTCAGTTTCAAGAAAAAAACCATTATCCACGAAACAACAAAGGAGGTATGGAAACAAGACGGATATATTACGTAAATAAAATTAATGAAACAATATTGATACTTAAAATATTTATGTTCCTTTCTAAGAATTTTATGTTTTGTATGTCTTACCTGTAAGTCAGTTACATCTTCACTACACTTCTCTAATGTACAGATTTTCCTTAAACATCCTGTGCATGCAGCTGAAATAAAATAATCAAAAATAGATTTGGATTTTGAATCATAGTCTAGCTGGACCTCATTATTGATACATTTGGAATTTAATGATGAATTTATAAGGAATCTAATGACATAACATTCATAACTTATAATGAAGATAAAAACCAATATTAAAACCAATTCAGTAATTTGAATTAATGATATAAATCTCTTTCGCAAATATTATTATGAGTGTCACATGTTCCTCCTTGCGATTTTGTGCCGTGATAGTGCTTAAGTGCATTTGAGGAACTAGGGGATATTAACCACAGATTTATTTGTGAGGTTCCCGCTTTTGAAAACTTCCATATTTGGTGGATACAGTTGGGGTATTGTGCATGGTTGTCTCAGTTGGTAAAATGTCCAACATATAAGCGGAATATCATAAGTTCGATTCTCATGCCAGTCACATTTTCCTGCCTACCTAATACAATTTTGAGATATGTCTTGAGACTTTTTAAAGTAATTATAAGCTTGAATGCTTGTGTATATGTACATGTCATGTATACATATATTTTTTCTGTACAAATTGTATTCATTAGTTGATGAGATTAAAGAATATGATCTGATACATAACATGCACAGATTATTCTGAAGTTAGGATGTTTTCTTTCTTCACAGAACCTAGAATGACAAGTCTGACGAAGGGCATTTTAACGTTTGTCGTTATGCCCTACGACAGATGATAAAAATGTCCTTAGTCTCATTTATTGGACTACAAAAAGACATGGTCTGATTTGCAGCAAAATTGTTAGTTACATAATATTGAAGTGGAGACTGAAATTCCTGGCAGCATTTAATTCATCTCTAAAAATATATGTTTTTGCACAGATGGACAAACCATAAGTCTGATACTAAGAGTTCCAATTGGGAGAATCAATCCAACATGTTTGTGAACTGTGATTACATCCTTTAAGCATAATCCTCTACTAGCATTTCGAGGGGGGGGGGGGGTTGCAAAAAGATACTCAGAGGGTTCTAATTCTGGATGGCAACTAATAATAGGTAGGAGTTGACACGATTTCCGGCGTCTACGATTCGAATTTGTTTTCATTAAATAATTGTGCTGAGCATACGTAGTATTTAAGCGGTATAATTGTTGAAGGCAGAAGTCCGGCCTCAGATTAGTTAGCTTAAAATTATTGCTTGTATAATCTGTTATGTTAGATTCTGAAATATAGAACGAATAAAATCATATTAAAACTATTTAAGAATTATTCAAAAGGGCGATAAATACCTCTAAACAAACACACACCCCCCCCCCCCCCCAAAAAAAAGCAAAAACAAAAACAAAAACAAAAACAAAACAAAACAAAACAATATGAAACCAAAAAAAAAAAAAAAAAAGAGAGGAAACAATAAACAATTACTTACCAACGCGGGGGCATATAAGAGTTTAATATTCCTGTTATGAAATTCTGAAACGTTCTTGTCAGATCATCTAGATCATCTATAGAAAAAACAATCGACATAAAACAAGCATTGTCATGTCAAAATTATACATATGTACTCACAATCAGTCGCGAGGAATTAACCTGTCTAACCTCAAGTTAAACATAATTTAACTGAACCAGTATCATGATGAAATATTTAACACTAAAGCACATTTCGAGTTATGGAACTTGCTTCGGTGCTTTTATAGTGAAAGTTGTCAAAGTATGTCAAGTAGCAGGGATTAGATTTGTTGATATCAATGTTTTATAACCAAGTAGTTCCTGGTTCTACAAGTCTACCTACTTGACACTTACTGTGATGATGATGATGATCACGACAATGACGATGTGAAGTAAGACTGCCAAGATGTTGTAGTTCCCGTACACCGTTCTTGAATAAGTTCGAAAACACATGAAGTATAGATCTTCGAAGATTTATTTTGGCGAGTGGAATAAAATCAGGCTGACTTTTTTTTCTATTTTCGAAGATTTAAAGTGTTTGGTTTTAGGTTCTTATACATTTGATAGAGAGAAAGAATTTTTCTTTATTGTTAACATAACCTTTATTACATCTACAACTTCCTTAAACATTTCGTTGTTAACAGTATAAGTTACGTTTTAGACGTTGCTTCGCCTTCCGCCATTTTGAAATTCAAACTCTGAATTCATGTAAACCATCTCAACGGGAGTCTAAAGAAGCAGAATGGCGTCAATTTTCACTTTTACTAAACAACATTGCGACTTCCGGAAACTCACAGTCGACAATATGGACCTACTTGCAATTTATTGTAAATAGATTTATGTTTACTGGATTGATTGATTGATTGATTGATTATTGTTTTACGTCACTCCACGATTTTTTCACGTATATGGTGACGGCATCTGCCTGATGCATTGCATACAAATTTAGACCTTTGCAACGAACCCACCCGAAGCATTGAGGGATCTTTTACGTACCACGCCTACCGTGATACGGGACCTCGGATTTTACTGTCTCATCCGAAAGACAGAACACCGGTGCGCCCAGGGCGGGAGTCGAACCCGCGACCTCTCGATCACGAGTCGAGCACCTTATCCACTAAGCCACACCGGCTTTATGTTTACTGGAAACTCTCTCATTAAAAGCACACCATTGAAACTGAGTGTCTATTTATAATTATTCTAATCACAACATTTCATTGATCAGATTAGCTTTGTTAATGTTTTATTTTTTCGTCAAAATATTAATGTGCATTTAGAAGAATCTTTGTTTATATGCTGATTTCCCTAACAATTCATCTAATGAATTTTCCCAGCTAATAATAAATATAGAACATAAATACCTTTCAATTTTGTGCACCAGATGCGCATTTCGACAACTTATGTCTCTTCAGTGATGCTCGTGGCCGAATGATTGGAATTCACGTACGATATAAATATTTGAAGAGCAGTGTTGGAACTCGTGATTTGATTCTTTTGTCAACTATGTACGATATTACTGTTGCTTATAGGATAATATGATTGTCATTCATGTGTATCGTGCGTGTTTATTTATATAATGTATCATTATTCTATTGTCTCCACATTGCGTATCATAATTATAACTTAGTATCTTTACTGATATTTCAGTATTGTGAAATTTCCGCTTTTGGGGGTATTAATACCAGAAGAAAATAAAAATTTGGAGTGAGAGACTCTTTCATAAACACGACATTTGTAAAGTAGATAAAAACTATTTCTAGATCTTTTTTTCTTTTCTTTCTTTCTTTTTTTTTTTTTTTGTTATTTGATTGTTGTTTTGTTTTGTGACAAGTTCAATGTTTTCTTGAAGTTTATGTGGTCCCTTTGATAAGAAATCTTCCATTTAAGGTGATTGCTTTAACCTTAACCATATCTCACCATAATGAATTGTCCATATCTCACCATAATGAATTGTCTATATCTCACCATAATGAATTGTCCATATCTCACCAAATATGTCAAATTAACAGTCCATAAACTGATTTACACCATTTTTCAAGTTTCATGGACTACCAAACAAAACAAAGACAGGTAACACTTCTTTATGTACCATCCTATATATCCGGCAGAATTAAGTTCAAACATGTAGAAATGTACGTATTTACTAGTGTATTTACATGCATTATATTTAAACAATAATATATATCTCATATGAAATAGTATAAACTACATATGTAGTTTAAAACTCATTTCTCTTCTTCAGTTTCAGATTTATCAAATAGTTTATCCATATGCATTATTGCAAATGTTTCAGGATTTATAAAACGAAAGTAACGGGCCTGGTAGTAGTCAATTCTGATTATTGTCATTTTGCATAACGTGTAGATGTTAGTCTTGTGAATAGCAGATTCTAAATTTAAGCTCCGCAATTCATTCGTGAAATGTATATATTTCTTAGTAACCTCTCTCTATGACAAACGTGACGATTTCAATTTCATTATTACCAACTTTCTATTTCTGAGTAGCAACATACCGTATGGCGTCTTCATTTCACAACTTATACGCTATGCCAGGGCATGCTCTAAATACGAAAATGTCGTCCTGAGAGCGAGGCTTCTTGCCACGAAACTACTCTCATAAGGATATATCGAAGAACCTTTGAAATTGTCACTGAGGAAGTTCTATGGTCGACATAGGGATCTATTGCAATTTCAGATTCCTCTTTTAAAAATGTTAACCGATATCTTGGGACCTGACCAGACAAAATAACCATCTTACCTTTTTGACTATACCTGATTTGACATAATACGTATATATATACAGACATTTGTTTACATGCGTGATTTAAATCAGGCAGCATTTCTTGCATTGAATGGGAAAATGTGACTTCGTGTTCTTGTCTCCTTTGTGTTCGTGTTTGTGTACATTTATATATTTACCTCCTCGACTTGAAAGATTGTTACAGGACTTTTGCGACGGGTGTTGCATGTAAATAGGGGACGCTTACTCCTCCCGGGCACCTGGTCTCACCTCAATTGTATTGGGGTTCGCATTTTTCTGAATATGACATTATACCCGATATTATCCTTTTATTCCATGGACTATGAGATATGGTTTACCCTTCGGTACTTCTTCGTTTTTTACTTAGCCTTCTATACTTTTGGTGATTACTTGCAAACAGATATCAGGACGCTTTCGACTGTTTCAATGTTTTCATTATACGGTTAATTGTTGTGTGTGGTATACAACATTAATAGATGAATAATAAGTACGTTTATCTTTTATAACCTCTCAACGTTTACTCTCATTATATTGATCTTTTTTTCTACTTATGGATAACAGTTTATCATGTTGCATACAAAAATGAAATATGGCATTTGTTTAAGTTAGGAGAGACACATTTAAAACAAGGGACAAAGGTGAGTTTCATTTCACCAAATAACCGCTCACGTTTGGTTATAATAGTACTGAAAACAATAGTGCACATATCAAAGCATTATAGATAATTAAACAAGAAACGTTTCATACATCAATGAATACTGGTAGTACAAAACCTCTCATATCTATTAGTTATAAATTACAACAAATCCCAGATTATTAGTTGAAATCTACAATTTCCTTATTTGTTTCCAGGTAAAACGAAATATTATATCTGAGAAGCGTAGGCAAGTTTTGTTCGTTACACACACACAATGATATATACTCAGATTAGACACAAGCTGTTGGAAGGAACTTGAGACTTTTTCAATAGTATCTATGGAATTGAAACTCGGTCCACACTGTCAAGCAACTATTGTATGTGAGTGTACTGTATCACACTGAGTGCAAAACTGGAGAACCTTCATCTAATGAAGCAAAATTGACACAATACTGACACAGAATATGCACAAACTGAACACCAAAGGGATCAGCAAGGAATGTATTTGGAATGGAATAGATGTCGATAGAGATGAGGATTCATATGAAGGAGGTATAGTTGCATGTTGTATAGTACTAAAAAGTGCATTCCTGTTGATGGGTTTCATATCCGTCGGATGAAATGGTAAAGAAATGTAGTAGGTCCGTTACATGGTCAATTGACATGGTTTTACTTCTCTATCAATAGACTTTCAGTCATATCTCAGAAGTAAAGAACACCCTTCGGGTATATATCGGTTTTAATACTTGTATATAAAATGCAATACGCAATTATTTCAATTATATAAAAGCAAAAATGAAAATAACGGTGTTGGAGTCTTAAGGTAAGAAGTCTAGCTGAATTGAACCACCATATGATCATGATAACGAACACGATTTGATTTTTCTATGACGAATCCAAGGGAAATGAAAAAACATTGAAACGTTTTATTACTCACATTTTGTTTTGTCATTTACTTATTTACATGTACATTCCAAAACCACTGCTTCCAAATCAAGACGTGTGATATAAAAGTCAGTTTCATGTGACCGCAAACATTTTTTCATCAACGCCAAGATTTCACACAATGTCCAGGGCATGATGATAAATAAGGTATAACTAAGTATAACTTGTCTCAAATGTACATAAAATCAAATGAAATTCCAGATATGAGGAAACTACTGTTGTATTACTCGTTCGTTTTACAAACTAAAATCTGCAATTTAAATTTGATACATATGAAGTAACATCTTGATGAAATACATAAATATACTTAGAGATATTTTTGTCTTGACTTTTCTAAACACTTACCTTTAGTAGTGACTTTTATATGCAATCATACTTTAAATGTGTATTCTATATTACATGAGCATGTTTTGCATGAGTTTATAAGTAAGATTTTTGGATCAATATTTCAGACTCAAGTACCTATTTCGAAATTTGATCAGTAGCCAAGCTAATTTTTACCTTAATAGACGTTTTGATAGCTGCTTGGCGTATTGATATTAATGTTACTATGGAAACGCAAAAATCTGGATTCAAATGAAAACATACAAGTTTCAATATCTGATCAGGTATCAGATATTTTGCAGACGTGATATAAGATTCTAATGTGCTGTTTTAACGTCTTTTCCAACGATTATTCTACAATAATATACACTACAAATAACACTGTCAGTCGAAATTTGTAATAAATCACAATGTCAGATATACACTTATTTTATTAATTAAATTGAATTCAGATTTAATGTCACCCTATAAAATGACGAGTTGACGAAATTGGATGTAACCGAATTTTATTCTTTTCATACGCCCGCATAAAATTTAGACATATTATTGCTATACTGCTGCCGTCCGTCTGTCTTGTCTTCGCAACTCCTAAACACTAGAGGGAATCTCCTCCTAAACCCTTGGGGGATTTTGATGAACCTTGATACACAGAAATATTTACAGGAGTTATAACCCTTGGAGTTTGAATTTTCAGTGCAAATAATACCTTTTCTTTGCAACTTTTCCTATACCATTTGATGGATTTAGATAAAACGTGGTACAATGAAAGAACACCATTTGAATATGTGTATATTAGAAGAGGAATGCTGCCCACACCATTTACAGGAGTTATGAGCTTTGGACATAGATTTTCTATGCAAAATGCCATTTCTTTGGAACTTCTCCTAAGCTCTGTGGTGGATTTTGAAACTACAAAAAAGAGATCACATTAGGTCATCCTTAACAATATGTAGGTTTACGGTACAGTAACTCATGATCACCATTTACAAAGTGGGTAGTGTAATGCTATCGATACGATCTGATGAGACCCGCAATCACAACACAAACCATGCGTGTGAGGTTTCGTTTTTATTGTCGAATGTTCTCTAACATCACGTGACATACATCAATCGGATGCAAGAAGGAAAAATCTAACATAACATCTCCCTTCTTAATATAAAATTAAATTGATATCTGTCAGAATTTTAATGGAATTAAATATATATTATGACAATACAGTTAATTCTTATAAAATCTTGAAATGATAATGTAATAAATTTGAAAAAAGTAACTGATGAAAATTTCTCAATGTCTTTTATAAATGCCTTTCATATAATATGAAAATAAAATTCTATTTATACATTTATATACTTATGATAAGATTCTTTTTACGCATAATATATTTGATAAGCGTTTACAATAAAGTTGTACAATCATATTCATGGAGTGCTCTTGGATTCAGATAAATTCAATGAAAATTAACAGAATGAAGTTGTAATGACCTGGCATTGACCTTTTTTAGACTGCACATCTTACCTTTGGGTTATGTTCAATTGTGGGGGTATGAGGGGATTTGTCATATATTTTGTAAGCTTTGGTGATCTGATGAGACAGGCAGTCACGACACAAACCATGCGTGTGCGATTTCGTTTTTATTCTCGAACGTTCTCTAACATCACGGGACATAAATCAATCAGATACCAGAAGGATAACTCTAACATAAAAGTGATACTGCAACAGGTCGTTAGGGAGGGATTTTAAAGGATATTTCTTCCCCTCAGATTAAATATTCAGATTAAATAACAGTCATCTTAATATATGCCGTAATCCTTTATATATGTATTAAAGTTTGCATATCATTGATAAAAATAGTTGAAGGCGATTTGAAAACTTTCTTGGCGGGCATTTTCTATGACGTTGTGGGACTTTTCTTTGTTTTTTAAGGTATTTCGCTGCTGATACTATATATAATATATATATATATATATATATATATATATATATATATATATATATATATATATATATATATATATATATATATATATATATATATTTATAAATATATATATATATATATTTATATTTATAAATATATATATATATATATTTATATATATAAATTAAGTCCACTCCAGCATGAATGCATGAATGTTATTTATATATACAGTATACATTAACTCACAATAATTTATAATTTACACCCTATGCCAGACAAACGATAGTCAACACACTTTACAATGTAGCATTGAGTTTACCCTCCCTCTCTCCTTTTGAATGAAAAGGGACATCGAATCGACCCTGAACAAATAGCTAGATCTACAAAGATCAATAAAAATGTTTATTATTGCTATTATTATGATCAACTACAAATCAAACATGAAGTTTGATAATGTTCAAAGACTCTGTGCATCGACATTGTTTATAAATAACAACACGGACGTGTTAGTAAGCACCATTCGCTACACTACAGTCGACTCGAGTCCTTCTACAATGCGAGCCAACCATTAAGTTATTTCATAATAATATTTTTTGGGGGTTCTTTATGTTAACTTTCGGTGAAACAAGAACGGCAGCTTGTCAATAGTATCCGTAAATGAATTACTGTACTCTATTTATAAATGACAACAATATAACATTCGATGTACGACACTGCAATTGCAAATCAATTGATCTTACCTTTCTTGCTACAGGAATAATTATGATCATTTAGTACCGCATTCTTTGCCCAATGATTGATCTGAGATACAGACACTCTTCTGTGGTGTTCTAATCATTTTTATACGAATCCGTGGCGCTTGTACTTTGCCATTTCGTCGTCTGTTTCGTAATTTCCGCGTGTACGGTTGTCAATGCCGTAAACGGTTCTTATATTTGTCGTAATATAAATACATATAGTAGAGAATGTTTATTTGATTTCTTGTTCTTTTTTAGACAATGATTAAAATATTTTTAAATATTCGTTGGTTTTATAAAGAAACAATATATTTTATACAAAAAGTAACCTTTAAACACGCACGACATTACGTTCTACTTTATGACAAATCGAGTTGCGCAATGTATTCAAGAGTGTCAGGAGCGAGAGGCCTTAACTGAAATTCATATCTAAATATTTTATAGTTTTAAAGATCGCGTGATCTATTTCCATATTTTAGCTTGTGTGTCAAAACAGGCCTTGATCGCGTGTTGCAAGCGTTATACTACGATTTCTCCAAATAAGGAAATATGTCACGTGGTCTTTAATATATTTGGAAAAATTCCCACGTCATAGAAAATGTCCGTCGAGAAAGTAGAAAGTTTTCAAATCGCCAACTATTTTTATTAATGATATGCACACATCGACCAAAACTATACATACTCGAAATGCGACATCCAATAAAATGAAATTATATCTCATTTCAATTTTATTGGGGTTCGCATTTTTCTGATTATGACACTGTATACGATATTGTCCTTTTATTCCATGGACTTACGAGATTTTTTGGGGTTGTTTTTCCCATCAATTCAAAAACATATTGAACAAGCCTCTGTCATTTGGTAACTTTTGATACTCCTGAGTATGAAAAGTAGCAAATGACACTTCTGTCTCCAGAAAGCATTATTTTTGGTCATGGTACATCTCCTCTCTGATTACGCTTGATTACATTTTATATTGCTATGATTATATTTATATTATCATATATATGTGCAGAAATGCAATCGATTATTATACAATACAATTTTAAAGACGTGAACCCAATATAAATTCAAAAGCTTATAAGAGGCAGTATTTTGCCAACAAAGGGTGTAACTGCTTTGTTCCATTCGCACTTTCAAACATATCTATTTTACTAGCATGTTCGTCTAAATGTGATACGAAACATTCTGCAGTATTCGTAAGTGAATATTCCCATATATTGTGTGCTTTAACAGTCTGGATTTTAAACCACCGTATTTCACAACAGAAAACTAACTGTACATATATACGTGTATCACGAGATGTATAGTTTTTCTTTCATATCAATTTATATAGCATGGTGAATATAGCGTGAGAGAAAGTAGTTAATTAACGAATACGCTAAAGGAAAATGTGCTTTGTACGTTAATATAATTGAAGTTCTGGTTTATAGGTAACAGGGACGAGTTGCACACTAAATGAATATGATTATAATAATCTAGTAAGAATTATCTAAAACGTTCCCCCGTTTTTCTAAATGGAATTTTGTAACATCATTTTGAAAATTGATGGATCTTGTTTGAATTAATGAAAAGAATAAGAAGGCAATCGTACACAAAAATATATATTGAGTATACGTATATTGTTATATAAAACTCTATGTGTTTATGCATTGACGATTCTATCGCCTAGCATTAGTTCACAGAAAGGTAATGTACTTAGGGGATAAACAGGGAGCGTTTGACTAGTCTAACTAGTACACACGGTGATCACACCTTTGGAATCAGAACTGTTCTGGCGATGCATTACCGGAACCATGAAAATGTGGTTTCTCACCTGTAACTAGGTTATACCAATCGCAGACAGTTAAATACTAGACGTTTCTCCTCAGTCTAATTCACTTCTTATAAAAAATATCGTTATGCAATCTGAACTTGCGTCCTATGTCCCAGTTGAGTGACCATAGTAAGTAGTTTTTACAACAGAGATACAAGTTTTTGAGAAATAAATTTATAATGGTTATATGATATAAAATACGGTCATTTATTTGCTGTTTATAAAACAATTCATGAAAAACATATTTAAGAAGCAAAGTACGAAAAAGTTTTAGTAACGCATGTGACTTGGAGCTTGTAGCTTGGCCGTTTCCGGTTGATCCAACGGAAAGCGACAAAACAAAATGAGTAGATAGAGTGACATGAATATTAGATTTTGGTGTACAATTTTGTTACTTAAAAAAAGATTTGTCTAATATTTTTAAGTAAAATTAAGTAATCTAACTCATTGACATGTATCTTGCACAAACTTATAGATATTCTACAATTCAGTGTAGACTGTTGACAATGCAAGCTTTTACAGCTGTTGATATTCTCATAATTTCGAATTTCGTTTATTGTCCATGCTGATAAGGGTTTTACATCTAAATCGTCTGCACTAAAACTATTTAACATACAAATAAAACTCCTACACACATATTAAAGTCAGCATTACTGTTGGTAGATTCTGAGCAGGATAATCACAAACTTTGTACTCAATATTATAGTACAAGACATTAGGTCTTTAATATTGTGAATTGCTGTTGTTATTGTTGTTGTACCGTTAGATAACTTGTACATTCGTTTGCCGACACCTCCAAAGTGGAAGGATATAAATATGACATTATATTGACAAACACTTTCGGGGTAAATGTCACTGATTAGTTATGCCCCCCCCCCCCTCTCTCTCTCTCTCCATGTCAGTAACTTCACCATTAAACATTTTCAAACTGAGCTTCATTTTACAGAAACTTTGATTAGACAACCATGTTCTCTACTGAATTAAGTACAAATAGATATAAAGCCATGTTTCAATAGTTGAATCTGTTATACGTCAAATTACCACTTTAAATTACTTCTAAACGGGATGAGCTCAAATCAGCATTCTTATTACTGTGTATGCCCTTCCCGTACATTGATACATGTGTACTACAAGAACATTTCAAACATTCGTGGAGTAAGCATCTGCCTGTTACTACAAATGACCACTCAGCTGGCTTTATTATCAGGTATTATTTCATACATATCTCTCTTTTATTATCGGAGTCTAAAGAGTGAAGTCTGTCTTAATTCTTCCCAATTAACACAAATGAACCACTTTTCTGTTCCGAAGTTCACTAATGCCATAGCTAATGACTGACCAGCAAACCGTTTTCGTCTCGTCTCTGTCGACTACACTCCTTTATTACCATTCTGCATTTGATCATTCGGCGCCGCAGGAAATGAAGTATATCTTTTGTCTATGTTTCTCTCGTATTCTGTCTTTCGGCTCACTGGTACTTCAAACAGTTTTCAATGCATTACAAAACACCGGTAAGTTGAAGCACATTACTATTCCGATTTATAATATAGTTGAAATTTTAAACTTGAGTTTAGGGTTCTTGAAACTTATCATTATTTCCACAGTTATACATTTTTAGAACTAGAAATTTTATTTGTTGTTTGCATCATATCTACATGTATGACAGTGCTAAAACGTAAGGTTCTACTTCTTAATTGACGTCATGCATGTCAACATTATTATTTTATATTTGGGTATGATATTTTTCAGTATTCAAAAATATTAATTTGTTATCTCAAAGATTCATTTGGAAATAATTTCTTTAATGATTTTGAAATCATAAAATTCAAGATAACAGAATGTCATGTAATAGCAAGGCTGCTTTACTATAACCTTGTCTTGACAGCTTTTAAGTATATTGGAGAACGCAAACATACATGTATGTAATGACGATGCATTGCCATAGCAGAATGCAGGAGGGATAACTCTGTTAAGAAGTGAATTTTGACAAGAAAACGTGAATATAATATATACCACGATAGAGATGAAATATAAGGTTCCTTTTTGTAAATGACGACATGCATATTAACGTTGTTACTTGTTATTTGGAAGTGATCAAAAACAAAATTCAAAATACATGTATCAATTTGTATTCTTAAAGGTTCCTTTGGAAACAATTACTGATTTTGAAACAATTCTTCTATCTAACTTTCAAGACAACAGAAAATGTCATGTAATAGAAAGGCTGAATTTAGATTTAGTATAGCTTTGTTGTGATATATTTTATGTATATTGGAGAGTGCAAACACACAATGACGATGCATTGCCATAGTAGAATGCAAGAGGGGTTACTGTGTTAAGGAGTGAATTTTGACTTGAAAAAGAAAGTGAAAATAGGAATTACCATACCATCCAACAGTGTTGAAAGGTAGCTTGTATCAGGCTTATTAGTAGCTAAGATGATTAATGCGCATGCGGTGCTGGAACTCTCTGTAGCATCTAACCTCTGTAAAACCGAGGTTCGATTCCATGCCAGTGCATGTGGCAAAATGTACCAGTGTACCTAAAGAGGGTGAACTAAGGTTCTTTTTCAAAAACAAATTTCCAGCAAAATAATTGTTTACGTCGACAATATTAAAAGATTTGTTTTAAATGTAATCGTCTGACGGACTTAAATCAATCCGGACACAAGCCGGATGTTGCAGATTACTGCATTTATTATCAACTATAGCTATAGTTTATTTTCACCAACTCCCATTATTATCTATTCGTACTACTGGCCCTTCAATAAACATATTTTTGATATAAATGTACCATCCACTGAAAATCATTCTGGTTTGTTGTCCGGGCCTTACGTATTGAACAATTTAGAAAGAGTTGTGGATACCCTAACTACAAGTTTTGGTACCTGCCGATGTTGGTCGGTAGATCTACCTGCTGTATGTTTCTTTTTACAACGAATAGATTAACTTCATGTTTGATATTGATTCAATTGCATAGCAACACCTTACAATGTTTAGTCTATCTTAAGTGTATGTCATTAATTTTGCTTTATTTGAGATATAGTTTAGGATGTTGTCAAACTATAAAATTCAGTCTATAATACGGTAAATGTACGGAGTTACACACAGAATACGGGGAGATTGGAATATATATAAGATTTTAAAATACACATCTGAAAAAAATCGATGTTTTACATCTAAATCAGACACATCCGTATTGTTATTCTACATTGGGTCTCTGTTGTATGAAAACTTTCTTTCTTTCTTTCTTTTCTTTCATTCTTTCTTTCTTCAGAGGGGAAAGTCCTGTTGTTATTATTCTTCAAAACATATAATATCAATATATGATAACATTAATGTATCGAAGAATTAGAAGCCTTTGAAAAATAGAAAAAAAAATTGCAGTTGTTGAGAATTTTAAAAGGAGTACACACGGTGACCCTGGCTTCTTCCCTTCATTCTCCACTAAAGAACACTAGTTTATCTACCAAAGACGTGTCATACAATAAAAAATTTCACACAGTCCGCCCACCACACGACCTCGATAAGTAGGTATATCCCCTTTACCATTCAGATATATTTTAAAGCTCTTCATGCAATTTGTGTCCCATAAGGAGTGCATGGTGAGAATGAAACCAGTCTGGTCAGTAGGATACAGTTGTAATACAAAGGTATGTGTATACAAGTATTAAAGGCTCTCATGTATATATTTAGAGAATTCAATTAAGGCATTGAGCCGAAAGTGTTTGAATCTCTTAAATAAATCAGGTACATGTAACATGTATGTGTAAATCAGGGGAAGCGGGGTCTGAAGCAGATTATTCTAGCTCGTTCGATAATTATATCAGCCTCAAGACGTGGCCACTATTTTAATAATAGAGCTGCAATTCCTTACTTTGCGTAAACTTGCGCTTTGATAAACGGATCTGCCGGCAAGAGTCTGCGCATAGTGCATTCCAGCATCATATAGAACAAATATACGAAGATGGACATTAACATTATGTGTGTGTCTGTACAAAGGACGTACAGTAAGAAATAAATAATATACCACTATATTCAGATATGATGGTTTTTAATCGGATAACAGCCAGATTTCCTGATCGGGAAACCAGTGTTTCACGGGTTAACCTTCAAACAAACAGCATCATAACACTTAAATTCAAAAGATAAATTGATGACCGTGCAGATGAACTTTCGGTTACTTATCTAACACTTTGACCATTTAGGGGGCTCTACTTTTAAAATTTCCTTATTTGAAGGGGAAAAAATCGAAGTTTACTGGCAGACATTTCCATAGGGGCAACCATACTTCGAAATCCGATTTGACAGATTTCAGATTACCTATTCAATAGATTAGGTTTTATGTATACTAATATACAGTAAGGTCCATGTGTCGTGTATATATATACAGTCCTGTATATATACAGTAAGGTACCTGTGCCGTGTATGTATATATACAGTAAGGTCCCTGTGTCGTGTATGTATATATACAGTAAGGTACCTGTGTCGTGTATGTACATGTGCATATATACAGTAAGGTCTCTGTGTATATATACAGTTAGGTCCCTGTGTCGTGTATGTATATATACAGTAAGGTCCCTGTGTCGTGTATGTATATATACAGTTAGGTCCCTGTGTCGTGTATGTATATATACAGTAAGGTCCCTGTGTCGTGTACCGGTATGTATGTAAACAGTAAGGTCCTGTGTCGTGTATGTATGTAAACAGTAAGGTCCTTGTGTCGTGTATGTATATATACAGTAAGGTCTCTGTGTCGTGTTTGTATATATACAGCAAGGTCTCTGTGTCGTGTTTGTATATACACAGTAAGGTCCCTGTGTCGTGTATGAATATATACAGTAAGGTCCCTGTGTCGTGTATGTATATATACAGTAAGGTCTCTGTGTATATATACAGTTAGGTCCCTGTGTCGTGTATGTATGTAAACAGTAAGTTCCCTGTGTTGTGCATGTATATAAACAGTAAGGTCCCTGTGTCGTGTATGTATGTAAACAGTAAGGTCCCTGTGTTGTGTATGTATATATACAGCAAGGTTTCTGTGTCATGTTTGTATATATACAGCAAGGTCTCTGTGTTGTGTTTGTATATACACAGTAAGGTCCCTGTGTCGTGTATGAATATATACAGTAAGGTCCCTGTATCGTGTATGTATATATACAGTGAGGTCTCTGCGTATATATAAGTTAAGTCCCTGTGTCGTGTATGTATGTAAACAGTAAGGTCTCTGCGTATATATACAGTAAGGTCTCTGTGTCGTGTATGTATATATACAGTAAGGTCTCTACGTATATATACAGTAAGGTCTCTGTGTATATATACAGTTAGGTCCCTGTGTCGTGTATGTATATATACAGTAAGGCACCTGTGTCGTGTATGTATACATACAGTAAGGTCCTTGTGTCGTGTATGTATATATTCAGTAAGGCCATTGTGCCATGTATGTATATGTATTCAGTGAAGTCCCTGTGTATATATACAGTTAGGTCCCTGTGTCGTGTATGTATATATACAGTAAGGTCTCTGTGTCGTCTATGTATATATACAGTAAGGCACCTGTGTCGTGTATGTATACATACAGTAAGGTCCCTGTGTCGTGTATGTATATATTCAGTAAGGTCCCTGTGTCATGTATGTATATATACAGTGAGGTCTCTGTGTCGTGTATGTACATATACAGTGAGGACCTTGTGTCGTGTATGTATATCATGGGCGGGTCCAATTTTTTTTTCTCCAAAAGTGGGTGTGGAGTTGTTACAGAAGTGGGATGGGATTGTTCGAAGTCCATCCAGAGGCGCGAGCCTATAATGTTTGGTACATTATAGAGAAAATGGAAAATGCAATTTTGTATTGCAGGGGTGGGAGGGTTCCTGACTCCCGCTAGATCCGCATGTATATATATATATATATATATATATATATATATATATATATATATATATATATATATATATATATATATATATATATATAGCCTTGTATCGTGATAGTCTTCTCTATATTCAAATGATTTTGGCGCCGGGAAAACTGGTGCCGCCATAATGCACCGTGAAAATTATTTTTCCACACCATACCCTTATTCCTGCGGGGATGCCACACCATACCCTAATTCTGGCAGGTATGTCACACTACACCCTTTGTTCCCGCTGGGATGTCAACACGAAGGTTCCTGTTTTATCTAATACAATAGCAGCGCAATGATACGAGTTGATTTCATTTTGTTGTTAAGACCACTTAGAAAGCGACATTAGAGTAGTTAAACATATCTATAACGACCTGTATGTCATTTTTATCACAGACTTTATTTACCTTAAACGCGAGGACCCCTTGTTTAATGGACTTTGAAGTCACCATAGACTAGGTGAAAGTTTATATGGATGTTGAAGTTCCCCTTTGAATGCCTCTTTATTATTCCTTATTCTCTCTAGATCTATGTGTCGTTATAAAATCGCGGTGTATTTTAACGAGTGTTTCATTGACGAATGTGATGTGATGTTATTGGCAAGGACTGATACAGGAAATCACGACAGAGAGGTAAGTGGGTGGAGTACACTAATGCATAACAGTAGCAAAGGATGGTAATTGTATGTGAGGGAAAGGAAGGTTTGTGCTTGCTTAAAATGGTTCTCTGTGGCTCTCATACAAAGCGACTATTTAACTTATTTTGTGTAGCAGCGCACTCCAGGGTTAAAAACTTTTTCATTAATTCTATCTTTTCTTAGTGTTTTGGATTTTTTCAAGACTCTCAACTGAAGTTTCAATACCTCAGTTTATTTAGGTATATTGCATCTCTTTCTAGTGCGGATCCAGAAATATTATCGAGAGGGATCCAGTCGAAACGAATATTCCAAAAGAGACTGAAAAAATCAACTATGTGAGTGGGTGCTCAGGAAGGGTCTAGTCCCCCTTTTCAACCTCTCTGAATCCAGTTGTTATATAATGCAATTTCATACTAGTATAAAAGGTAGAGGGTGAGAGCACAAACCCACTTATTCCTAACTCTCAAATCCAGATAAGTGGACCATATTTCCTCGTTGCCTCCCCCCTTTCCCGCCCTGATCCTTTACCTTATGCCCTTGATTTGCAAAAGCTTCACAATTTACAAAGTCAACGAAGATTGCCGGAAAGTGGTGGGTTGGGGGTTGTAGAGGATTGTACTGTGTTTGATTGCTTATTTGAATACGGTTTTTGCATAATTTATATTATATTTTCTTGTTGAATCATTTTTACTTGTGAATATGTACATTGATATATATTATATGGAGGTGGTAGTATGCCGGCTCCTGATCGGGAGGCCGGGGTTCGATTCCCGCTCTGGTTATGCCAGTGTTCTGTCTTTCGGATTTCAGTAAAACCCGAGGCCCCGTGTCGTGGTATGCATGGAAAGATCCCTCACTGCTTCGTGTGAGTCCGTTGCAAAGGTCAAAATGGTGGTATAATTATTTGTAGCCAAGTATTATATATAGCAAGGTTAGTCGCAGTGGTCTGCAAGATCGACTTGTAGTTGTAGTTAAAAAGTCGAAAGTCCGAATACCTTCCTTATTGTCAACCATCAAATCATGATCAATTTTTATTATAACTAAGATGATGATGATGATTACGATGATGATGATGATCGTGGTGATGATGATGATGATCAAGTTTTTCTGTCTCCTTTATGGTGACGACACCTGCCTGGTGCGTTACACAGAAATTTAGACCTATATAACGGACACGGAAAAACAGGACTCCCAGTCGTCGTTTGGACTCGAACTCGCGACTTTTCGGCCACGAGCCCGGTACGTTACAGATTGAACTACGTGTACTGTTATGGAGGATAAATGTATAGAGATATTAAGCTAACGAAAATACATATATAACATGTATATACAAGGTAAATACAAGAATGTCAAAGAAGGGTAGCCATTTCCTTACCATTATGATGAAAACGGAAGTTATACGACATACATGATATTGTATTTCCAACTCGGGCCATTGAACGGTATTTGAAATACACGATAGTTAAAGCCAAATAATATAGTCAATTGGAAATACATAATCAATTATATATATATATAGCATAAGATTATCAGACTCCAGGACGTATAATACATATACATAATGTTGTATATTTTTAGAAATAGTGTACAGTTATTAGTAAATATATTTGAATATTTTATACATATACTAAGTTACTCATATTATTTATGGTAATATTTCGTGCACGTTTAATAAAAAAAATTTAAGTATCCTCAGTGCTCATTACACACAGAAAAATAAATTTTCAGATCCACCGTATTGTAAATTAAGATATCAATTTAAATCATTATATGTAGAGTAAGGAATTAAAGAATTTACCAACTCGGTTCATCAGCCCATGAATTCGGGTCATGGAAGTAGTACCCGGCGTATGGCAAATCACATGCGTAGTAATATAAAAAGAGGCGGGGCTTACTCAAGTTAAATATAAGAATTGTAATAACAAAATTAATGCATCTGTTAATTTTGAGTAATTAGAGAAATAACCTGGACAGATAGAGTACTTTTTAGCATTCTAGACACGCACTATATTGCGTGGTGGAAGTATTTTTCCACTTCAGGAAAAATTCGGTCCTTGCCAGTTTTGATCTTTTGTTTTCAAAAAAGAACCTTTTAAAATGCATTGTAAATATAAAGAATGACTGTCTTTTTTTTCTAGGTTCATGGGGGATGAACTTAGGCTTCGCGGTTCACGTGATTTGTTTGTTTCTCACCCAAGTTCATTCCCCATGAACCTAGAAAAAAAGACAGTCATTCCTTGAATGTACTTGTAAACACGGGTCGAACGTAATCACTCGTTTAGGTTCAGTAGCGTTTATGATAAAATAAATCTATGATAAATCTTCCCATTGTTACCTAAAGGAATCGTTAACTCAAAATCAAAATATTATTTTAGCAATAAAAGCTAGCACTACTGTCAATGCTTTGCCTTATATGTAAACACTACACGATCCCACAATGTGTATGTTATAGTCTCTGTTGTAATGGACGAGAATAATGGAAACCTTGCAAGCATAAACGTGAAAAATAAAGGAAGGGAGGGAACATAAAGATATGAAGACTTGAAATCATTTCACATTCTTGTATATCGTAATATCATTTATATTAGGTACATTTCAATCAAAACACGGCATTTATTTGAAAGATTTTCTATCCAATATAGAAATTTCGGGCTCATGATCCGTTTTCTTTGATAAACCACACTTTTTTCTTTGTTCAGCATTAGCTGTGGATTTATAAAACTTACCTGCCTATCAGGAAAACAAACAAACAAACGAACCTCTGAGTTATTTACGTACCATGAATGATAGAAGGTATTCAGTTATTTGACATTTAGAAATTTAATAGGAAAATAAGTACAGAATTAAATAACAAGCTTTCTTCAGCAATACATGAAATATTGATATGTCATTTAGATAGATCATAATACCTTATAACAATATTAAAACAAATAAAGAAAAAGAACTGTATTATGACTGGTTGTTACTGAACAAGTACAAGACAAATATCCACCTGTCCGCTAACTCTTAACAAAGGAAGGTTGTTGGTTGATTGGTGTTTTACGTCGCTTTCAACAATATTTCAGTTATATCGCGACATGGAAGCAGGAGGTTACCAACCTCTTAAACATAGTGGCACAACCCGGGAATCGAACCCGGATCGTCGGCGCCGCAAGCCAAGCGCTTAACCACTACACCACGCCTGCCCTTCTCTTAACAAAGGAAACTTTTTGTGTGGCCTAAAGAATTTTGTATATGAGATACGTTTTGGATGTGTATCAATTTGAGACTCAATCTCTCTTTGTGATGTAGGGTTTTAAGGTTATTCGATGTTGGTCTTTTATGCACTTAAACACTTTTATACTAAGGCTTTTATAGGAAAAGAAGTATCAAACAGCTTTTGAACAGCTGTTATGTTTTTACATTCAAGAGATTGAATCATAGAAGACGGAAAAAAAGTTCTTATTGACTGATTATTGCTTTACATCACTCCACAGTTATTTCACGTACATGTATATTGTGACGGCATCTGCCAGATGCATCGCATTGAAATTTCTGTCTTTGCAACGGACCCACCCGAAGCAGTGTGGGATCTTTTACGTGCCACGCCAACCGTGACACGGAACCTCGGTTTTTACTGTCTCCTCCGAAAGACAAAACATCGGTGTGCTCACGGCGGTAATCGATCCCGGGATCTTTCGGTCACAAGTCAATCACCTCATCGACGGGCCCACGCCGACTTCCAGAAGTTCTCAAGAAATAACACGAACAAATTAGAGATTTTTCATAAGTGGTCTCTTACAACACAAGAAATCAAAAGAACCAGAAATTGAGTTTTTATGGCTTTGGTTTCATGTCAATCGTAGGAAGATGCCCCATGTTTCATAATCTGTTATTCCCATAGCTACTGGTATAACCTTTTTTCTTTGGGTTGTTGTTGTTGTTATTGTGTGTGTGTGTGTGTGTGTGTGTGTGTGTGTAGGTGTGTGTGTTGCATTAAGTTGTTATTACAGACTGGCAGTCATAAGATAAATAACGATCTTTTTCCATGTAGATTAGATACTATTATGAGAGAGTATCAGCTTCTGAGTAAAAAGAATTACGTTACTTGTCATTCTTCCTCAAGGACGCATCGCAGATAAGGTCTTTTATATCGTAATGGACACATCATTCAATTTCCCAGTGTACAATAAATTTGATTGGTTGTTGGTTGATTGTTTGGTGTTTTACGTCGCTTTCAACAGTAACCAACCTCATAAACATAGTGGCACATCACGGGAATCGAACCCGGATCGTCGGAGCCGCAAGACTACACCTGTCTCCCTACAATAAGTTTGAAACTCTTTGTCCGATTGCTGGGACATGATCTGTAGCTGAACCCAGCAGTAAACTAAGCTTGAACTAAACACTGACTGTGCTACTGCAATAGGTCAAATTTCCGTGATTATCATCGTCAATATTCTTGACAAAATCACAGGAAAGTATACAGCACCAGCTTCCGTTTTAAAAAGAATTTGGCAACTTGAATTCAAACTTTATCATAGAAGTTCATTTCCTTGTATACATTTAGCTTAGATTTTTTGTTTTATTTTTCATTCAAGTCACAGTAGCTATCAGTTTATTCAACATGAGCGATGTAAAAAGGCTCTCGAAATGTATGTATTTGCATTTATGATACAAAACTAGCATAACACGTGATTTTCATTCAATTTAAGCTGATTATGCTGCTCTAATTTGTTAATATACATGAGTTTAATAACAATTTGTATGTTTGATACATTATCAATATTTTTATGATAAATACGTGACGTTTAATTGTAATTTAAATTTGAATACCGTTTTTTTTTTTTAATTTTCCAAAATGATCTGACGTGTATTGGTTTGAGAAATTTTTATCAAATGAACAGTCTTTCGAAAATATTGTCCACAAACGATGGTTTATTTATTTATCAGGTACTGGTATCTAGTTAGTAGGAACTTGCTGTAAAAGGCTAATGGATTGTTTTTACATTAATAGTATTGCCATTGGTAATCTAGTAACATAAAGAAGGAGCGGAGCATTGGATAGAAAATTTGGTTAGTTCGCTACAGGCATGTTTTAGTTCGTGGGAACAAAGCTAGAAATTTAATCCCTCTACTAGATGTTGATGTTCTAGCTAGCTGGACCTTGGTCAGAAAAACATTTTTGTTTATTGGGATATAGGTATATATATTTAATCTGATTAGCAATTAATTCTTCAAAAAATGTTTGGTTTATACTATGTACTGACGGTCTAATTAACGTGATTGTTCAGAAATATTGGTTGGTTACTAGGTAGTTATGCTCTAGTTACATGAGGTTGTCTAGCTGCAAGTAGTGGCCCTATATGAATGATAGGGCCACATTTCCTTACGTTGCGTAAACTTGCATTTTTGATAAACGGAATGGCCGGCACGATTCTACGCATTTCGGCATCAAATGGAGCAAATATCTAACATATATAAACATAAAGCAAACGATCGGCAATAATAACTTACTCCCGATCTGTCGTCTGAAGGCTGTACACACATTTTTGCCCAATCTGTTTCATATCATTTATCGGCTAGTCATTTATGAAGAAGAAAACTAAATTGAAATGGCCAGAAAGCGGTAACTAGCCGATAAATAAAATGTAAACAGAGAAATGACATAAAAATAACAATGACCGCCTCTTTTTGTGAGGTTTCTTTTAACGAGATCTCGCGAGACCGAATGGCTGACACAGAAACCGGCAAATTTGAAACCATTCGGGAAAAAATGTGTGTAGAGCCTTCAGACGACAGATCGGGGGTAAGTTATTATTGCCGATCGTTTACATGTACTTTATGTTTATATATGTTCGATATTTGCTCCATTTGATGCCGAAATACGTAGAATCATGCCGGCCATTCCGTTTATCAAAAATGCAAGTTTACGCAACGTAAGGAATTGTGGCCCTATCATTCATATAGGGCCACTGCTTGCGGCTAGAGGTTGTCTAGAAACATTTGGTTGGCTATTGGGTAGTTATACTCTAGTTACATGAGGTTATCCAGAAAGATTGGTTGTTTACCAGGCAGTAATCCTTTAGTTACATGAGGTTGTCTAGAAAGATTTGGTTGGCTGTTAGGTAGTTATGCTCTGGTTACATGAAGCTATCCAGAAAGATTTGATTGATTACCAGGTAGTTATGCTTTAGTTACATGAGGTTGTCCAGAAAGATTTTATTAGCTACCAGGTAGTTATACTCTAGTTACATGAAGTTGTTCAGAAAGATTTGGTTGGTTACTGGGTAGTTATGCTTTAGTTACATAAGGTTATCCAGAAAGATTACTAGGATTGTTTCCTTGATGTTTATCGTCGAATCCGACTCATTGCAAGCAATAGGCTAATTATTTATCTTAAGGACATATCCGGCTGGCAAAACTTTTATATCTCTGTACTAAAGAGTTCCTTTTATCAAATGCAATTTATGACAAGAAAGATAACTCTAATTTAGCCATGAATAAAGTTCCAGAGTTGCCAGGGATATTGCAAATACAGATTTTCTCTGTCTTTTCACTGGAAAGGTTTCAATTTCTTTGCTTCTTTCAAGGGTTTATGTATCCAATAGATTTTATTCCAAATATGGGGAGAAAATGTCCGCCATAAAGAAAATATTGAGTAATGTTTGTTTTTGTCTATACATGACAATTAAAAATGTCTGAATCTGTCAGTTATGGAAGTTGTTATTTTCCTTTGGTAACCACAGCAGACATCACTATGTGTCTCTATAAGAGACCATAAGAAGAAACTGGTTCAGTTTTGAAGTAAATCTATCCTAAAACTGAAAAAAGTAGGATATGACCTTAAGCTTGCCAGCATTATAATGATGGCATTCTGAAATCTTGATAGTTTCCTTTTGTTTTCTAAACTCTTACTCCATTACTTGAAATGCTTGTCGGTAGGAACTTATTACACACGGGTGACAATTAGACATCTTCACTGAACGTATCCGTTTTTAGTTTTACATAATGCAGCATTCTTTTATGAGTAGAGGTGCGAGGGAATTATGATAGGTTATGTCTTTGGTTTATCCTAGGTCAAAATGCAACTTTTCAGTATTTTTTTTTACAAATACTATTATGAATATTTTGAAATCCACATTTGAATTCAATGAAGAAGCATACATAGATGATATATATTTAGTTATTATCTCATTTAAGATAAGAACCATGGTAAAACAAAACATTAAAAAATAAGATTTTACTTAGAAATAGAAGATAAATCCCGAGGAGTATAATTTATATGAAGTCACCAGTCTGGATCATCTAAGCGTTTGTGAAATAGCCTCATTTTGCATGTATGCAAACTTTACATACGGATGCAGACATGGGGATATGAATGCACTCTCACATTTTGAAATGTACTTTGACACGAATGCAAAATCGTAAAACTTGCATCAACAGAGACTAGATGCACACTTTCTTTTGCACAAGTGCGAGTTTACTACTTGTGTATTTTGACTCGTTGTTCCAGGCAAAGCAGTTTTACACACGTATGCAAATATAATGATCGCTACTCTCGCTACTTATCGCGCCTCGCCTTCTATGGTGTTGATCAACCCGACAAATTTAAATGGACAGTCAGTAACAAACCTAATTACTGTTTTATTTTGCCGACAACCAACATCAAACGCATGAAAAAAAAAACAAAAAAAAAAAAACAAACAAACAAACAAACAGACAACCCCCCCCCAAAAAAAAACAAAGCAAAAAACAAAACAAAAAATCAAACCAAAAACAAAAAACCCCCCAAAAAACAACAACAACAACAAAAAATAATAATAAATAAAAAAATAAAATAAAAAAAAAAACCCAAACCAAAAATCCAATAACAACAACGACAGACATACATGTAAGTAGATGGTTTCGGGGGGTTTTTTTCTGCTTCAAAAACGCCATTGCCGTCCGATATATCGCTACTGACAGTCTACAAGTATTAAGAAGCCAGTCACGTGACCAGATTCTAGCAATGCTGTTGGATCAAACTAATCCGCTCTTAGAGGAGCATATAGCCGTCCTGGCCTTGGCATGACAGGTTTTGTTTGTCACTTCTCGTGGAAAAATTTTTCGATTACATCTTGCATACTCAGAAATTTGAATGTCTGTTGTATCGATCATTTGGGTTTTCTTTGCCCAACAAATGCCACAAAATAAGGAAATACTTTACTATTAATCAGTCTAATGAAATTATCCATATTTAACAAAAATCAAAGGGCAACTTCAACATTTTGAAGGGACATGTGAGGGCACAGTAAATATACTTTAACAATTTGTTAATTTTGCACCCCATGTGTACATCATCGGGATAAGATACCTCAGTTTACAAGTTTATTTATTTCTCATAAGTCGTTTACACAACATCGAGAACATATATACATAATACATAATCATAATTTAAACGCATGTGCATAATTACCAATATGCATATACATGTTCATATACATATGTATAAACATATATACATATATACATACATACACATACATAAATACATACTTATACATTCACATACACATACATATACACATATAGACATATACGCAATTACATCCACATATACATACATACATATACATACACACCTACATACGTATACACAAACATATATAAATTTAGCCAGGAGGGCTTACCCTCTATGAAATGATTTTTATAAATTGACATAAATTATTGAGTACATGTACATTTTTACATGAAAACAATTTATAAAATTGCCTGAGAACGTGTATTCATAATGATCGAATCTTGGTTTTCCGTTGTACTTTTCGGTTTGCTTTATATTAAATTTCATTGGTTGAAATATGAACTGCAGCTTCCGCAAAATATGCAAAAGCCTTTTCCGATTGAATTCTCAGAAGTAGTAACGCTTTTTACGATAAGCTATCAATATGAGTGCAGTACTACACTAAAGCTGAAACTTTCATCTTTTACTGCAGTGCAGTTAGGTTTGTTGGTTTAGTTTTAAGTGTTTATATTTTGTTTTGAACTTAGTGAAGAAGGCATTGGTCATTAATTGTACAAAATGTCTATCAACTGGTAATTTTCTATTGCAGATGGGGTGGAAAGTCAAGTACCCTTTCTGGATCCGCCAAAGTAATGATTAAGATCTTGTTGTAATTTATGGTGTTTCCCAACAGTGTCTTGTACATAATGATCACACATGAGTCGTTGTCAATTCTGATTTTTGTTCCAAGGGTTCAAGGTCACGTGAACTGTTGATCACTACTAGTACATGTAAATGTAGACGGATCTCTGAACGTAGATTGAAATTTAAACATAACAATGACAAGCGTTTTATCTTCTGCTGTAGGGATCGACCCTGATGGACGAATAGCCAGGTTATTACGACGACAAGCGTCATTGACACAGCGAAATACCCGGATGATTTGCTCCGTACGCACGGTCAAGGTCGCAGAGTGTCTCGATGGGTATATGTATGCAAGTAAGTCGACGTTCTGTGGAAGTGGAATTGTCGTGAAACAGCTTAATGATATAATAAACGAAAGCCTCTTTAATAGTGTGATGTTGAATGGAGAGAGAGAGAGAGAGTTTTGCAGGTAAATGTCACATTAAGCAAATGAGGAATCCTTACTGCTTCGTTCTTTTGAAAAAGCAAGGTCACTTGTGAAACCAAGTGAAATAGCAATTTATTTGAGTTTTAATGTTTATTTTTTCTTATGTTTTGATTTTATTTATCATCATCATCATCATCATCATCGTCATCATCATCATCATCATCATCATCATCATCAGTTATACCAATTTCATAGGTTATCATCTAGTCACAGATGTCATATTTGAGTAAACATATACATCTACACAATATATTGACCATCATCTCTGTAATGTGACATAAATTTACATGTATGACTGATGTTGATTATGCCTGAATGGTACACATTTCTGTTAGTTATGCATATCGAAAATAGCGATTGAAGAAAAGTGCAACCGTATTTAATATCAAAATCTGTTTTAAAACTTTGTAAAAGAGTATATATTTTTCTTTTTTTATACATTATATCAAACAGATGCACTATTGTTCCAACCACTTTCCTTATAAGTGCACATTGTGTAATTTCATGCACAAGGAACGATTGGGCAACATAAAAACATAATTTTATGACATGATGATGACACTTAAAGTTTTCTACCCTGAGGCAATATGCATTTTGTCTCGAGCTATATTTAGTATCTACTGTAACCGAGATTTATTTTGAAGTCAAGAATTTGCGGTTTTACTACATATGGTGCAGATGCGTTTCATGACCTTCACTTTACATCGCATCTCCTAAGTCAATGCCTGAGCGAAAGGCTCAAGTAAACTGTTATGATCAATCCTCGTCGGGCGTCTGTCTGTCCGGTATAAACGTTTTATTCCCTCAGTCTTTTGAACCTCAAAAATGATTTTGATAAAACCTGGTAGAGATGAGGTTCTCGAGGTCCCAAGACGTTTTTTTTTTGTCTGTCAGATCTGTATAAGTTTGGATCAAGATCAAGAACTAACACCCTACTTTCGGTGGAATTAACCAGTCTCATGTGAGAGAAACATGGGTCCCTCATATATAGAGCTTTCATTTGATACCATGACATTTGATCTTGTGACCTTGACCTCGGACTTTGACATACTTTTACCTGGGGTTTTTCTTTTGAAGTATTAGAGATAGGGATTTCACATGTATTTCATTGTAACCAGAGCTTTCATCTTGTTAACTTTTGACCTTTACCTTGGACTTGACATCGAATTTGAAAGAAAACATTGAAAATACATCCTTTCCTTCTGACAATTCCTCGCCGACAAACTATGTAGTCTTCTGACAACTCTTGTTATACTCCGCAACAAAGTAATGGGTCATACTAGAATCAGGTTGCGTGTTCGCTCGTCTGTCTGTCTGACTTTTTTTTACACATCCTTTGAGATGTTTGCAAGAATTTTGGTACACATCTTTATCAGCAATGTCATTTGATAACTTTTGGTATTCCTGATCACATGGCAACCACTTTTGATCAGGAGTATCAAAAGTTATCAAATGACAGCAATAACCACAGACCGACCTACGTCTGTAGGAGTTAATATGTTCTTTGTCATCAAATGTTGTTTCCAAGATTAATTATTGGTTATGCTTTTAAGAAATTTTAATTTGTTTGCTTTTGGTTTTGTTTTATGATTATTTTACTGTAATAAATATTACCGCTTAAATGTTGTACATTATCAGTAGCTCCATTAGTATTTTGACTCTCTGTATAGGAGCCTCAGAATGGGACCAACATTTCCCTGACGCCAAGGGCAATGAACAGTCACCAATCAACCTGGCATCAGATTGCGCATGCTTCGATCCTGAACTCAACAAGCACCCTCTCACCGTCAATTATTCAACGTCTCGCGAGACCGATATTTTGAATGATGGACAAAATGTTATCATCTATCCTAAATACAAAGGAGGTAGGGACACTCTAATTTTGTTGTTTTTATTCAAAAGTTATTCAGGTTATTAATTAAAAAAATTGCTTGTCTAAATGCCCACCTCTGATAAGAGTTCACTTGTTTTTAAAGGTCTAGTATGAACTTTTCATTTCTAACGTTTCCTTGCATAATATAAATATTACAGCAAATCATCACGGATTTTAAAATTCTTAATTTCAATATACAAAATGTCAAGACAAAAACATTACTCATTGTTTCATGTTATTTTTACGTTCACCCCCGCTCCGACAGCTGAAAGTGAATATATTACAAAATGTGTTCTTTGGTGTCATTTCACGCATTAATCATTTCACATGGAAACGACATTCGTCTGGTGCATCGTATAGAAAGTTTGACTTGTGCCACGGACACTACGAAACAGTCAAGGATCTTTCGCGGACACTGTCGATGCAATGAGGGATCTTTAACAGACTCTACCGAAGCAGTGTAGGATCTTTGACGGACACTACCGAAGCAGTGAGGGATCTGTAAAGGACACTACGGAAGTAGTGTAGAATCTTTGACGGACATTACCGAAGCAGTGAGAGATCTTTAAAGGACACTACGGAAGTAGTGTAGGGTCATTGACGGACATTACCGAAGCAGTGAGAAATCTTTTACAGAAACTACCGGAGCAGTGAAGGATCTTTTACGGACACTACCGAAGCAGTGAGGGATCTTTAAAGGACACCACGGAAGCAGTGTAGAATCTTTGACGGACACTACCGAAGCAGTGAGGGATCTTTAAAGGACACTACGGAAGTAGTGTAGGATCTTTTACGGACACTACCGAAGCAGTGAGGGATCTTTAAAGGACACTACGGAAGTAGTGTAGGATCTTTTACGGACATTACCGAAGCAGTGAGAAATCTTTTACAGAAACTACCGGAGCAGTGAAGGATCTTTTACGGACACTACCGAAGCAGTGAGGGATCTTTTACGGACACATTCGTAGCAGCGAGGGATCTTTTACGTACACTACCAAAGCACTGATGGATCTTTTACGGACACTACCGAATCAGCGAAGGATCTTTTACGGACACTACCGAAGCAGTGAGGGACCCTTTACGCGCGAGTTTCGTAGTGTCTTCCGTGACACAGAACCTCCGTTTTCTCTACGAAATACTGGACATCGACGAGACGCCGATTGGATTTGTACCCGACACCATTTAGCCACGAGAAAAATACGCTATGGATTGAGCTACGCCGGTGCGATTTATTGTTTAAAGAACGATGATGCTGTTACGATGATACACCAACTCAAACTGTTTAAACGACAAATTTATTCGAACTTACATTGTTTCGCTTCTAGGTAATACGTTTTACGAACCATGCTAAAAGGCCGTCAAAACCACTTACTTTATTCTATCTCTTTCGTCGATATTTTCGATCTAGAGAAAATATCTCACGCATATTTACAAACATTTAGGGATATTCAGGTGTCATATGTAACAGGCAAAACACCAGGTACGAACAGAAAGTGATTCTAACCCACTGTTTTCCGCTTTATGAACAGTTAGATTAATAGACTAATGTTTCACGTCATACCTCGATTATTTCTCGTACATGTGTATGGTGACAGCATCTGTCTGATGTATTGCACAGAAATTTATACCTATGCAAAGGACCCACCAGAAGCAGAGAGAAATCTTTATACAATGTGCACGCCTACCGTGACACGGAACCACGCATTTTACGGTCACCGGTGGACCCACGGCGGGAGTCGAATCCGGGACCTTTCAGTCACGAGTCGAGCACTTCATCTACTAAGCTACACCGGCCTTTGTAAACAGACCCTCTGCTAAATGTGGTGCCGGGTCGACATACTGCCACCATAGATATGCATTTTATTAGTGACATGTTTTTCGTTAAAGCTGACGAGAGTAACGCTTTTATTTGGTGTTTACTCTGTAATTTGTTGGCAGTTTTCTTTTTAAAAGGCGTGAATCATGTACTATAAATAAGGTTTAACATAGTTCTAGATGCATTGTCCTCTCATAATTGTAATTATTGGAAGTGTCTACTACGGACACGGGCATCGAAAGAACAAGACTAGTATGAAAGTTACACTCACTCAAACTTTTGAAAATGTTGGAATTGTGTCTGAGTATAATATATACTCAGTATTTTCGAAATAAAACTCTAAATTTCTCATATTGTAGTGAATAATTTTAATCCCCTTCTGGTTGGGAGAATTAACACACACACAAAGTGTCCAAATCCTCCAATTTCACTCCATTCAAAGAAAATTCGAGTATATTTTCAAAAATGAGTCCATGGTTTGTACATTCTGGTTCGAAAGGCGCAAATCTTTCGATAACCGCTTCGCATTAATTTACTAATCGAGGAAAGCATGCCTTGGTGAATTCAACATTCACATAAAGGCACATTATGGATGTAGTACATATCAGTACACAAGACTATAAGAAATACAATATGAGCAGGTGAAATTCTAAGCTACTAGTATACTATTATATCAATAAACTACAGTTTTGATTTTCATTCGCTAAAGATATAGTATGGTAGGAAAGCATATATTATTTGATGTATGCCTAACGAATGCTAGCCGCATTTGATATATGCATAACGAATGCTAGCTGCAAGTATATAGGGCCACTACTCGCGGCTAAACAAATGCGCATTAAATGTTGCAAACCAGTTGTCGAAAGTTTATTGAAATTACTTAACATGGCTGTCATCTGAAAAATCGTATTGCTGGTTTTCACCCTTCATTTTCATACAATATCCTTGTAACTTTAGGGATGTTCAAGGGTACTTCAGTATTATAATATCCTTGAAGCACGTGGTTTTTAAGGTTTGTTAAAGGGTCTGCTGTAATATTTTGTTCTATACAGAATTGCTGAAATTGCGAGAGTAATAGTTTTACATGTATAATTGTTATTCAAAGAAAAATTCCTTAAAAATATCCACAAATCACGACGTTTAAGTTATCCGATTGATGTATATCCTTATATCGACTGATATCCTATTTATATGTATCATACAATGGTATTTATATACATGTACAAGAGGGAGAAAATAAGGACATGCGTTTTTCATTTGGTATAAGTACACTATTGAAAACACTAGAAAGTCAAAATCACTAAGATGTTTATATTTGCCACAACATTGGCGGAAATATACGCTTAAATTATTCAGAATAAAGAAATAAACTTTAAGAATTACACAAGAAATCAAAGTTTTCTCCCCGTTCTTTGTTTTTCTTGATGGCAGGGAATATCCATGTAATAACTGGGATATCAGAATTCTAAGAATATGACAACTAATACCTATAATGATATGGAATTCCGCTATTAGAGCATATGTGATGGATACTCTGAGTCTTCGTTCAAACCATTTGAAACAATGTTTTCTAAATTCGATTCAATTCATGAACTGAAATCCATACTCCTTTTGACTCAGAAATTAGTGTCTACGTTATAAAAATGTTCTTAAATACGCTCTGCTGTAATACCCATACTAAGAGCCATTTTGATGAAACTTTCAGGGAGACTGTACGCATGATGCAAACACTAGGAAAGAATCTATGCATTTGATTTTGACCATGGAATTGGAATTTCGTTTGAATTACATGTAAATACAGTGTTTAAGAGATAAATCTCAAGAGAATATAGATGAAATGATCTTCTTTATAATTTACAGTCTCTACCTGTGACATTTATTCCCGGATAATCGCGGGTTCACTTCCTTGAGGTTCCAAACTAAAAGATCCCCAAGTAGTACAAGAAATAGGTGTATGGAGGTTTAAGGAAAGTTAATTGATGGCAAGATCCTAAAATGAAAATAAAAACTTATAAGGATGCTGTAATTTTAGACATTTTTTCTGGTACCTTATTGCCCAAAAGGAACGTCTAGTTTTATCACCTAAATTCAGGGAACTCTAAAAGCAGGACTTGTGAAACCAAGTATGACCTAACATGCTGCCATGTATGGGATGGGTATGGCATGGAGGATGGGATGCGGAGCTTTGGAGGTGGTTTCATTTCAGTTTTTAAATACAATGAATGATCCCATGTTACTGTCTCAAGGTACCAAAATATCCATTACCACATAACTCTGGTATTTAGATACTCTTCAGTATAGTAAAATTACTTGCTTGAAAAAATTTGGATCTGTCAAAATTTAATTGCACTATTTTCAACATGACATAATTTAAAAGAAAATTGTGCAGCTTTTATCTTTCATGATTAATAAATCGATCCAGGTGATCAATTCTTCAATCAGTGGTGAAGCTAGGTGGTGGTTTTTCATCCTAGAAGGACTTTCTGATGTGTCCTTTTTATTGTAGTATATGTATTTGTAATACGTCAATTAATGCAAGTACATCAATACATTTGACAATGAGGAGCAGGCGTGGTGTAGTGGTTAAGCGCTTGGCTTGCGACGCCGACGATCCGGGTTCGATTCCCGGGTTGCGCCACTATGTTTAAGAGGTTGGTAACCTCCTGCTTCCATGTCGCGATATAACTGAAATATTGTTGAAAGCGACGTAAAACACCAATCAACCAACCAACATTTGACAATGACTAGAAATTATTGACATCCTCATTTGAACCGACGATTGATTGATCGGTTATTGTTTTACGTCACTCCACGATGTTTCACGTGTAAGGTGACGGCATCTGCCTGATGCATTGCATAGAAATTTCTACCTTTGACATTTGCAACGGATCCACATCAAGCAGTGAGGGATCTTTTACGTGCCACGCCTACCGCGACACGGGACCTCGGGTTTTACTGTCTTATACGAAAGACAGAACACCAATGCGCCGAGGACAGGAATCGAACCCAGGACTTCTAGGTCACGAACCGAGTACCTCATCCACTAGGCCACGCTGGCTTTAGAACCGACGGCGCTCAAATCATCGTGCCTCATTCAGATGGACTTTGCAGGTTAAGCTATATAGGTATTCGTGTATTATTTATCTATATTTTGTGTCAATTTCAGTTATATCTGGTGGACCATTAGTGAACGGACATGAGTATGAATTGAGCGAGATCCGGTTCCACTGGGGGCGCTACAGCACAAGAGGATCTGAACACAAGATCAACGGCAAAGCATTCCCTATGGAGGTATTTAATTATATTCATCTTCATTCGAACTGATGAATCGCAGTCGATAGCGTGCCTAACTGGGTCCAAGAGATCCAAATTCCACCGGGGGCTCGTCGGTGTCCGGTTTGTCAGTGTCCGGTTTGTCAGTGTCCGGTTTGTCAGTGTCTGGTTTGTCGGTGTCTGGTTTGTCAGTGTCCAGTTTGTCAGTGTCCGGTTTGTCAGTGTCCGGTTTGTCAGTGTCTGGTTTGTCAGTGTCCAGTTTATCGGTGTCTGGTTTGTCGGTGTCCGGTTTGTCGGTGTCCGGTTTGTCAGTGTCTGGTTTGTCGGTGTCCGGTTTGTCGGTGTCCGGTTTGTCAGTGTCTGGTTTGTCGGTGTCCGGTTTGTCAGTGTCCAGTTTGTCAGTGTCCGGTTTGTCAGTGTCCGGTTTGTCAGTGTCTGGTTTGTCAGTGTCTGGTTTGTCGGTGTCCGGTGTGACGTACGAAACAGTAGTAGGCGAGGTGTCTTTTCAGTGTAGACTTCGGAAAGATGCTGTCTTCATATCAGTGGAGCAGTCTTGCCATGGCATAAAACAAGAGACATAGAAATCTAACTTTAATTGAACCCATTTGTATATAGCAAAACAGTATTATGTGCACTTCGTTTTGCATTTTGGACTCACATTCATTAATTGCTGTACATTCTGTTAGTATCGTGCATAAAAAAGTCATTAATAACAAGTTTTATAATTTTCTAAACTCCCAAATGACAGTAATCTAAAGAGCAATGTTGGTTAATGTTCCGATTTAGTGTAGAACCAGAAGCGTATGAAACAGGAAAACATGTTGGTTTTATGACAACAATTTAAGATAATTAATTTTATCAAACTTTGTGTTTGTTTTATAAGGAAAAGTTTTAGATATTTACACATGAATGTAATAGTTATGTAATTTCAAAATTAGTTTTCTTACTCATTTATCTATTTATTTATTATCTATTTGTATCTATCCATTCATATTTTTTCATTCATTTTATTTTATTTTGCTTTATTGTATTTTATTTTATTTTGTTTTGTTTAGTTTTGTTTATATATATATATATATATATATATATATATATATATATATATATATATATATATATATATATATATATATATATATATTTTTTTTTTTTTTAATGATAAGAGAGACAGGTCGGTTCAGTGGTATCACTCTACGGTTACAGCTGCAGTAACGGCTATTGAATTGGACTTTTCTAGGACATCCTTTTTACCTTCCCGTCTGTCCTTCGGAAAACAAAGTATAAACCGAGGCCTCGTGTCACAGTATACGATCCCTCTTTGCGTGGGTCCGTAGAATAAGGAAAAATTATGAAGCAATGCATCAGGCAGTTGCTGTCACCAAATTAGCCCAGTAATTTTGCAGTGGCATAATACAATGATAAAATAATATTGGCAATAATAATGATATATAAAGAAAAACGCGTTAAACTCGCAAAATTATGAAGCATTGCATGAGACAGGTGCTACTACTATATATGTACAATAATCTTGGAGTGGCATGACACAATTATAAGGTAATGATGATAAATAAATCAATAAAGACTAAACAATAATTCGTTGGTCTTGTAAGAGTTATTCCTCTTTGATTATCTGGATATTGTCCGTACACCCTTGACTTTCAGGTCCAACTAGTGCACTGGAATTCTTGTCTGTATCAGAGCTTTGAAAGTGCTGTGGGAAAAGAAAATGGAATTGCCGTACTGGCCTTATTCATTCAGGTATCGTGTCATTAAATTTCATTAATAATGATTATGTTAAATAGTTTGATGTTAATTATTTGTAAGAGCAATGCGTCCTTGTAAACCACTCCTGATATGTCTACCGTAAAGTAACATAAATATTCATTTTAACATGTAATGAGTATAGGTACCATTATTTCTTTAGATAGGGAAAGAAAATTCAGGACTGCGGGCTCTATTTCCTGATTCATTATCCGAAATAGCGTACAAGGTAATCTCATTAACATTTATTATAAATTTTTCTTTTCCTTCTCCATATTTCATTCAGCAAGTTTCAAATTTCTAAGAAAACCTACAAATATAGGACACAGATGTAGGTGAAATAAGAGAAATCGAATGTTTGCGCGTTGTATTTAGAGATCAATGCAACCACAATTTCTTTTGTCGGTCACTCCAATGCTTTCTTTAGACCAGTTCTCGAGATGTTTACTATATTTGGTATAATCTAAAATCTCTTTGAAATCCTGTATTTCTGAGTATATTTAATTCGGAATGAAACTTTTGTTGGCCGATTTGAAATATATTTTGAGATACATTTTCCGTCGGAAACATGATTTAGCAGAAAATATGACTTGGTAGAAAAATCTTATGGCTAACGTACGGCAAGAAAAGTGACAAGTGTTTATTTTATCCAGTTGTTTCTCAATCCGAATAGATTTATAATTTTCAGTTTGTATCAATTTTTTTTTACATCTTTAAAGGTATTGTTCTTGTTTTGTAACATTCCTTTAATATTGAAATTCCGAGTGTCTGTATTGATGACTTAAACGTATTTCATCTTTCTGAATAGATTGATCTTTGTTGACTTAGTAATCTTGATACGAAATTGGTGAAAGTTGATGAGAATTAGCATTTCAAGAAAATGAAAATTAAATGTAAGAATTTGACTTCCATTGTTTTCCAGGCAAGACAGAAAACGACAAACGCACCATTCAACCCAACTTGTCTCCTACCGGGTATACATATAACAATATAACATCATCATCATCATCATCATCATCATCATCATCATCATCATCATCATCATCATTATTAACATTATCATCATCATCATTATCATCATCTTTATCATCATCATCATCAACATCATTGTCATTATCATCATCATCATCATCATCATCATCATCATTAATATTATCATCATTATCATCATCATCATCATCATTAACATCATCGTCAATATCATCATCATCATCATCATTATTAACATAATCATCATCATCACCGTTTACGATTAGATAATTATTACTACAATTTTTTACTATCATCATTATCATCATCATCATCATCATCATCATCATCATGTTAGAAGATGATTATTTATATAATATAAAGTTACTCAAAAATATCGGTAAATTTAATGAAGCAAAATAATTGATACACTTTACCTTAGTGTACCATAATAAATTGTAACCTATATTTTATTTAAGTAAGCATAAAAACAAATGCATATTCGCCGACATGATTTCATAAGGAGAAATTGATTGATAAGTGCAATGTAAACTTGTTTCAAGTATAAAAAACTTCATTAGCAGTGTCGAAGGAAATGATGCTAGAAAATATTAACTGCGTTTAGAACACCTACATACATGGATTATGTATATAAATGCAAAGTAAATATTTTCCCTGCATATATTGAACGATCAAACAAGAAATCATGAAAGATCCTATGGTAAGATTGGAAAGCTGTATAAAGGCAAAACATAAATCATTAAACATGGAATGTAGTTCACACTGACCTAGTCTCATTTTAAATGGAATGTATTTATCAAAATTGTCTCACATGCAAATATCAAGTTACGTTTTGAAATTTTGCTTCCATCAAAAACGCATTTAGAATGTTGTTGGTCAAACAAACGAAAAGACAGACAAATCTAGATAGATAGACAGACAGATATAGATAGACGAACGGACAGACAGACAGACTGGAATCGCATAATACTAATGATAATGAAAGATAAAGTTACTATAATTTAACTTTCATAACAATGTGATTGATTTTCTGTATAGATCCCGAACTACGTGATTACTGGACGTATGCTGGTTCTCTGACGGTACCTCCATGTTCGGAAAAAGTCTCGTGGATAATATTCCGATATCCACTCATGTTGTCTCCGGAACAGGTTTGCCATTATATAAACATAATACCAACGCCACTTTGAGAGGCCCTTTATCATTAGATTTAGTGTACTTAGGTAAAGAATTTGATAAAAGATAAATTTCATAAAGTCTTTTTTATGTGGTCATTTGATAAATAAAGTAATTCTTCCGGATCTTGATATTATTTGATCAGCTTTTCTTAATCCAACGAGACTATTAGTTGCTCCTCTTGTAAAACTCGTTGAATCCTAATGGAATATGATAAAAAGTGATAGTCAGCAAGTTGCAACAAATTTAAAGGACTGGATCAACAGAGGAAAGTATGGTTTTTGTAATTAGAAACCCATAGAGTATGGAGAGAATAATGAACTCGTAAATGTGTTCGATGATTTTAATTGGTAAAAAGGCAACTGCTTTTAGTTAGGGAAGATAACTCTTAGAAATGTTTAGTCCTTTTTTTGTAGTACATTTCATGTTGACAAGATTATCATTGTTAGGTTGCAAAAGTTGCTTCCTCTACAAAGAGTATGCGTTTTTGGAAGATCTTCATGTATCTCTTCCGAAGATATGTCCTGACAGTCCGGTCTCCTTCACTGATAAATACCACAAGTTATAAAATAGGCATGTTTACCTAATGTAAACGGCCGTGGGAATGTTTCAATGACAATGTTTCATATTTGACAAAATGTTGATAGAACGTAACGGTCAATATATGTTTAGGCATCTATGATCAAGACATGTATACATGTACCTAACGCTGATATGGTTTTATCGTTGCAGGTTGATGATTTTAGGCGATTATACATGTACCAAAAAGGAGACACTCCACCAGGGAGCGCTGAAGGGAGACTCCTTGACAACTTCCGGCCTATTCAACCACTGAATGGGAGAATTATCAAGTCATCTTTTGAATAATGCCACAGGCATATGAGGAAAAGCTGAAGCAAACCATTTACAATGCTAAAAGATGAAAATGAATGCTTTTTGTGAAAAAAAGTGGTGATACGATTGTATCTTGACCCTTTTCCGTTCATTTGTCATAGAAGAATCATTGTTGTCTACCATTTAACATCAGCATGTGATATAGTTATATCAATTACTAGTAGATGGCACCTTTGTGGTCCTTCTCTGTCAAAAAACTAAGTTGTGATACCGGAAATGGAACTATAATCTACCCAGTTATTGGGCATTTCACTATTTGTAAGTTGCCAAGTCAACATCAACAGTTACAGAGAATGTATGTAAACAAAATCTGAATAAGATTAACAAGCATCAGGTTTAAAACTACTTTGATGCAATAAACATGCCTTAGGAATTCCTTATAGGCTACTTAAATCTTTTATAGAAACAAGTGTACATCCTGAAATTTGGTAACACATTTTAACACATTTTAAAATTCCTTTTCTTTCACTTGACCTTCTCTTTATGTTTGTGTATAAATGATGTGTTTTTTGAAAAACACACACCCTTGTAAGTGTTCATCAAAAATAGATTAAGCTATATTGTCTATTTAAAAAAAGTCAATTTTACTTTATATTTTACAGTTATTCTGTTTGTTTCTTTTGTCTTTTCTGAGAACACCACCGTCATCATATACATGAAATATTCGTGGTGTGACGTTAAACAAAACTCAATCAATCAATCTGAGAACACCCTTTTTGTTTACAATTTTTGTAACATTTTATGGACAGCGAAACCGAAAAAAAAAAAAAGAAAATCAGTTTATCCTTTTTCTGAGAACAATAAAGATAGACAAAGTAGATGACCTATTTTTTTACATATAAACATTCGAATTTGTAACTTAAGCTGAAGTCACTGGCATATAGAGAATCTATTCATTATTGTCGGTTTTCTATCTTGGCTGCATACCTTACAGGCCTCTGTTATACTCTATCATTACACATGGATTTCAATGTAAGAGACGTAAAATTTTCCTTGGCACTCCAAGATTACGGTACTTACACATTGGCGGCACCTGCCTGGTGCATTGCTTCATAATTTTGTTCCATGCTATGGATCAACCGAAACAGTGAGGGATCTTTTACGTGCAATCGTATATTGTCACACGGGACCCCGGTTTGTACTGATTTAGCCGAGGGAAAGATAGGGACGCAGAAGATGACAGTTCCCCTTAGAAAAATCCGAGCCGACACACACCTTTAGTATATAGATTAATGTAAAAATGATAATATAATTTAATATAATGGCAACCTTGCACAGAATGCATGTATTTAAGCCAACACTTCCCTTTTCTGTAAATATTTGAAGAATGGCGAGGCGGATATGCTTTTTCTGTAAAACTCGCATGCACGTTTTAAACTAGATCCACAATAGAACTCGAAGCCGGCTTGGCCTAGTGGTATCGCGCTCGACTCCTGATCGGGAGTCCGGGGTTCGAGTCCCGCTCCGGTGTCCTGTCTTTCGGATAAGACAGTAAGAACCGAGGCCCCGTGTCGTGGTATGCATGGCACGTTAAAGATTCCTCACTGCTTCGGATGGGTCCGTTGCAAAGGTCAAAATTTGTATGCCCCGCATCAAGCAGATGCCGTCACCATATACAGGAAATATTCGTGGTGTGACGTTAAACAAAAATCAGTCAATCAATAAAATCCACAATAGAACTCAATATTCTATAATTGATTCTCATTACCATTAAGCTAGCAATGAGGACCTTGGACAATCACCGTGTTGTTGCATTAACTTTCACTGGGTACATAGTTGGTTATGAAAGCTAGACTTTACATGTTGATGTAGCCAGATTTGTGCACCGACTTTTGTACTTAATATTTACCATTGTTTACATGTATTTGTTTGATCTATTTAGTGTTCATTGTTTGAATATCGATGATTTTGGAAAAATGTTCGTGTGTCCAAGGTAAATTCCCCGTTTTGTAATGTGTACTCCGATGTTTGTACTCCGATGCTTTTAAATGTGCATTTTGTAGGATGCTTGATAATGAAAATGGTTAGGGGTGTCAAACTCCTATCGGAGTGTTGTGTAAAAGAAAACGGTTATGTATTTTGCCTGTATAAGGATATGCATGATTATGTAAAAATGTAAAAAAACAAAAATGTTTTAAAGCAACGCACAGCGCAATAAGCAATGACTGCTATCGGAGGTTTCCACCAAAGTGACATCGATGTGGTCATTCTACACTTATTACTATATAGAATCTCCTATTTTATTTTACAGAACATGTTTTGTATTCGTAATAAATCCACAGTAATGTTTTGATTATGAGCTCTAAACAGCCCTCAGTTGATCTGTATTATCATCATACCTTGATTAGATAGAATTGTTAGTATATGTATATATAATATGTATAACCTGGCATAGTGCTTGTTCTCAAGTGTATATACTATATGTATAACGTGGCATAGTGCTTGTTCTCGGTGTATATAGTATACGTATAACGTGGCATAGAGCTTGTTCTCGGTGTATATACTCTATGTATAACCTGGCATAGTGCTTGTTCTCAATGTTCTCAGTGAAGTTCTGCGCTAGAACGTTTCAGATATACATGTGCATGTTGTATTTACAAATGTATTATTATATACAGAAGTTCGTGTTTTTATTGAAGTGTAATATATTTATGACATACTCCTTTCTATCTGATTTTCACTTGTTACAATAAAGCTCTAAACTAATGAGCTTTTGTTATGTTAATGGATAATAACATGTATTAAATATTTATGTTAAACAGGCTTTAACAAGATACTCCATCAATCCACTTCACCATGAGATTAGGTGATGTAGTTGACGTAAGTCGGTGGTGGTCTGTGGGTACTCAACAAAAGATGATGTGGTACAGTTGCCGTAGGTCGGTAATGTTCTGTGGGTATTAACCAAGAGATTGTTGGTGGTTACCATAGATCGGTAGGTTTCTGTGGGTACTCACCTTGAGATTAAGTGGTGCAGTTGTCATAGGTCGATGATGTTCTATGGGAACTTATTAGAAGATCAGGTAGTGCAGTGGCCGTAGGTTAAGTCAGTGATATTCCTTTTTTTTCCTTTTCTTTTTTTTTGGGGGGGGGGGGGGGTGTACTAAGAGATTAGGTGTTGCAGTTGCCATAGATGTGTTTATTCGCAAAGATTAAGGAAGCGCACTTGCCATAGGTCGTAGGGGGTTTATGAGTATTGACCACGACATTAAGCGGTGCAGTTCCCATAGGTTGGTGGCTTTCTCTGAGTAGTTCTCTTTCCGTCAATCTGATTAAAACCATATCTTCATTCTTCTTCTCTATTTGTGCGCAATGAGACAAATAGATAAGCGGAATAAAGATATTGTTTTAATCAGATTGTCTGGTCTTCTACTCTAACCTTGATGGATCAACTGCATTTAGGACAAATTCGGATATTACAATAAATCCCCCAAAGGCTAAGAGAGTTTTAGCACATAAAGGAGAATCTTTATTCAGTTCATACATCTGTTCGTTTATTGTTTTCGTATAATAATATTACAATGTGGCAGAACAAAAATAACACGACAGTGTTTTTATAATTCTATGTTGTTTTAAAACACCATCGTGTAAAATAAAAGACTTAAAATTGATTTGGTTTACAGATACAGGATGACAGTAGAGCTGGATTCTGGCGCCCGTTTCACAAGATTCTTATTTCATTACATATATCAAATAGAAAGAACTAATTGATAATTTGGAAGTTCAATAATCCAATATCAGTCATTATTTTCGATACAGTTTGATACACGATTATTATGATATTTTACATAGAGCGATGCTAAATGGGGACACTTTGCCAGATTGCGTAGTTATTGGTAACCAATACTCATCTAGCTTCATGGATGCTGCCTTAACGCTTATATCAACGGATACAGTCATAGTCGATTTGACGAGGAATTGAACCTGCAACCTTCCCATCAGGATATCATCCCCCGGATTCATGATCTTGTCTGGTTTATTACTATATTTATATGGTTATGGTTAATATGAAATATCAGAATCGAGAAATGTGTCCTTTTTCAAAATCGTTCTTAAGGTCATTAAAACTTGTTTGCTTCATATTCATACTTATTTAATTTTTCTATAGTTACACTTCCTTGAAAACAGTTTTACACTGTTCAAATATTTTACAAAAATTGGACAAAAATCAAGATACTTAGTTTAGAGATATTCGTTCTATGGTCGACCCAAAATGGCGGAAAAGGGAAATACTCTAATGGGATTAACCAGCTGTACGCGTTCGATTCGAGTTTTATATAAAGCCCGATTCTTTGATGAAAAGAGGTCCGAAACATTTCGAATATACATGTATTATAGGGAATGGCTATGCCTTGGTTTTATCTTAGCGATAATGCAAATATTTTTGTTTGTTTGATTATTGTTTTACGTCACTCCACGAATATTTCACGTATATGGTGACGGCATCTGCCTGATGCATTGCATACAAATTTGGACCTTTGCAACGGACCCACCCGAAGCAGTGAGGGATCTTTTACGTGCCACGCCTACCGTGACACGGGACCTCGGTTTTTACTGTCTCATCCGAAAGACAGAACACCGGTGTGCCCCGGGCGGGAGTCGAACCCGCGACCTCTCGATCACGAGCCGATCACCTTATCCACTAGGCCACACCGGCTTATGCAAATATTCAGTCAAATATTACCAATATTATTATAAAGATATGAATATCAAAATTTAAAATCAATGGAGAAGTACAGAGATGAGATATTCTTAATTATTTTCTCGCTTTTTACAAGAATTATAGTCAAACAAAAGATCGAAAAAGGAGAGTTTACATAGAAACTGAAGATAAATCCCGAGGGTTATACCCCATGCATAGTCACGTGTCTGGATCATCTCAAAGTTTGAGAAGCAAATGACCTTAACTTTTTTTCCGTTTTGATTTTAGATCATGGTCAATTCCAATTTTAGTAAAATGGGAGGAAATTCGGAGAATGAAATGTTAAAATTACTTGCCACAGGGTTTTGTGGTTATTCGTGTTGTGGAGTAATTAATGTTTAGATGGAAATACAAGATTGGCGCCATGAAATCGATTTACTCTGTAGATCTAAGAAGAATTCAAACCCAAATTGTATGACAAAAGATCAATCCTGTGATCCCATTTCTTTCTTTTCATCTTCTTTGCTTTTTCTTTTCTTTTCATAAGTTTTTTCCCTCGATTTTACATTTAAAACTTATTTATTTTATTTATATTTTATTGCATTACAAGTGCAATACAAAAACTACAAGACAAGACCTAAGTTAAAATTTTATTCATAAACCGTAAGTGCAAACATGGCAGACGATTTAGTAAAGATAATACAATATTGCACACTTACCGAACAAATGTCACCTCTGCCAATACAAAATGGACAAGATATTGGCGATGATAAGTAGTAGTAAAAATGTGATTTGAGATAACACGTGTTATATCCCTTTTTTATCCAACTAACGAGGCTGACACTTGCAACAGATCTGGGCACTTCCGGTAATGGCGTCCAACACGCAGCGCTTCCACAGAGTGGAACAGGGGAGATAATTTACCTAATGGGATGAAAATAGTTATCGGCTTTGAAGATTCACTGAATTTCCAGGTATAATTGATCTAATTGAGAAAATTTACAATTTATCTGAGCGAATAATGTACAAATAAGGCGTCAGTGGCTTTAGAATGGCAATCAGTTTTACTGCATGTTTGACATCATTTCTGATTCTGAGAATGGCTGAGGGGAAGTCGGAATTAACGTTAAGCTGATGTTCACGACAAGGGAAACTATTATTGGTACACACCGAAGTATACACCATTCCTGTATAGAATATTATCACGCAGACTGGATTCCAGATATAATTACATTGTCGCCATAAGAGATATTAGTTGCACAGTATATAGTTGACCTAATGTAGATTTTACCGATCCCTTGTATACCTTTCTCGGTCAACTATACACACACTACATAACTAATATCTAACCGACTAGCTTGAAATATTGACATAAGCTATATTGTTTTAAAAGCAGAGACGACATCATTCAGTCGGAAGTGGGTTTGGTTCGAGTTGACTAGCGAAATGAGGGTCTTTGAACGAGACATCAGACTCCGTAGGTCGTGTCATGTTAGACAAAGCCACATAAAATATCCTCACCGACTGCTGTTGGTGTGTTCGGTACATAGGTATAAACTTCTATACAACTGTAACAGGTGAATTAGCGGGAGTGTTCGGTACATAAGAATAAATTTCTCTGCAATTGCATCAAATAATCGATCTTGGCGCGATGTTAATACAATGAAAATACGAACAAATTCACAAATAAACCGAGTAAGTTAACAGTGGGAGATAACTCTTACCTGAGTCTCTTATTTTCTTCCTCTTCCATTGTGCTCGTAGGTTGAACGTTATACTTCAAGTATGGTTTTTATTGTTTTTTTTTCCACATTTGCTTTAATTTGTATTCATCTATCTATTTTATCAATAAATTTCACTAATATATTTTTTCGTATCCGTTCATTCGATGCTATTTTATGTCAACAGAGGGAGATGCCTCATTCAAAATTCTCATACAAGAATACGAAGACTGTGTATTTAATATATATTGTTTCCACTTGATCAAACCGTATAAGTTGTATTTCTGGAAGTTTTGTATTCGGTTATAATATGTGCATTTTATATATCAAAAGGCAACCTATGGTGTGGTAACAAAGAGCAAATAGAGGAAGTGAGTAGTTATTAATGTTTTCAACATGATTCTATCTTATCCAGTATAAAGGGGAGGGGGGGGGGGCACGTAGCGCAGTCGGTAGCGCGCTCGCTTCTCACCAATGCGACCCGCGTTCGATTCCCAATGTGGTACGTGAGATGGTGGGGCTGTCACCAACCTGGCTTCGTGGGTTTTCTCCGGGTACTCCGGTTTCCTCCCACAGAGACGACACCCTTACGCCAAGATCCGTGCCAACGAGCAAGATTTAAATAAGTTGTAAACTTGTTTCTTAATCGTTGTAAAATAAATAAAGTCTAATTTTTTTTTTATCTTAGACATGCATACTTTCTTCACTACATGTATTATATTTTGGGTAGTACTTGTGAAAATTACTCCATGGCATTTTAACAAATATTAACTTTAAACACGTACATGTATATTATACATTTCAAGAGAAATCCAATTCATGACCTACTGTTTTTGCAAATACATGTATAAATAAATGTTTGTCAGCTGACTCTTGTGTAAATATGTCTGAATGTTTGTGCTGTTTACTATCTATTGTATTTCATTTACATTTTATGAGCTTGTTTAATATTACTTGCCTATTCATGTTCATATATTCATCTATTGTATTTCATTTACATATTATGAAATTGCTTAATACTACTAGCTTATTCATGCTCATATATTCATCTATTGTTTCTCATTTACACATTATGAGTCTGTTTCATATTACTAGCTTGTTCGTGTTCATATACTCATCTATTGTTTTTCACTTATATATTATGAATTTGCTTAATATTACTAGCTTATTCATGTTCATTTGCTCACACTTGTTGGTTTGCATATACTAGCTCACGAATATTTATTGGCAACGCTAGCTTATATGTATACAATAGAGTCTTTCTTACTTATTTCAACATTGTTATATACCGAATGCTAAATTATTTAGACTGTTAATGTTACTTACACTTCTTTTTAATTATAACTTACATCATCTAATTATTCTCAATTTTTTCATTTTTAGAGTAATTCCTATCAATCGTTCATAATTCAATTACGTGTACTATCCAGGCCATTGCTTTAATGTAAAACTTAGTTTGTACAAAGGAGAGAGCTTTATAAAAGAATTATTCTTGTTGCTCAATCCTTATATAATATGTACGCTTGTATTATATATGCTTAAATCAACAAATAAATACTGTTAAACCAAGAGAAATCCACAAACATTAATATGTAAAAGAAATGGATACTATATATTGACACCATTCACCGACGTAAATATGTATATGGAGAGAAAATAAAATTCAACTATATTATGAAATATATTCAAGTTTTATATCCAACCATCCATTTTGCTGATAAAATATTTCTACTTTAACGTCTTACTTATATCATACATGTAAAGTGTTGTTACTGAGATAAGTAATGTTCCACACAACAATGTATGAAGCAATTCAAAAGTGTGAGGTGCGGACCTTAAATTTCGTTTCCTTTCAGAACGTGAAAAAAAGACCTATGATCGATAAAAAAAATTGTTGGAGTGCCCTCCCCTGGTTCTTACACAATAGTATGTAATATACATTTTAAAGAAGTTTTGTTTATGCTTTTAGTATTTGTCCTTATCTTTTTTTTGGGGGGGGGGGTGATTTTTTTTTAGTACCAATGACCTTTTCCCACTCCAAATCTATTAAGCAATGAAATCATGAAACGAACGTAAATGCATTTATTGGCAATAAATGATTACAGAAACCGATTACCATACACGTAGGTGTTTTGTGATTGTTTTTCAATGGAAATACGAAAAATCATTATACCAACCAGCCGTTCGCTGACTCTATGAGTAGTAAAGTGTAATAACTATACGTCTCTATGTCATATTTACAGTTGTGGTTGTATATTTTAGATTACTTTTTGTACTTTAAGTTTTTCTTATGTTTTCAAAATTGTCAAAATTGCGTGGCCTAGTGATATCGCTTCGGACTCCTGATCGGGAGGCCGGGGTTCGAGTCCCGCTCTGGTCATGCCGGTGTCATGTCTTTCGGATGAGACAGTAAAAACCGAGGCCCCGTGTCGTGGTATGCATGGCATGTTAAAGATCCCTCACTGCTTCGGGTCGGTCCGTTGCAAAGGTAAAAATTTATATGCCCCGCATCAAGCAGATGCCGTCACTATATACGTGAAACATTCGTGGTGTGACGTAAAACAAAAATCAATCAATATATATATAAAGAAATAAATCTCCCATATATTGTATTTTACTTGTTTGCACTCACTTGATTATATTCACAATATAACACATGGTGGTATTTGAATTCATGAGAAAGGTACGGCTATGAATAACGGATGGACATGTATAATGAAAACGGTCATAAATAAGCAGTATCGTGCTCAGAAAGTTTATTTAATTACAAAGTATGAAACAGTCAATAGATATTTGGTAGATGAATTGAAAGCTATTGCACTGAATATCTAAAGGAGTTATTTGTTTTCAGCTTGTCCAGATATCACTAAACAAAATTGATATTACATGTATTTATATTTCATTCTCCATAGTGTTTTCTTGCTTACATTTTTCTTAACCATGACGTTAGAAAGTTACCGACATAGTTTATATTTTAGAAATAACCTTTAATCAATGATTTTTTTAAAATTTTTATACCAAATTTCATGGATATTTTTATTTCAGATATTCTTGTTATTTTGGAGTCTGAGTGGATGTAATCATGCAGCGTAAGCTTCAAGTTATGAGTTCTGAAAGCGTGTTCGATTGTTGTCAGAGATGTATTGGTTAAATACAACGATTAATTAAATCAAGCAAACTGAAATCGACACTGAAGTGTTCTCAATTTGCCAAATTGCTGTTAATGGACACATTTCAATCAAAGAATCTATCACCATTATCGTGTATGACAGAGGCCGAAATGTGTGCCTTACAAGTGCGCGTCATCATGGAAGCTGAGTCGATGAAGTTCTAGCGATTACACGAAAAATACATTACTGGGAAGGAGGATATTTACATGAAAATTGGTAGATTATAGAATGAAGTTTGTACATGAGCTACACATTACTTTAAACAGTTAATATAGGAGGCACTGGGTATAATTTGTGTAATCCCCTCGCATCTCATACAGCGACTTGATACCGTTTAATGGATGTCACCGATTTGATCAATGCTCATTTCGCGACTTTCAAAACCTTGGCACTTAAGTTAGGATAGCTGATTAGGGGGGTATTAATTGAAATTAGTAATGGCATGTATAGAGTAAGACTGCTTAAAAGACATTTAATCCGGGTACATCCACGAGACTGAATGGAACACCGCTATAGCACAAAAACCTACGATTGCATTTGTTTTGTGTATATTGTATATTGAAGAATTGATATATAGAATATTACTGGATTTAAGAGCGTTCCGGAAGTTCAGAAGTAAATTACATCTCCGAATTGTCTATTGAAACTCCGGGATCGTGATGTAATCCAAATGTTGATTTGAACATTTAACAATCATAGCCGATTTCTGTATATTCTACACTTGATAAACTCGCTGGACATTTCCTAGCTTATATGTGGATTATTTATAGTGAATGACATCCGTGAAGAATGACGATGGTCCCGGAAGTGCATGTCGTGTCTACGGAAACTATACTTCTATAGCTGGTGTAACAAATATGAGCATTCATAAAATTTATCTGCGAAAGCTTTGTTCTCTATTTACTTTTATTGTTGTTATGAAAGTAAGATCATTATGTAAATAGGTATTCAAATTCAATCTTATCCAAATAAACTGTACATGTAATTCATTTTTAAATAAAATTAAAAACCAATAACGGTCAAGATGATTTAGAATCCGTTTATTTGGCATTTGATCCTTATTAACCTTTTTTCTAACGTAAACATTTAAGTAGTGCAAGTTTTTCCATTTACAATATAATGCGCATTACATTTTTAATTATTGTACTTGCATCTAACGGCAAGAGTTATCGGTCAACAGGGAATATTTACTTTGCTATGATATCTCACATTGACACTACCTGTGTAAATGAAGTGAACCTTTTTATGAATATTTAGTTTATATCCAATGAACAGGTATGTTTAATTCAAATATACATTACTTTACAGAAAAAGTATATACATAAATACTTTCCCCCGCTATAAAACTGAGACAAATTTTCTGATAAGGACAGTGCCGTAACTATCATGTATGTTAAGATACAAATTATTTATCGGAAAAACATAAATCTAAAGGAAGTAGGCATGTATAATTATCGTAAGTATGATCCAGATTGGCAAAATTTAATCTACGTTTCGGCTCTCGCTATGTCGCACATAGAGAAATCATTGACATATAAAGGACACTTCATTTTTCCATTTAAAAATGTGTAATTGTTACATGCACAGTTTCAGGATTTTCTTTTTACAAGGAGACCAACTCCATTAAAATGGACACATCTCTTTTTCTTTCTTTTTTTTTTCTTTATAAATCACGGTGTATAACTTGCAAAGTTCAGAGGCGGGATCAACCCCCGACCCCACCCCAAACGCATACACACCAACTTTTCCAGATCCGCACATGATAGTGTTAATCTAAACGAGGAGTCAAGAAAGGGCGATATTTTATTAATTTAAACAATATGCTACCGTAACTTAGAATCACTTCGTCACTGATACCGCGTGGTATTCCCAAGGGGTACAGTAAATGTCAGAACCTTCTCCGTTAATTTTCCGGTACACGGATTGTGATTGGCGGTTTACACGTCCTTTCATTTCCGTAGTTTAACCTATCAAGTGTTTACAAGGATCTTTGATTAACTCTGAAATTAAATTTTTCTCCTAGATTAACACTTGTCTCTGATAGTGTCATCAATTGTCAACCTTATTTTCGCTACTTTCTCGCTTCTAATTGAAATCTTCATCATCTGGAAGGGAGATTTGACATAAACAATATCAAAATTTTCCAGCTTTATTTCCTTTCTACAGTTTTCAATCTGTTCTCTTCGCTTCTCTCTTATTACGCAATTCTAAAATTCGAGGTTACTGCAATATGAATTGAAAATAATTTGTTGTCAATGTCATTGTTTTATCAATTTTCAGTCCTCGCAGCTCAAAAATATTTGAATAATAAACTTAAGTTGTTTATATTATCAGCCAATTTACAGCAATAATTTTTGCCGTACCTTATTTTCCATTTTCCAGACAGCAACATCTTTTATATTCGATAAACTTGTTTATTTCCCTTTCCGTTCATTGAGTATGTTTAAGATTTCTTTCGATTATTTGTATGTTGCGCGACCCCCCTTTTTAAATTATATTTTACTATTATATTGCACACTTAGTTTGAACTTCAAACGCCATTGAAAATTCCATTTCTAGATAATTTAACATCTCCCAGAACAAACATTATGGAAAGCAAGAAATTTCCTTTTATAACAAAATGAATATTGCTTAGATATCTCACAGATAGTTATGTTGATGATAGTTTTATTAGACAATGGCATGAATTCCAAAAACGGAATTTGCGTTCGTGTCTCTCATTTAGTTTTTGCATTTAGAACTCACAAGAGATTTTCCTTTTTGAGTTATTCTTAATACCAGTCATACATACCGACGCAGCTATACAAATTCTTATGAAGCCGTTCTCAGTGAAATGAACAAAATAGAAATGAGATCCAAAAAGTTTTCAAAAACATTCTACGGAGATAGGACTGAACATGGATTCTTCAAACAGGGTTTGTAAAACCGACACCCGCCGTCTTTAGATCTGGATTGTTTGCATAGAATCTCATTTGCATAATGATGAGAGTTTTGCATATTTGTTGTCGGTGTAGCCCTCCATCATCCTTTGATTAAAAGAAAAGACATTTTCCCGGCGTAATACCAAACAAACAACGATTAAATTTGTTTGACATTGTGATGGATCGAGAAAAGGAAAATTTGCGTGCTGCAATAAAACAGGGATCAGCGTCAAAGAGTTGTACGATATCAAGTTCATTAGAGGTAGACCGGAGTTGAAAGAATTCCAAATACATTGATTACCGATTCCTAACACATCCATCAAACTGTAATCTCTTTGTATAACACGTCACAGACAAATATCTACACGTGAACCCCTGGATCAGGGGGTAATTAATTTCTCTGACTGAACAAGATTACTCCAATAACATTTTTGTCCACCATGCGATTTTCTAATTTACATTGTATCAATTTCAAATTTTACAAAGACGTGTTAAGAAGGACCCAATAATCTTTAATAAAAGGAATACAGATTAATTATAATCACTGTTACATCGTACCCATGGGTACCACTTGCATCAGTTGCCGGCCCTACTTTATTGGTATCATTCTACGCAGCACTACTTTATTGCGGATTAATTGTTTTCTTACGTCGAGATTCAATTGAAAGCAAACAAAGATGGCGGCGTGCGGTATGCTGATAGGGCCAATCAATCATTTTGGTATTGTTCATGCACTCATTAATAAGCAGTTGAAGCCGACAAATTTGGATGAATTCACATTTCATTTTATTTCAGGACTTTACAGTCGCATTACGGAAATTCTTTGTTTGCAGAAAGGTTTCGCGTAAATTGTATCAAAACAAAAAAAAATGTTGTAGAATTTAGATATGGCTTGGGATCAAAGTTAAAATGTTTCTGTGCTTTTAAAAATTTTATTCTTTCTTAGAATGCTTTAAAAAGCAGCACATTATTATAACTTGTACCTTATAATGGTTAGTAGTGTATCTTTTTTGAGCTGTAATTGAGATATGTGAGTCCATTGACTGATTGATTAATTAATTGATTGATTGATTGATTGATCATTGTTTTACGTCACTCCAAGATTATTTCACGCAAAGGTGACTGCATCTGTCTGATCCCTTGCATAGAAAAAGATACCTTTGCAACGGACCCACAAGAAGCAGTGAAGGATCTTTTACGTGCCACGCCTACCGGGACTTTGGACCTCGATTTTTCCATATTTTACGAAAGATAGGACACCGCTGTACACACGGCTGGAGTCGAATCCGGAACCTCTCGGTTACGGGCCGTACATCTCTTCCACTGAACCACGTCGGGTTTTTGTGAGCCTATAACACCTATCTTATTCGGAAAGAGCATATAATAATGGTAATGGTTTTGTTAATGTTGAAAATACTTATATTTCTTATCTGATACCAAACCAATGTTTTTAACCAATATGCTTGATGTAAGTTTTGAATGGTGAAAAATGTAGACCCGAGAGAGAGCCAGCTACAGTCAAACTTCGTTGGGTGACGAGAATTCAGAGTAAAGTGAACCTTCATTACTAAGAAGTAATACACATGGTACACGCTATCGATTAAACAATCCTTATCAGCATTATCGTAAACGACTGACGGATATACAACCCTCATCAGCACTGTGAGTGGCTACCGGGTATACAACCCTCATCAGCATTGCATAGGACTATCGTTTACAGCCCTCGCCAGTACTGTAGACAGCTATTGGGTATACAATCCTCATCAGCGTTGTTCACAGCTACTGTTCATATAACTCGTATCAGAATTGTGCTTGTCTTCTATATATATAGTTAATATATAAATCAGTTTAGTTCATAACTAACGGGAATACAACTCTCATCAACACTGTACATTACTCTTAGGTAAAAATCCTCCATCAGCATTACACACGGATATCGTATACAACCCTCATCAACATGTACAGGGCTACTGTGAATACATCCAGCACTGTACATGGCTACTGGGTATACAGCCCTCATCAGCACTATACACGGCTACAGTGTATACAACACTCATCAGCACTATACACGGCTACAGTGTATACAACCCTCATCAGCACTGTACACGGCTACTGGGTATACCACCCTCATCAGCACTGTACACGGCTACTGGATATACCACCCTCCTCAGCACTATACACGGCTACTGGGTATACATCCCTCATCAACATGTACACGACTACTGTGTATGCAACCCTCATCGGCACTCTACACGACTACTGTGTATACAACCCTCATCAGCGCTGTGCACAGCTACTGGGTATACAACCGTCATCAACATGTACACGACTACTGTGTATGCAACCTTCATTGGCACTGTACACGGCTACTAGGTATACAGTCTCATCAGCACTGCACACTGATACTGGGTATACAACACTCATCACGACTGTACATAGTTATCGTATATACAGCCCTCATTGGCACTGTAAACGGCTAACATGTATGCCACCCTCATCATCATTATGCACGCCTACGGGTATACAACCCTCATCAGTATGTTACACGGCTACTAGGTATACGACCGTCATCATTATTGTACACGTTTTCTGTTTATTTAACCCCCATTAAATTGTACATTACTTCTAGGTTAACAACACTTATCAAAATTGTACACCACTACTGGGCATACAACCCTCATCAGCATTGTACTAGGCTACCGGGTTTACAACCCTCATTAGCACTGTACATAACGACCGGGTATACAAATGACACTAGTATTGTACACGGCTACCGGGAAAACAACTCTCGTCAGCAATGTTGTTGGCTACCTGGTATCCAAACCTCAACAGCATTTACACGGTTACCAGGTACATAATCCTCATTGACAGTTAAATGGAGATAAACCGTGAAAAGAAATTTTCATAGAAACGAAATAACATCCACTTCAGGACAATATGTGTACTCACAAAGGGATTGAGATGAAGTGCTCGGGGATAGAAACCATCTCCTGTTTTCCGCGATACGTGCCCCTTTTGTCCACTAAAATGTTTTATACCAACCGTAAACATTACAAGTTTGAGCTAAATGAGTTACATAAATATGTTCATTGAAGCAAGCTATACTGAAAGTCAATTTGATGTTGTGATGTAATTACGCAACTTAAGCAATTGGGTTGCATGATAAAAAAGGTCACTGATGCAAGTACACATTTTAAAATACATTTTAAAAGACCCAACCTTTTTTCTGTGTTTGAAATTTTCCTAATTTGAAAAATGTATATTGATTTACACACAATTATTGTCAAGATGCAACATATATGGGTTGGTCCTGTGTTAAAACGATATTTTATCCAAACATTACGTTATTTTCTACGACTGACAAATCTAACTTAGCAGCTCGACATAACTTCAGGCTATGCCATATTAACTATTAGCCTGAATTCTGTTCCACGTTATGTTATCATAAAAGTACAAATCGTCGGTAATTTACAGCAATCAGAACCTAATTGACAACACTGTTTCTTTGTCATACAGTCGTCCAGCTCTAGGTTATGGGATAAACTGAGTCATTACAGCACCTGAATGGCAACATTATTCCAAGATTATTTTATGAATCAAAGTTCAAATGAAGCAATCAATCACATACAAGATGGCGAATGATGTCGAATGATATCCTTTTTCTGGTATCTCCCTTCAAGGTGTATTATTCATGATCGTGCCGAGGATAAACAAGGATTTAAAACATATTCTCTTTCCCCAGGTGAACTTTCTTGTTCTTTGAAGATAATGACTTTAACTGACAATTCAAAACTTGATTGTCAGATAGTTTGATTCAGAATGTGTGTTGAAAACTAAAAAAATGAGATCAAAGATATATGGTGCCCATGATGCTTTGAGCTAAACCTGTTTTATTATATGTATTCTGATCATGTTGTAATAAAACCCAACGTAAATTTTGTAAAGAAATTATCAAAATTAATTGTAGATAACATGTAGAATAATTTCTTTCTAGATACACCGCCCTTCATTATTTAAATGGCAATGGAATTATTTCATCGTTCCATGTATGCAATGAAAATATGTATGCTGGTCCGAGAGATGTGATACATTTTGAGAATCAAAAACTGCACTATTTCTTATTAATGTATATCAAACATTAAAGGAAAACGAAAGTCCAAAGTACTACATCTGATCGTACAGCAATGCAAGCTGTGTATGTGTAGTACTCAACCTTGTCTAACAATTTTCTTAAGCTGTATACCCTATGTTCGCTAGTACAGTGCATATTATAGGTTAATTTATTATAAATTGTTTTGATTATATACATAAGCCTAAAACATATTAAAAAAGAACCCTTGCAAATGTTGTGATCAAATTCGTCGTATTAAGTGAGATATGGCTGTCTAAAACGCGATGTTTGTAAACAGAATGTTTACAACAAACTTATCACGTGATCTTATTCGGAGGCCTCAGCATCATGGGCACTGATGGAGGGCGAGGTAAATAAACTTGATGAGTTACTTTAAAGATCTGCATTCAAGTCTGCTAAAGTTAGTATTTACTGAAACGTTTTCTTTTGAAGTCTCTCTTCATCGTATTTGTATTAATTAAACTGCGCATGCGCGAAGTCAGGTTACGGTTGTATTTATGGAATACCCACTTTATTTACAAAGTATTTTCTTTTTATTTTGATATCTCCGAGGGTTTGAAGCAACAAAAAATATTATTAACGCAAAGTTAATAACTTCAGACATACGAGAAAAATACAGTTTTTGTTTTATATGCCCTAGTTTTCAAAATTATACCGAACTGTAGGGTATACAACTTTAAAGAAATAGCTAGCTAACTATAAATATATAAAAACAAACAAAGAAAGAAAAAACAAAACAAAACAACAAAAACAAAAACAAAATAAAAAAAAAACAAAACAAAATAAATAAATACAACCCCCCACCCCCCAAAAACCCCTAAACAAACAAACAGAAAAAAACCCAAAACATTTAAATGGGGAAAAGAAATCTGATTTAATTAAAAGACAGTGTGATCTCGAAACAAAACATAACATACAACGATACAACAATAGCCATATTAGCGCCTAGCGTCCAACATGTGATCAAATATAGGCAATCGCGGTTCTGAATTCCGATTGCCAAAATCAAGTGATATAATCATGTTTGTTTGGTATACCGAAACAAAAATAAAAAAAAAAAATCCAAATGTTCCTGGCCATCGAAATTGAAATCAAAATCTTGTTAATGCATACAGAATTCGTTGAAATCTATATACAAAGTTTAAAATACTTTAAAATGATGAAAATAAGCAATATAATTAAAAAGTAGAATCTTTTAACTATAAAAAATCGTTTTAATTGAAATGAAAATTATTAAACATAAAATATGCTTAATTAAAGTCGTCATCGTAGATTACGTACAAGTATTAAATACTGTATGTAATTCAAATTCTTTTCATAAATGTAATACATCTTTCGGTCTCGTGTAATTTTAAATGAATTTAAAGAAGATACTACATGAAAATACCCAAGAAAAATTTACACTTCACACATTGACTTTTGGAAATGACACTGAATATCTTTCGTAAACCTACAAGGACAAATATCAATAAAACAAAACTAATATCGTTACAAAGTGAGAGGTTTTTAATACCCGTCATCAAACATGTGGTTAATACCATAAGCTTTAAATAGTATTAGATATCTGTGATTAGTTCATGATTTTCCTTTTTTTAAACTCCAATATACCTTGCGACTCTACTGTGGTTTACTATTTGAAGGATTTACACTTGACTTTTTAAACACCTATATGTCTATCACAAAGAGTTATCTCGCGTGAAACCTATGTCAAAACTCACATTGACAAGAAATCGTATCATAAATTATTATAGAGTTAAAGAATAATCTGTAGAGGCATCTTCCACATTCTAAGCTATTTGCACTCGTTTGCTGTATCTATGATCGCACTTGCAAAATCGACTTGGTACTTAATGAAGCAAAGACCAAGTTCTAGCTTGTATGCTTCAATAATATTTATTAAAACTCTTGGACTTTCGATCGCTTTGCACGACGTATTGCTCAGTCAAGAATTATTATTACTCATTAACTGACGTTTGGGAGGAAATTAAGACTTATTGTTCAGTCACATCAAAGAATAACACTAGTTGAAGAGCGAATCTTAATTAAGGATAGAACGCCTAATACAATTTGTATAATGCTAGTTTTACATATGTATTAGGCACTATCAAGTCAACTTTACAATTAATGTAAAACTTAATGCAAAAAGGTGTTCAATTCATTTTAACACGCTTGAAGGAAGCCCTACAAAGCTTGGCGTAATTAATCTAGTTTTGGGAATGAAACTGACAACATTTACCAGGGTAGGCAATTTCCTGGAAAAAATGAGTCTAGAATGGTTGCGAACAGCTATCGTATGTTGTTTGGCATAACCTTTGATATTGGCTGTCTGTGGATACTATTAGAAAATACTACTTCCCGCAGCGCTACCCGGATATTTCTTGCAAATTCTTGTCGGAAACTTCCACGGATCACATATTTTGTTATCGGGTCCTTATTGCATTGTTACTTTTGAGATTTTAGTGAGTTCTAATTAAACAGAAATGTACATTGTATTTGGATACAGATAATGTATATTCTACAGATCTACATTTTGGTGTCAAATCAATCATATCTTATTGTGAACATGACTCACTGAGAAATCATGGAAACTGTTTTCAATGTTGACCATGAGTATATCCTGTTGACAAACACATGAAATAAATCGTAGAGATTTTAACAAACTCTGATGCAGCAAGAAAGTTATTCCATACCTATGCTATATTTACTTTTATCTAAATTAACACAATCAATAAGCATATGAAGTTAAGATATTAAGATACCAACCATATCTTCTTGCTATAAAAACTGTTCGCCGTTTCCCATGACTAAATCCATGAATGTCTTACGGCACCATGTTTAGTACCTACGTATAATAATACTAGAATGCATTTGTGATAAAAAAATATGGGTTTCATTTACAATTTTGATATTTTGTTCCTCTGAGTTTGTTTTAAATCCCCAACAATCTTCATTTAATTATTATTAATTATTATTTCTTAATTCACAATAAGCAAGAAGGCATAATTTAATGATATGTTATGCTTAATTGGTACATTATTTGCCCTGTGGCATTTGATATTTGTTTGTTGTGTTTTCTTATTCCATTTCTCTTTTTTAACCTGGGATGGAATATTTTAAATGGAAATAATTTTCTTGCTTTCCGTCATATAATCCGTATATAATTCCGTATATATATATATATATACCATTCGCCAAATTTTAACAGAATTAAACAAAATCTTAGAATAAAAATTCCATTAAGCATGCTAATACAGGGGTTAGAGTTGGTGCTGGATGAGTAACTGTCTCTCGTTTGAATGCCTAAAATATACAGACGATGCAAAAATAATTTAGTCAGAACCCCACGCCCATTGTCGTTGCTTTCTTGAAAGTAAATCTGGGTTGTACAGTGGACAGTCATGGATCCATGAAAACCAGAGGCGTGACAATGTGTCAGCTAATAAGCATCTCCTGTTATCAACAACCGCCCTAATTAACTTAGATACATATAGATTTCAGAAAATAGATACAAACCTCATTCCAAAGATTCATGTAGACAAATACCGTACAAGACATATCATTATTTAGCTTTTATGGTTAAATTGTCATTAATCGTCATATGACAGGCCTGCATAATGGTCATACGTCAATATATACACATTTCAGTTATAAACTTACTTTACATGTATAACAAATCTGATTTTTTCATTGTGTCAAATTTATTTGAAAATTTTCAAACTGTCTGTTGTTATGCATTTTCCCATATACATTGTGTATTCCATGTTTTTGATAAATTAATGGCTACATATTTCACTATATACTTAATTTGCATGTTTGAACCCTAAGGTAAATTTTATTTAAATTTTAATTGTGCACTATGCTCTAATGGACGTGTCAAAGAAAAAACCCAGAAGGTATATGGCCAAGCTATATCACATAAATCACAAAAGACATGCACATAATACATGATGATTGTCAAATAAACACAAAAAACATCACCAAAATATTTGATTGTACTATAGTTACAATACCGACTTAAGATGGTCAATAAAAATACCAAGCGTCAATCAATGTGTGTGGTTAACCGGTTTACGGGTGTCAGCCTTCCCAGTTATTGCAAAAGTAGCACAATTAAAGGCCACAAAATTAAGATTTAATAAATAATCCTCCATATAGATAACAAGGATCAACAGATTTCTCAAGACGAGAGTTCATAAAACCTTCCACACGAAACGTTTTATTGAATAATATACTAGTATCAAAAATATGTTAGGCATCACCAACATCAGTAAATAGTGCTCTGCCCGTCTGTAAGCGAGTTCAGATACTTGATCTGTAGGAGACCAGACTAACAGTCAGAGAGGACGAGTGTTAATGTACTATGTACAATAAGAAAAATCTATGAATGTACACTGTACATGTACATTTTAGAAAATATGTAAGAGAAAGTAAAAGCATTAATCGCAACATATTGTTTATAGACATTGAGCATTTCCAACGAAGATTGAAATGGTGGACATTTTATAATGTTAAATCCACTGATGTTAAATCAATAGATTTCTATTTATATTTGAATAATGAATTCCCCGAGATATTTAGATACTTTTATGGCATCATCTTTTAATATTGTTCGGTATGATAACCTTGATTTAAAAAATCGAATTTTACGTTCTTTTTCATACATGTTATCATGATTTTCGCTGAATGAATATCAATGCTTTAATAGAAATTTTCAGGAAATATTATGCAATGTTTTGAGATGGTGTTTATTTATCATGAACTTAATTAGAATATTTTACTGCACCGCTACCGCAACTCAAACAGACTATCCACACACTGGCTAATTTTGTTATTTCTCAAATTGATATAATTCTTATACGCAAATAAATCCTTGATAAAATATTGATCATTCAGGCTTGACTTGATCCTCGATTTCTATTCGGGAACACGATTGCTCGAACACAATTTCCTCTCTTACTTCAAAGCAAAAACAGATTATTAAAAGAATCGTCATATTATATTGAAATTAACGCTAAATCAACCTTACATTTGTTTCCTTTTTTGATGAATTTGCGGAGATGTCAAATGACGGACTTAAAACCAGGATAGAAATCATTAATGACAACTTAATTTAATGATTATTAGAATATTAGATATATGGAACTTCTGAGGTATCACTGTATCAATTCATTTAATTTCATTCCAGATAATTTTCTAGATATGGTTTCCTGTAAGATGTACCAATACTAAGTTAGATATCTAAGTACCACAATTACATAGAATTTTCAATATACATGTTTTACGCACTTATAAATTTGAAGAAAAAAATACTATATTGTGTATTTTCTTTCTTTTTTTTTTTTTTTTTTTTTTTTTTTTTTTACAAATTACCCAAAAATAAGAAATGTCATGGGCTCATTTTACATTATTTCTCATTGAAACTTATGAAATCACTGAATGAAGTCGATACTGATGGTATGAAACACTTTTTATGATAATATATTCTAAAACATGAAATACAAATTAAAAACATAAATCACACAAATAACGTTAATATTAATATGCACAATAAGAATAAGAATAAAAAATACACAATCCTAACACAGAGGTTCAGTGGCATTTCTGTATCAAAGATTAAAATCTAGGATATGATTTATAAGCATTGTCATGAAACACGGAACGTCCGGTCAGCTGACCGTTACAGCTCAACATTTACATGATTCCTTCCCCAAAATGGCGCCAGGTAAAGTCGATATGACTCAGTGAATTACCGTTGTTTTCTAACATGTAACCCGTACTACGACAAGATGTACGCCGATAATCAATGTTAGATATTAAGTGAGACGGTAATGGAGAGAGATGTGACTTTTCTGTGTTCTACCACCTACATTGATGTTGATTTCCTTGTTTGATATAGACTACACATTACTTTTATTATTCAGTGCCCCATATCACATGACAATCGCCACATCAAAACAATGTGTTTTCTTTTCAGATAATTCCTATTGTGGTTTTCATTCGACATTTGTATAAATATTTCACGGCATATTTTCACCTCTATCAAGAACCTTATTAACAAAACAATAGCTACATAAAAAACTCGGGCAACCACGAAGTCAAAGATAATGTGTTGTTCAGTATAAAATAAAATAGATTTGTATTTATATCCGTTTCATAGTGTAGAGTTTGTTTCTGTTTATTAATAGAATACCATACGCACTCAAACCTTGTATAATTAGCATACAATAAACAAGAACAATATAATTATAATTGTAACATTGACACTAGAATGTAGTATTATGTATAATGCTCGGTGTTGAGTATTACTGCAGAGTCCAAGGTTACCGAAATGCGGGTGTAGTGCATGAAAACAATAAGTACACCATTCCTAATTTCTAACATAAACACCCTGTTTAATATACTCAGAGACGCAGTTTTGTTTTACCTAAATAGATAATTAAATTTTAATTGAATGTTTCATTCATCCATGATTTTCAAATATATGTTTCCCAAAAGAAGCTTATCATCTCATTGAAAGCAATACTATCGAAAATTAAAATAATGTTCATTTCTATTTTCACACCAAAGATTCGATATGCCATACAAATAATGCTTTCTCCTAAAATGCCATGGTAATGTTAAATTTTCTGTATCCCATTATGTGTAGAGCAATTCGTCATATTTGTTTCGTCAATTTGTAACCAACACGTTAGCGTACAGTGCTATCCCCAAAGGACAATAAATCGTGGCTATCGAAAACAAAACTGGGTCTTGTAATGAGGGGTGTTAATGCATGTTTACAAAAAGATTGGTATGAACTTATTTTGTTGGAACATCAGAGGCATGTCCTTACATATGTCGACAGACCTTATCTGTGATTCAGTCTCCCTGCTATTATCTCTGCTAAACGGAACGCCGTAAGACTGTTAACGTCATATTGTATAATAGCAATAGATGAGAGATAAGCTTGATGTTGCGTATTGGTGTCAAAGTTAACAAGTTGGAAGCTGGTTATGAATTCTGTTTTATCGTCAAGTACTCTTAAAGTGCTCGTAGAAATTGAGAGTTGTTACGACATCTCTTTAAATGGATGCATTATGGGCAACGTTATAGATATGTATATAACGTTATATTTAAAGAAGGGTATCATTTACAAGTAAAGAAATTGTTCATGTACTATATTTTCTTTTATTTGTTAATGTTGTTGTCAAGAAAGTATGATTACGATGTCTACAGTTATTGTTATAGCCCTGCCCTAAGATGGTTTCTCTGGTTCTTACCTTCAGGTTAATTTAGTAATAAGTTTGCTCTTCAAATATTTATACTTTCGATTCCCACAATTTAAGCCTTAAAATTCACTGTAGATAAATAAGTTATCCAAATGTGAATACGGTGTACCAAACTAATACGGTGTACCAAACTGATACGGTGTATCAAACTAATACGGTGTACCAAAACTAATACGGTGTACCAAACTAATACGGTGTATCAAACTAATACGGTGTACCAAACTAGTACGGTGTATCAAACTAATACTGTGTACCAAACTAATACATATATGTATGTTCTGATATTGGGGGTGGGGGATGGAGTGTTGTTTTCATCTTTTATCAATCGATCTACAAATCACCTTAAATATCTATGTATTATTTTTATTTTTATAACAATTATGATAAGCGGTAAATCTAGTTTGCATATGATTTATTGCAATCAAAATCTCCTTTTTACCTTTTATGCATGCTTGCAATGACGATTGAACACGTATATCAAACATTACATTAAACGGTCATGTGTGCATTAAAAACTAATGCAATCAAATGAAATAAGAGATATTATCACAAAAAAATGAGATAAACACATGCATTCACACATTAATATACTTGGTCATTGCCAGGAATGTCCTCATGGAAGTCTTTCAAATGCATCTTAACCTCACTGACTGAATGACGTTTGTTGCTTCAATTGACCGTTTTAAGTCGGTATCGTAATCGCAGCACAATCAAATATTTATGTAATGTCGTTTTCCCGTATATATTCTTATATTATCATGTTTTTAGTGCATGGTGATTTTTGTCATACAGTTTTCTCTTTGAGATATGTTATCGATAAATACAGAGATGCTGTGGTGTGTACTTATAGTTATATATATAACAGTAAATGGTCCGTGTTCACCGTCTTACGTCTTTGTAAATACTACAGTTCTGTCGCACCAGTTATTTTCATATTTTATATTATATTATGTAGGTCGAGTAATCGGTAGGTCGACATTCATCTTCCAAGCTGCTGTCACTGCAAACACATATATTAAATCGGATGGATCCTATAGCGCATACGATATGCGATTTTCGATTTTTAAATTTTGGTATACCGTGTCAGCTGTTATAACTGTTTTAATAATGCTGTGTTCACGAAGGAGCATTAATACTATTGCTTGTGATATAGGCCGTTAGTGAATTAAAATCGTTCATTTTCATAATTTTAACATCAATTTTACTAGACAAGATAGAACTATAGGTTATAACAGACCCCTGAAAGAGCCAGTGATGGGATCAGGTGTCGTGGAGGAATAAGCATACCCTGCTGGCAGGTCAAACCCGCTGAAGGGCATAATATTATTTGAGTAAATACAATTCATAGTCATAATACCGTAGTCACAATCGGTAAAAAGTCATGATTAGTTAAAATGTGTGATATTGTATCAGCACAGTACAAATGGTTTAACAAGGACTGCAGTTAAATAAGGAAGTCAGCATGTCAGAAAATGAACTTGATTTGTTGTATCGTTAATTTCGAATTTGTGAGGATATACATGTATTTTATATTTTAATTGATAATTATAAACAATACACCATCAATATATAAGAATGCTAAATTTAAGAGTTTTGTCTGCTGTACTTTTAATGCTGACAAACAAGACTTTTTTAAAATAAATTCATCTTTGTACGCAAAAAAAGGAACAAATCAATTAGTAAAATTGCACATTTAGAGCCCATAAAAATACCAATGGTTTGTTGGAATACTTGGTCAGCAAAACCAACATATATAGTGTCAATCAAAAACCCCAGGATGTTCTTTGTTTCATTTCCAGATCTCTTAAACTGTCGTAATTAACAGAAATCTGTGTCTGGGTAGCGCAAACCAATACATTCATGTCTACGAGAGACTTAATTAATTATAAATTATGCTAAAGAGTCTATGCTTTAGTTTATCAAGAAGAATAGCAATGTAAAAAGTAGAAAAGTCAAAAGATTTTATATATTTCGCAGTTGACAAATTTTTGAGACTTTAAAATTTCTAGCGACTTTCCTGTAGAAAATATAACTTGATATGTATAAAATCAGTTTGGTTATATAACGTTACTTTAGTTTCCATATGTTTTTGAATTATTTGTTTATTTAGTCTAAAGCAAATACAGCTTATTGACAATATACAGGATATGATTATTATATAAAATAATATAATATTAAAATAAATACATAAATACAAGGTCAGTTTGAGAAAGTGTTGCTATACATAAATTTGTTTGATCTCAAAGCAGTTTTTAAAAGTGTTTGCATTCATGTAAATACATGCATTGGCCACTCATTTCGTGAAACAGACATGTGATTGGGTAATTTTTCGTCATAAAAAGAATGCAGTAAAGAAGATGAGGATATTTATATAGATATTTATCTTAACAAGTTCTACAAAGGACTGATGACAGGTAAGATATCTTTATTTAATTTCAAGCAGGACGTAGATATATATTTGTAGTTCAACATTATGAAATGAACGTTTATAAAACATTCGATGACGTCAGGGGTAAGATGATAAACCCTAATTTCTTAAAGTTTTACAATTGAAATGACAAATCGGCTGTTGTAAGCCATAACACTTCAGGTTTGATAGATGAAGTGTTTTCTCAGATGTCTGTTTTGGCAATTTAACAGTTTATTTGGTATCATTTAGGCAGAAAGAAAAACATTACAGCTACAGTTTTCTCTGATCCATTTCTTTTTTGTCACTTGTCAATCATATTATCTGACAGATAGTGAATTATTCTGGGTAACATTTGCGCAAAGATTATAGCATTAAAGGGGGTGTTTCAAAACCATGTGCAATCATCCTTCATTTAAACCAGAACAGTACAATACTTAGGAGACGAAATAGTTGATAAATTTATGTCATAAAATTTCTTGACTTTTGAGGGTTATTTAAAACAATTAAATTAAAATTATATCAAAAGTATACTCATATATAACCCCTATAGCAATATTTCTTCTCTCTATTACTATTCACCTGTTTTGTCGCTTTTGTTAATTTTATTGACGGCAACAACAGCAATTTTCTCCCATGATGATATGTGGTAGAGATGAATTCCTTCGTCGCAGGTTTTGGTGAAATTATATATAACTTTAGAAAAAAAACTGCCTTCTTCAATATACTAAAATATTAGTGATGGAGTTCTAATGCACACGATGCAAATAATACGTCTACCGGTATTTCAATACGCACAACCCCGCCCCCTCCCATCCCAAACAAAACAAAATAAAAAAACTTAGAAGCTTTAATTTGTAAAATTAGGAACAAAGAATTTTCAACATCGAACATGTAACAATTCATATCAAAGATTCTTAAAAGCATATTGTTAAGATAACACAAAAAAATATAATGCCATATATGTTGGTAGGTTGAAATAAATAATGAGGGCAAATGTAACAGATTCAAACTTATTTGAATATCTGAAGGTTTTTAAGATTGAATAAGCAACAAAATGATGATCCCCCTTTCCGACAATTACAAGGAATTAATATTAAAGCATATAAGAAATGATAACTACACTACCCTGTGTTATGTAAAAATACTTAAACTCGAGTCACACCGAACAAAAGAAAAAAGTTTAATAGCCACTCCGCTTGCACGACTCAATTCTTCTGTATAGTCAATAATTAAATTTAATAAGTCATTGTTCTACCGACACTGCATTCGTCATACGGATCTTTACCCTGCAAATAAATTGCTCTGTATTTATTATATAAACAATACTTAAAAATTGTCAAAACATTAAGAGGATATAATCGATGTATCATGCTATATTAAGCATTGATTCTAAAGGTAACAAAACTGTGAAATATCTATTTTGGAATACATTGAGTGAACTACAGGAGCAATTTGATGTAAACAATTAAGAAAAAATGAATTGTAACGGTGCATTGAACATGCATAAACAGAGACGTAAGTTTTAATATCTGCCCAATTGTAATCATCATAAATCATAGATTTTTATACAGAATGTATTATCCATGTTGAATGACACTACAATAGAAACATGCAAAGCCAGTCTGTCTCGAAATATATAAAGAATGCAATCATAAGACATTTTAATAACCAAGTCCACCACTTATCTATTAGCCATAAAAGTGTCAATTACGAAGTTATCACTCAAAGAAGATAATAAATCTAATAATTTGATTTTAATGACTAAAATACACATATCGTTTAACGGCCTATTCTTTAGTAATTAATTTCTGTCATCCAGAACGTGTCAACAAGATAAATAAACATCTATTACACAAACTAAAATTACTTGCTTTTTGTACAATGGAAGCGATACACGCCAATTACATCAGTCCTAACAACGTATTGATCAAAAATCGAAAAAAGACGCGCTGTTATTATTCTATCCATTTAATTGTTACGATCCATAAATTTCCAAAACCCTCAATGTTATCTACTAAATCTTAATTGACTCTGCATGATCAGTGCTTAGTATCTAGTTAACGAGGGTTGTTATTTTGTTGAATATCGATTCCCATTCCATTGTTCGTTTTATCAGTTACCTGCGCATCATTCCTATAATTACAGTATTTCTAGGCTTGCAGGAAATTGACACAATCCTTAATAATTGTATTTAATTCGGTCCCACAAAATCTGCCTAATACGATAGTGAAGTTATTGAATACGGAGCTCTGTATCAAAGCCACCCTCCATCAGTTGCATTACCATTATCCGGGTTCTAAGTCAAAAGTCTATAAAATATAACTCATTTTGTCTTCTTTTTTTAAGCTTCTTATGTGTTTAAATGTATAAGAAATCAAAGGAAAAATTGATATCGAATGTCAATTGTCATCATAAGGAATTAGACTAAAATAACATTGTGTAAAATGAGACTGGACAAGTCTTTATGTTGTATGATATTGCTGTGACATAATGGCACCGATCAAAATTGAAACATATTAACTAGACTCCATACAGGAAAATGTGTTATGTGTTTCTGAGTAACCATGATATGAAATAAGAAATAAGATATGTAATTAATGTTAAGTCATTGTGACACTTTCAACAACCTACCACTGTCGATCTTTCTCCTGCGGCTGCTAATCATAAGTATAATAGGGACCTGTGATTGATATGCGTCTTTTACTTGGCTAGTCACACCCGGATCCAATTCATACAGACGATAAATACTAATCACAATGTTTATAGTGACATAATTGTACCTTTGTGAAGCCTTTAAAGTAATGTTATACTCAATTATTAAAAGAAAAAGAAAAGGTGGTTTATTAAATCATTTCTTCACTTCCATTGTGTCTTTGCAGTGTTGAACCATTTCTGACTTCTGTGTATAATTTGTGTATTCATGCCGTATGTGGCTATCCAATAAGAGACGCTTACTCCTCTCGAGCATCTAGTCTCACCTCTGACAGGAAACACTTACTCCTCCCGGGATCTGGTTTCATCTCTGACAAGAGACGTTTACTTTTCCCAAACACATGATTTCAGCTTTGACAGGAGACGCTTACTCCCCCTGATCATCTGGTCTCACTTCTGACTGGCATCACTTACTCCTTCCAGAGCACCTGGTCTCACTTATGACAGGAGACGCGTACTCCTCCTAGACACCTGCTCTCACTTCTGACGGGCATCACTTACTCCTTCCAGAGCACCTGGTCTCACTTATGACAGGAGACGCTTACTCCTCCTAGACACCTGCTCTCACTTCTGACGGGCATCACTTACTCCTTCCTGACATCTGGTCTTACCTATGACAAGATACGCTCACTTCTTTGGAGCACCTGGTCTCATCTCTGACAGGAAACATTTACTCCTCCTAGACAGCTGGTCTCACTTTGACAGGAAATGCTCCGTCCGGGCATCTTGTCTCACCTCTGGCAGGAGACACTTACTCCTCCTGGACACTTGGTTTCACCTCGCAGGAGACACTTACTCCTCTCGAGCACTTGATTTTAAGGGTACATGGATGGCCAACGTAGTATGTCGTTGTATGTGCCATGATGAAATAGTATCAATGACCTTTCGTATAGTACTCTTCTACATGTATATCTACTTTAGATAGAATCTATTCAAGTAAAACTTGATGGGCTACTTTTGTTTGATCAAACACTATCGTCTTTTTCTGTGTTTCTGATTATACTTCATCTATTGTGATTAAGATTGTAAAACCTATAAGCCAGTAACCACACCAAATGAAAGACACTTGTCATTTCAATTGACCGTCCTAAGTCGGTATCACAAATGTCTTACCCTCAGATATTTCTGTGATGTCTTGATGTCTTTTGTGTACTCATTGTTCTGTTATCTGCATGTCCGTTACATACTTCAAGTAACTTGAGTCAGATGTCTTCTTTCCTTTCTTAGACAGAGGAATAATAAAACTTCTTTACGAGGTATTGTAAAAAAAAAGAAAGTAAAAGGCTCCGATAACGTTATTTTATCATGTAATAAAATAGTCAAACGTCTTCTAAATAGACAATATGATATTGAGATCATCAAAAAGACTACAGGTCTTGTATTTGGCCCCTCTACAGCTTATGCAGACTTTTACTTGAACGTTTCACGCTGACTAACAGGGCGGTGGGGACTATATGACGGGCCTTGTCCAAACCTCTTTCAGAGGAGAACCTCGTTCCCTCTGACTGTTAGTCGGGACTCCTACAGATCTAGGGTCTTAGCTCGCTTTCAGACTGGCAGAGCACGGTTTATCATGTTGATGTCGCATATATTTTTATACCATTATGTGTTTTACAATACCTTACGTGTTTATATTTTTATGACCTCTCCATATGCGATACCTGTAGACCCTTGTTCTTTACATGGAGGATTATTTATAAATTTTTAAATGTACGTCCTTTGACTGTTCTGCCGTTACGGTGAGTGGGAAGGTGGGCCCGTAAACCGGTTAACCACACTATTTGTTTGGCTTTTGTCAAATTAAATGACCGTCCTAAGTCTGTATCGTAATTGCACTACAATCAAATATTTTTGTAATGTGTTATATGTTCTAGTATATTATTTATATTCATGTATTATTTTCATTGTATAGCTCCATGGTGACTTCTGCCACATAACTGAGCCAGTACCTCCTCTTTTTTCTTTTGTATTCCAAGATAAAACAGAACACGAGCACAATGTTATAACTATAAACAAATACATAAGAAAATGTGTGTGTCTGCACATATATCAATTTATTACATGATACAATCATACGCTGTATGGTACATAAAATTGTCGATGAATACTCCCTTCGCAAACTGTAATTGTTTGGTTTAATTATTCCCTCGCCCTACTTGTTGCGGAGGGGATATAGTAACGCCACCGTCCGTGTGTATGTATGTATGTGTGTGTGTGTTCGCTTGTCCGGACCATTACTTTTTAACGCCTTGATGGATTTCAATAATATTACATATGATTGTTGCTGTTATCTCAAGGAAGTGTCATGACCTTGTCTCAGGGCCAAATTCTCAAGGTCAATGCCACAATGGGCTAGATCGGTGAAAACTTGTCTGGGTAATAACTTTTTAGCGCCTCAATGGATTTCAATAATATTACACATGATTGTTGCTTACATCTCGAGGAACTGTCATGACCTTGTCTCAGGGACAAATTCTTAAGGTCAAGGTCACAATGGGCTGGAATGATAAAAACTTGTCCGGGCCATAACTTTTACATTAATTACAACATTTTAAGTGTATTTAAATTTTATGCCACGCGAGAGGATGCTACGCTTAGCGTTGCTCTTGTTATTATTACTATTATTATTATTATCATTATTATTATTATTATTGTCATTATTATTATTATTATCATTATTATTATAATGTATATCTACGGTTGGTAGACATTATATCGTGTTACATGCATTGGAACTTCCAATTACACGTCGTTCAGCGTACCCTTCCTACCAGTTGTTATTTACAAAATGTTATTCTGTGATAAAAAAAATCGTCGCATTAAAAAGTTCATCATAAATAAAACCAATAGCGTGTAAAAATCTTCCTAACACGAAATGTTTGTTTACGATTTATTCCTTCACCGTCAGCCATGGAAATGACTTCCAAGAATCATATTAATGTGTATAGAAGCTTGTGATCTCCACGTTACTGGCACACCTCGGTTGTTATTGGATTAACATGGAATTCCAAAGTCATATACTCGTGGGTAAATGCAGGAATGGAAGCTCTTATATAATGTAATGTGCTTCAAACTATTACATGGGTATTGATGTATGCTTAGATGGCACGTCATTGTAAGAAGTAATGGAGTGTTCGAACTGCTGACCTTAAGTATGACGATAATCAAGTGCTTTTATAATCATAGAAGGTAGTTTTTGCCTTAAAGGCACAGCTAGGGAGTAGTATATTAATTGAATTATACACATTTTAGGTATCGAGGTTAAAGCAGCTACATTGTGTATATTTGAAAATCAATCATGAGAAACAGGTAGATTTTGTATAGTTTAGTGTAACCATTTTCCGCACCTACAACTAAGAAACTACTAATAAACGACAAAACTAATATTCATAATTCAATTAAAAATATCTATCAATATAGAACATTTTCATAATTATCTTAGAAATTTATTGTGTCAATAGCTAAATGATGAATAACAGAGATATGTTTCTACTTCCCCCTTCATATAGACATATAGACCGAAGTACATAATAATGCGTTCACTGCTAAATGACTTTATGCATAACAATTCATTACTGATGTCAAAGGCGTCAGTATGTTTATGCCAGACCGTTATGGCATCATCTAATGATCGTTAGAAGTCTTCAGATCCAGGTATTGACTACTACTCCTTATCTAAACATATTAGTTATATATTAGTTATATTAGATATGTTAAAGAATGTCTGAAATCGTCAGTGAGGAAGTTCTACGGTCGCTATGGGGATCTTGTACGAAAATATGATGTGCCTCTTTCTAGAATGATTGATAATATTCTGGAATGCGACTAAATGACCTGTTCAGTGAACACCAAATATGACTGTATACCAGTTTTGTACTTTCGTATGTACAATGAGGAAACCAAAACTCTTGATTTTGACATGTTTCTTAAGAACTGCTGTGACGGGTGATGCATGCAAACAGGAGACGCTTACTCTCCCGGGCAACTAGTCTCACCTCGGAATTTTTCAGTATTTCGGGGTTCACAACAGTTTCTTTTTGAAACTTACACGATTTTGTATATGTCCCTGGACTTTGAGAATGATTAACGGTTTGGTACTTCTTCGATATTATATACGAAAGGGCAAAATTATTTTGTATATATGTTCTTATATCTATTATAACAACTAAGCCGGTGTTATTGCTGGTGGACTGATAGTGCCCGAGGTCATCGTAAGTCTAGTAGTCTTCAATGCCTTTGTAAAGAAATATATACGAAATGACGTTAGGTCACCGTGACAGTCGGATCAAAATGCGGCGATGGAAGTGTATATTCTTTGACCTGCGAACACCTGAAGTTAGACCAGGAGCAACTGAAATCTGAAAGAAAGATTTGTCAGTAAATTATCGTATTTTATCATTTTACATTGCATGTATAATTTCGAAACTCAAGTATTGCTGGTAGTTTCTGAAAAAGGTTGATCAGCACTTAACCCACACTTAATAAAACATATCTGTGGTTCAACCAAATGCCCTTTTAAAACGTGTATGTTTTTCACCCACAATACCCTTAGGACTAAACATGTTTGTTGTCGACCTACGTTTCCTTTAATTACAACCACATTCGTCGGTTTTATTTTTGTTTATCACGGCAATTATGATAATAATGCAAAGTGATATAAGTACATTTTGTATTTCCCTATGATCCTGTCATTATCAGATATTTCTTGAAAGTTGAATTATTAACATTCACACAATCATCAGCATTCATTGCAACCAATTAAAAACCCTATATGGTAATCGTGACCTGTATGTGTGATGAAAGAAATATGCATCTTATTTTCTATATCGTAATAGAGAATATCAATTGAATTTTAGTAAACTACTGAATGACTGAATAATTGATAGATTATTATTAACGTCTCCTCACGGTTATTTCTTGTATATGGTGACGACATATTCCTGGTGCATTGCAGAGAAGTGTACACCTTTGCAAAGGACCCACCCTAAGCAGAAACATCTGAATGAAACCAACTACAAAAAACCTTTCTAATAACCCTAATTTACGATAAAAACAAAAACAATTTTGGACAAAATTTTCATATTTTGTTAACTGTATATTGCATTATATGTATAACTGATTCAAAACATCAACATCAATATTTGTTTGGTGTGGCTATCTGCTTTTATTTTCGGCTTTTAGCTCAGCTGGAGTTTTGGACTATGTTTTTATTCACTCCGACTGTACATAATGGAATGGAAAGTTTCTGCATAATTTGCACATCATAAGGTACACCAAAATGAAATCAATCTAAAAGGAATAAAGTATTAGGAACATGAAAACGTAAAACTTGTCGGTTGTATCCATACGCATGTAAATACTTAATACAGATAGTGCGATAATGCCATATACTGAGAGATATCTAGTATTTCATGTCATGTGTTTTTAATTTTAACGCTAAGAATGAAAACATTCAACTATGACATCAAGTAACACTTAGATTTACTTTTATTTTAACAATGAATTCTCATCCAATGGCTGATTATACTTCCTTTGCATAACAAAAAAAAAAAAAGACAAGTTCTTTTTAAACTATGAGAGATATTTTTTTTATTATTATTTCTAATTTCTATTTTTACAATTCTACATACTGGTTTCTTGTATTATAGTTATTATTTGATAGTAGGTTTGTGACATGATTCGAGATTCATGCTATTCCTGATGTTTGATTTGTATTGTTGAAGATTAACTGCAATTTTAAAGCATGATAAATGCTAATTAATTGTGATATCATTTACAATTTTCAATTCAGTTTACAATTTTCAATATTACAACATTCTAGATACCAGTAATGCATTGTTCATGACTTGCATTTCCTTGTACTAAGTTAATCCCTGAAATGAAAAAAAAATCTTCTTATCGAACTGTTTGGAATTTGGTCAATATCATTTGCATAGCGCCACAATATTAATGAACGTTGTCGATAAACGGAAATGTGGTAAAACCCAGAACCAAGCCGTCACTTACTTATCTTGATCTCCTCTTCTACAAAAAGGTCTTAATAACGTACTTATATATGAGGTTACCATCACGTAAAGACAATGCACAATCTGCGTACTTTAAACACTTACTTTTATCTCCAATGAACCAATTACGAGTTTGTATACAGATAGCCCCAAGGTTTCTTCCGTTAATTCAACAAAACACAATGATGTGACGTTTTGCAAAACACTTAAGAAGGTGCGATGATATGTTTCTGTGCCACTACTGACGAGACATCGAGTTGCGAAGACCGAGTCGAAAATCTAAGCAAGAAAACCACGGATGCCCTCGGGGCAAATTGTAGAAATAGTCATCGACATGAGGTATAAAAATAATAAAACGTAAAATACTTCATGAAAGCAAATGACAATAATTGTTGACAAAGTACATTGTCCTTTGTTGTATGTCATAGCCTAGGTATGTACGGGACGGCTATTAGGGGAGGGGCGTTGTCACAAATTTATTAACACGGACACTCTGTAAACAGGAAGTGTCCAATAAATTGAACAGCGGAACATAAATCAAAGGGAGGTGAAAGTGCTCGTCACAATTTCTACTCTTGTGACAGTTTTGAGGGACTGCTGTCTGCATACGTTTTTAATAAAGCTTTTAACCAGATCTTTGAAAAAGAACATTCATGCGTTTTGTGTCCATTTGACTTGTAGTGACTCATTCTGTATTATTTCAGACAATTTTTATCTATTGTATCAAAGTTCATTCATTTTCATCAAATATAATTCTGTATTTCAAGCAAACATGCTGAAATTACCGCAATGAAAATTGAAAAAACCCTAAAAATAAACATAAGAAATACAGACACCTTTCTTGAAATACTTTAAACTTAAACGTATTTGTATACGAACATTTAAAAAATAACTTAAATGCCTTAGTATGTATTTTCAATAAATAAAGGCAACTTAATTATCAAATACATATATTAATATATATATATATATATATATATATATATATATATATATATATATATATATATATATATATATATATATATATATATATATATATATATATATATATATATATATATATGTCTATTTATTTGTTTATTCATTTATTTTGATTAATTGATTTTTCAGATTTCTTCGATTTTTGATTGACGTAAATTCACACCTTCGTGATTTTCATATTTACGCAAGGAGGGGAAAATATATTAAATTTGTTATCATTCAGTTGACATTCCGTGTTCAATCAATTTTACCATTGAAATTCAAATCTTCATTAATTAGTAAAGCATCCAGCATGATTCTTAAGGAGTTTCTGGTTTTCCTTTTTTTCTTTTCAATTTTTTTTTTTTGAAAAGACTTAATATAATCAAAACAGCAAAGTGTCCTTGAATGACTTTGCGTTTCTTTCATATCAGGCTTAAAAGGACATATATTCTAATTACATCAAATTACAAATTTTGCAATTGATTTTTACCCGCACAAAGTGGTAGATTTTATTGGAATCAATATCTACACATACAAGCTTGTCGGACAATAATGGTGAAATTTGTATGCATCAAGAAATTGTGATCTCGATAGGAAATGAAAATCTAGGAACAAAGAACAACCAAAGTGAATCCACTAAATGTAAATGACTAACAACTATTAAGGGCGATCTAACGGCATGTGGTCGGTGTAATGAAACCTGAAATTACGATCCCGTCATTGTGTATGCGAAAGACGGCATTAGTCCTCCTTCAAATAGCTCTATGCCTTGCCATTAAGTTGTTATACAGGTGGATTTTCACCTGGAGTGAAGGTCCTAGAATCCTTCAGAGTCTTGTTTTATTACTTGTCATATTAATTTAGGTCTTGTCGATAGATGTAATCTACACCATTGATAAGTTGACGGGTGCAGATTGCAACTTGATGGCTAAATAAGGTAGCCTACTGCACACTTGACTACTTTCACTTCTTGCTGATTTGTGGGATCGTGGGAAATCAATTCAGAGATGCAGATAGCAGATTGACACAGAGAAGTAAAGGTTGGGTCGGTTAATGAACATACAGATGAAATATGTATTTTCTCGAATGATGGCACTTTGCGTGTATAAAAGTATCGATTCCAAAAGTTTAGTGTTTATTGGTTCGTTTATCAATGAAATAAACCCACGAGCTATCAAATATTGCTTAAGAAAGGAATTTTCCCCAAATACCCTGATTATGGGGCTTAATCGGCCTTTCTTCCTACCTAAATGTTATGTTCTAAAAATGTGTGCAGTGAACTGCTGTCACATCTACCTCTTATTTCTGGCCTCTTATTTCTGGCTCCATCTATGCCTATCAAACACGGTAGCGCAACCCTGAAATCGAACCCTGATCGTGTGTACCACAAGCCAAGCGCTTAACCACTACACCAAGCTTGTCCCTCTTCGGTTTTGTGCACATGAACGAGAATTGATGTCTTTTCCTACAGTTCGTCTTAAGCTCGCTGTACCCAAAAGCATGCTTAACTGAAGACAATCAACGTTGAAACTGAATTCATAGTTTGGGACTGAAACATTTTTCTTGTCGGTATCCCCGATGAATTTTATGTTATACATATACATACAATACACATTTACATGTGCATGTACATATTTATCTTCCATTGTAATTCGGGTGCCATTTTCCTGGCCCAATTCATACTAAATGTATTTTTAGCATACATATTTATACTTCTATGATGTTTTATACATTATTAATTTAGCGATACAAAATATTGAGATGAAAGACTAAAGAATAAGACTAAGGGAGTATGTTTACTGAATTAATCTTAACTGATGCAGTGATAAGAAACGCCGCAAAATCAGTGATAAACGATATACATGATCATAAAATGTTTTTAAAACTTCAAATTGGCAACACTTATAAAATATATGTGACAAATTGTCAAATATAAAACCTGTTTTATATACTGAGATTGACACTCGAATAAAAATCCTAATCTGTTAGATAGACTTTATATCTATTATAAAAACAATGTGTATAAGTAATTTATTTGTAAAGCATCTGTTAACTGCGAGATTAAAAATTAACATCACCCTAGGTCTAACTTATTTCATAAATCAAGTCACTGCACAAATAGTAATGTTCGACATTCATGAATTCAATTATCGAGATTTATTTCTAACGGCAGGTGAAAAAGACAAGACCCATAGGCAACCAGACGTTAAACATTTATCTTTGCTTTTTATAAATCAAAATGTGACAATTTTTCACCGATCCCGGTATTTCTTTTGGGGATAAAGACCCGATAATGCAATAAATAAACGCAGACTGTTCTCGTGCCGTCGTTTTGTAAAGAGTCTTTCGGAATGACTAGCCTGTGGTCAGGACATTTGATAACAAGAAAATATAACGCAAGGGGAGCTAATTTTCGTGTAAAACAGTTCAATATCATCCACTTAAATATCCATTGAGCAGCAGATACTTTGTATTTTAATAGATCTCCTTATTTAAATCCAGACCATATTTATCCAAAATCTGATCTGTTTATTTCTTCTCAAAATGTGTGTTCAAAACTTCGGGTACGAGATGTTTTTAAATAGTTATCCAAAATGAATTGTTGACTTTAGCGATCGTTACAAGAAAAATCAAAATGAAAAGTATACTTGAAAGAATATCAATAGACATACTTTAAATTTAGGCAACCTTTTCATATCAACACCTGTATAATAAAAAAGTTTTGTCTACAAATTATGTCTGTGATTAGAAATGCCCTCGAGATTTTTATGGATTCATGTTACCTTCAATATTAGTGCTCTTGTGCGTTGCAGGGGACGTTGAAATGTAGATTTTTTAAAAAAGTGTGTTGGCTTACGGAATTAACAACTGTATGAAAGGTGCACTGTGTACTTAAGGAATTGAACCAAATTCCAAGGGTCGTGCAACCTTATTTGTCAGGTCAATCAGACATTTTTACGATATTTAGAACCGAAAAGCAAGCAAGTATCTGATATTTCTTGGAAATAATCAAATGTTTGGTCGAATTCTTATGAAAATGTGATTTATGTTTCAAATTGATAGACATATTAAGATTTTTTTCTTTTTTCCATATTTATATTTAAATAAATTTTATGAACAGTACGTTCGAAACGTACTCGGATTTTAAAAGAAGTTTTCGGGTTTGTTTGTTTGTTCTGGTTTTTTTTTTTATTTTGGGGAGGGGATGTTTTGTTTTGTTTTGTCTTGGGGATTTTTTTCTTATTTTATCTTCATGATCTTTAAATCTTTATCGTTATTTTATTTAGAATTAATCAGTTTATTTTTATACATGCAATGTTATGAAGATGTCGGAGCAGGATATATTTGACACATTACCCACATGCGAAGTCAATTTATTTTACCTCCAATGAACCAAAAATTACGAATAAAAACGGAGGCGGTCAGGATCCGATGCCTCTCAATTCTGGCATTAGTAGGATTGACACTGATGATAAAAACACACACAACCTACCACTATGATGAGGTAATTATTGGAATACTTTGTAAGGGGCAACCATATCAAATACATTGATGAATTTTACTCAGTTTCATATATTGCATTTAAGTCCAAAATTCTGCGGAGAAACCAGTGCCTTTTGCCTAATTATGATATCTAATTAAGAAAAATATTTGAATCCAGAATATCAGGTGCATGTGAATTTCACTGAGATGAAATGTTGAATTCACACAGAAAATGTTTTATCTTCAATAAAAATGTTTTGAAAACAACTTGATACACAGATGAAAATAATTAGCCGGGCATGGATAAACAATCAGTGAAACTGATATTAACAAATGCTTCCACATATCATATGATGGCTACCATGAAATCACTTCTGTTTTTGGGGTTTTTTTTCAGAGAATTCAGAATCATATCGGATGCATTTAGGAAGAATATGATAAATTCGATAATCTGCATTCAAAAAGGCATTCACAACTCAATTTTGAACAAACACAGGTTTCATCTAATATTGAAAGTCAACCTGTCTGAAATAAAATACATGTATTTTCTCTGCCAAGTATTGCTTCCTTTAAATCGATTTTTCCTGGACTTGCACAATTTACACCGAGTCAATCCATCTCTTCCACAAGTGCCCAATTTTTATTCGTCTAAAGATGGACAATGGCACAGATAGTGAAAGCATTATCACACTGTCAGATTATTATAATCAATTAGACGATTTGAACATGGTGTAATTACATCGATATCAGAGTTGATTCGGACTGACTCCTAGACAATTGCTTCGCGCCATGAAAGCCATTGTGTACTGAAATTATCGAGTCAGAATTAACCGTATCAAATGTCAATTGTGTCTCGCCCCTTTTATTCTATGATGGACACAATTTTAAGGTTCGTTGCCGAATAATTCAGAAAATATGGACAGTGTAATAGGGAGTGGAATTTGTTTGTAGAATCAAGATGTCTCGCTCTGGCTAATCGAATCCCATGCCTACTGCACAACGACAACTTTATCAACTTTATTATGTACGCAAGTCGTGGTATGGCATCACATTTAGTATTTGTATTGATGTAAAATGCATAATTCATTACATCCTCTCATGAAATCCAATCAAGTTTATTTGTGAATGCATCTTCAATGCAGTATATTTAATCATAAAAGAAGCGTACGAAAAAAACCCTGAGCAGAAGGTTGTTTGTGTTTTTCTCGTCATATTACATCTATTGTTCTGTTTATAGACCTAAACAATGTTTGTATTGTTCAAGTATTACCCTTTGTCACCCTATACCAAGCTTACTGTTTCGTAAAGTATATCAATCTCAACACAAATAAATCAGGTAATGACCCCCCCCCCCCCTTTCCACACACACAAACTAAACAAAAATAATAAAAATAAACCGACACAAAAAGATCAGACCCAACCTACCCACCCAAAACTACAAACAAACCAAAGCAATACAAGTGTATCTTTTAAAAATATTGCCATTGCACAGTGTGATTAACTTTGAATGATCGTTATATATTTGATATAAATTTGAAAATTTTGCGTTATCTCTGGGCTTTTCTTAAATTCTCCTACTCTGAATGCAGAATGGAAGTTCAAACGATTGCTCTTATTTCAAATATCTAACAATTTATAGGGACAGGCTTGGTGTAGTGGTTAAGCTCTTGGCTTGCGACGCCGACGACCCGGGTTAGATTACCGGATTGCGCCACCATGTTTAAGAGGTTGGTTACCTCTTGCTTCCACGTCGCGATATAACTGGAAAAATGTTGAAAGCGACGTAAAACACCAATCAACCAACCAACCATACGCAAAGGACCACGAAACTGAAATATTGCCAGATAAAACTATGTTTATACTGTACATAAGTATATTATTGTACCGTATATTGCCATGCAAATACACCCCCCCCCCCAAATAATTTTATAGAAAGGGAGATAAGTAAAGCCGATAGTGCGCTATAATATCAGATTCGGGTTTTAGATAACTGTTTATGGAATGCAAAATGTTGTATGAAATATGGTGAAAACAGTAAACAAATATTTTTACACGATTTTAAAGCGAGGGCGAATGACATTTTTATGCCATATATATTTGAGATTTTTTTCTTAAGATATCTCCGGAAATATTAACCTGATACCCACTTTCTACAGTATTATCTCAGAAAATCATTCCTAAATTCTTTCTTATCAATTGTATCTGAATTTAATGTTTGGTTGCCCAATTATAATTTATTTATTGAGAAAGACAGATATGTAAAATAAATAGAAATGACAGACTTTTTATTAAATGTATACGTAATGAAATCGAGATCGAGTACCATTTTATACTTACATGCTCTTGTTATATTAATTTGAGAACAGTATTAATCATACTTACAGTTACATGTATAGCCTTTAAACGACCATCCTCGGTCTACATTCAAATTAAAAAAAAAACAATTTATTTATTTATGTATATGGAAATACCAAAAAATACATGACTGAAATCAATCTTATGATTCTTCAATTGTACTTTTCTTTAAAAATCTGTTAACATAGGAAAGAAATGTTCATACTTTCTAAAAAATATTAAATTCAGTGCTGAATTAATGACATAAATAAAATAAATGATAATGTATGTTTGAAAACATTTGTTTCTTACTTTATACCACTTGAGGTGGCAGGACGTACCAGAATAACTAAATTTGAACAGCTGTCTGTCTTACTTTTGGATTCTGTAATACACAGGTCCCATCCTTGAATCTCTCTCTCTCTCTCTCTCTCTCTCTCTCTCTCTCTCTCCATAGAATTGTATTATACAGTTGGTATTTCTCTTTATCAGGCACTAAGGTGTGTTTATCGGATGTGTTGGTTCTCTCTCTCTTATGTTGATAGAAATGGATTATACTAGTTATGATAAATGAAACATTATGTGTTCGATATTGTGATAGTAAATGCAATGAAGCCTCTCCAGACAAGTTGGGTATGATACACTAATTGCTCACTCAAGAACGACAACACAAAGAGTCTGCAAATTGTCAAGCGCTCGTCGGATTACTTTTCATGTCCGGAGCCCATCTGCTGAGGGACAATATCAAGATAAAGCACATACTGCCACTGGACAATGGTCAAGGTGACCCATAGTATAAAGGGTTTGTTCAATTCAAGTTGTAGTACTCAATTATTAGAAGTTTTAACACTTTTTGATGTTGGAGTGAAAAAGGGGGTGTTATTGTCAATCACCAATTTTGACAATAGCTTCATTTGAAAATTCCGGTACTTTTTCTTCATACTGTTACTTCCATTTAATTTTTCCAGAATAATGATAAAGAAAAGTTGAACAGTCTTTAAATCTGAGGAAAAAAAAGATATGCTACTTGTAGTCACCCATGCCGTAAATAAGGCAAAACCATTTGACATTATCGTCTTGCATATCACAGAGTTCTTTCTGATTAAACGTCGTCATAGATGACTTTATATTGTTCAACGAGGTCAAAAGTGACCCCAAATACAGATATAGTCTTGTATAAAAATCAATCATGTAAAAAGGGGTAAATAAAAAGTGATTCGGAATGTTATTACAATATTTCTAGTATTTCTTTTTCAGCATTATTTTAAAATATTTCACTTATATGTCATATTGTGAAGATTCCTATCTTGTGAAGAGCAAATATTTATTTATTTATTTACTGTTATTAATTAATTAATTTACTTTAATTAATTATTATCATTTAATCGATTGACATATTCATTATTACTTCGACTCTACTTATCCATTATGTATTCATTTACGATTAACTGTTCACTTTTAAGGCTTCCGTTTTAAAATAATTACATGACTCCATTTAAAGATCTCATAAATTTAGAATATACTTCAGTACATAAAAATCTTCAATGTTAATTCATAAATGAGATACACACAATTTTGCCTTCTCTTTAATATTCTCTTTTCCAACCATTTGAGAAACTTTTCATTGTATATTTCTCATGAAGCATCCTCTATTTTTTCTCCTGTACATAGATAATACATTAACATGCCATTATGTAAAAGTTTAAGACCCAGTAAATTATGAAGCTCTGTGTACATTATGTTCAGCTATGCATGTATGTACTGCAGTTGTTGTTATTTTGATTGTGATCTACTTACACGGATGATTGCCTTACTGAGCGACCATTTACATCCGTATGCTGCAAAAATGGTTGATGATGTACATGTACACACATCCAACTTCCCTGTATTGAAATATAGAATATCATAAACCGATATATGCTGTTAATGTTTGATCTTTAAATTTGTTCACACACACACACACACACCGTATATATATATATATATATATATATATATATATATATATATATATATATATATATATATATATATATATATATATATATATAATACTGCAACAATAGAACTGTTTGGTGAACAATTTAAGTTATCACTCGTTGTGTTACTCTAGATATAAAGAATACAAGGTCAACCAAGGGGAATATAAAACTTAGTCAAGTTACAGGGATTGAAAATATCAATTATATAATTATATACGAATGTAAAACATAGAGAAGCGTTTACTACATGTAGTTCCAGAGAACATCAATGTACTGATTTAAGCAATATATGTACCCTTTTGTTTTATTTATGATTACAAATGAATAAAGTCTTATAGTAGTTTCAATGTATACAGATTATCTGACAATCCAATTAATCAACGTAAAAAATAAACCGATCAACTGAGTAAAGTTTGGAGGAAAAAAGCTATCAAACAAATTAAACAAAATATAAAACCCCAAACCAACCAACCAAAAACAAAAGAGAAATAAAAAACAAAACAAAACAAAACCAAAAAAAAAAAAAAAAAATATATATATATATATATATATAAAAATAAATAAATAAATTAATCAATTTTTAAAAAAAGCCAGCACAAACCCCCATAAATTAACAATCTTATAATTTGTATCATCTTTTTATAAGACCAGTCATGAAAGAAATATTGAAGACAGGTTAATCCGTACATAAACAGGAGCCAGTTATCTGATGTACTCTGTTCCTCATCCTTTCATTTCTATAAATAACTTCAAACGATATACTTATTTAGTACGTCAGACCATTGATGATATATTATTGTTCACTTTCTTTAAATCTACTTTATTCAAATATTTTCATTTTACATTCAATCTACACCCTTTCGTGATTTTATCGATAGCAAGATGATGACTGGGGTCCTTGAATTGAGATCGAATCCTATTGTGTGCTCGCTTCGGCAAGCTGTAAGAACAAGACTTATTAACCTTTAAACCTTCAGGTCACGCGCTTATTGACCTGGGAGAAGGTGATGCCGTCACTATACAATACAGCTAATCATACGTCATACAGGCATTGCAACCACAATAAACTTAACCAATGACCATGGTGTAAAACAAACAGACAATTCGGTAGAATTAGTAACAGTTAGGACCTTAATGTGTCCATTATAGCTTGCGAAATTTTGTTCTCGTGTGCTCTATAGAATAACTTTTTAAAGCTGTTACACGCACTGCAGACAATTACACGAAGTGCCACATTCTCTTTATAATTTTATGTTTCTTGAAGCTGCGTAGGTAAACGACATCCATTTCTCGACGTTATATAGGGAAAACCATCCTGATGTCCGGCTCTTATCCATAAGAGTGTGCCGAATGACAGAGCTCATGGACGCCTAAATTTGTCCAAAAATTTGATAGTCAATTTCAATATGAAGTTGATATAATACAGGTATGAAACGATCACTAGCATTTTTTTTTATTTTCCCAAAAATCATCAAGACACGATTTCGTAGAATGGTTATCGTTTATGTGTTAAAGCAATTGCTCCAATTTTATAGATTTTTATGATCAAAAAGAAATTTTAACCCGACTAGAAAACTTAAGTAGAACAGAAGGTCGTTTGATTTCAAAACATAGTATTCTTTAAATTATCAGTTTGAAGTGTCAAGGTTTTCTATATTACATTGAATATTACTTGCAATGACAGTATGGAGTATTTGGTGGATGAAATAGAGAGCAAAATTATATTATTCTCAGAAAACCCCAAATGAAAAACGACCCCATCCAAACTTAATTGCTGCAAAATCACAATTGTGGAATATTCTATATCCTCGGATCCAAACAAATTTAAAAAAAAATATCTTTCTACCTCGAAAAACATGACACTAAGGAAAAAGTCATCATGCTGTAGATATACGTGTACAGCTACATGTACTTTTAGTAAATTCATGAACCCATTCCCAACATAGACAACACACACCAGTGGCATTTGCATACACACATGCATTTACACGCTGTCGTTGATTCCTTATCAAGTTTTTTTTTAAAGTTACACGACCTTGAAGAAAAAGAAACAGTACAAAACAAATATTTAATGATTTAAATGTTTATTGAAAAATGATTAAATATGCTACAGTACAATGATGTAAATTCAACTAAGAATTCAAATCCGTGGTAGTCCAAAATGAGATACACGAATGTGCAAGTACTCTGCAAGAAGACAACTTTACACTTACTGAAATTAATAAATTATATAACATGTAAATCAAAACAATAGATTTTTCCATTTTAAAAATCTACACGAATGAAAAATAAATTAAGACATTTCACATTTGGAGACTTGATCATGGAACAAAGATAATAGTTCCAAACAGTGTACAAATTAAAAACAAACAAATGTCAAGCATTGTGAAATGAAAAATTCCATACTCATCTTAATGGTACTTGAATTCAATTAAATATGAGAGACAAAAAGTACCATGGATGGCAACTATCAAACAGCCCTCTTAGGAGGGGTGAAGTTCTGATATGAGACCCAATTTGTCCTCCATCTGTCAAAGGTCTAGCCCAGAAGAGCCGAAATCAGTGACATTTCATTAATCTTTGGACCTATGTCAACATATAGTCCTACACTAAAACAAACACGTTACCCTGTTAGCCCATGTCAATTTTGACTAATTTCCACGGTACAGAATCATATGAGCCGAGTAAACAGCTCTCATTCAAGCACTTGGGAGAAGAATTTAGCACTCTAGTTGATCTGCAGTCTTTATTAATCCCTACGTTGCCTAATAACCCTATAAGGGCAGCTCTTGTCTGATCCGTCTGCCATTTTGAATGAGATAAAATCGCGCTATGTCCTCAAGCGCCCCCTTACGGACATATCTATACAGACATTTAACCTCATCACACGATGAAGCCACCTCAATCACGCTAAATCGCCAATAAGGCCATGCTATTCATCTCGCTTTATTGAATCAATGTGCTGTAAGTACGAGAGAAAGCGATTTTGGTGCGTTGAGATACGATGTTTACCGTAATCCGTCACGGAATCTACCGAATAATTGTTAATTTCACGGCCTGTCTGGGATCTACATCGGCAGTTTCATCACAAGTTAGGCATAAGAGAATGATATCTCAATTATCTCTGCATAACAAATTTATCGCAATAATTTTATCCTATGTTTTATGTCATTATGTCTTTTTATATCAGATATTAGCATCGAATGGTTAATATCAAACACGCGCAAAATATTGGCATTTGTCAATAAATAGAAACAGTAGAATATTTTACAGTTGGACATGACAGAGTGCAATCGCACTTTTATTTGTAAAAAGAATAAATTCGATGTTACCTTATATAATTAAATTAAAATGTTTAACAAAAGTTGTATGGTCACTTCATTGTCAACCAATGGGATTTGCCATTCTTTCATTTCCTCTTGAGCTCATGTCACGTGCTGGCGAATAAAGCGAGGAAAGAGAGGGGTAAGGTCTAAGCAATGACGTATTTCCGGTCGAAGAGATGCCGTTAAAGGCAGAGACACCTAGTGGAGAATTTTTGTCCGCCGTGCTTCCTGTGCTGCCACCACTGCTAAGACTAGTGTATCCATTAGAAGAATTCGATAACATAGCTGGAAAAGAATTGTCCATCCATGGCCTCATCGTAGAAGTCGTAGTAGGCATAAACGATGATCCCACTTTCGAAAAGTTTAATGGAAGGTTTTGATCCTTATTGTTCATATTCGCGGAGGTAGTTGAACTTGCTGTTGACGTAGCAACGTGCGCTAGAGACCATATACGAGGCCGCAGTGGGTCATTGGCATCAAGACCGGACGCATTTAATGCTAAAGAATTATTGATATCGCTAAGTCCAGAATCACTGCTATTTGAACAAGGTGATCCCAATCTCTTTTGGTCTATCATTGCTGGTTTTAGTTCCGTTGTCGGTATATTTGGATTTTCTTCAGTTGGCAAGACTAGAGGCGTGAGACCGTTCAGAAGGTCTACCTTTGGTTCATACCCCTGGGGTTCCACGATATCTGTATCATTCTTTACTTTCAGTATATCTACAGAAAAAAAAAATTAATTCCATCATTGAGATTGTCGAGTAACGTGTCATGTTCTAATTTTTTAATTGAAATGCAAGGTATTTAATTCGCCGTTTTTGGCTAAGAAATGCTTCATTCCGTACAGCTAGTGTTCTTGCAAGAATATAACAAAAGGATTTAGTCCTTATGTATTAGACATTATTCAAGGAATGACTTTATTGTGAGTATAGAACACTGCCAATTACTTTCTAAGGTTAAAAGGTTAAATAAGATGTATATTAACAGAAACAGTGTCATTAATCGACTGGTATTAATTTTGCAACAATCCGTTACTCATTATTTCCTATATACCTTTTGAAATCTAATATTTAAAATGTATGGACAGAAATTGGCAGTGAAACAAATTCTGGGTCACGTGACTGTAACCTTTTATCAGAATATGGCCAAAATTATCGCTGAATGTAAGTCGGAATCGAGAATCCCCAAACCAATCCCAAACGCTTGCTTAAAACTTTACTTATCGAAAAGATATTAGATGACACCTACACTAAAGCTGAAAACGTCAGTCTGATTCATCAAGGGAACTTATATACTGTATACATGTATCCGTTCTGAGTTTAACATATTGAAGCATTCTTTTACGACTAGAGGCGCGAGAGATTCCGAATGCATGATAGGTTACGACTTTGGTTTTATCTTAGGCCATGATACAAATTTTCAGTATTATTATTTATATATATATAATTTTTTTTTACAAATACTGTCATGAATATTTTGAAATCCACATTTGAATTCAATGACGAAGCATACATAGGTGATATGTATTGAATTATTTTTTCATATAAGATAATAATCACGGTAAGACAAGAGATTAATTAGAAAATAAGATTTTACTAAGAAACTGAAGATAAATCCCGAGGAGTATAACTCATAACAAGCCACCAGTCTGAATCATCTAAGCGTTTGTGAAATAGTCTCGTACACTCAATATAACAATATAAGAATTGTGAGTTTCATTTAAACTGTAAACAATTTGCTGAGTTTTTACTGTTTCGTAACGAAGTCCTAGCTGTCTTACTGTTAAATATCGAATTCGCAAAATTTAGTTGTCGCAAATACAATAATGGTTTAAAGTCTCGCCTACGAAATTATGTGTAGCATGTGTAACTTTAAAGATGTAAATTATCATACATCGACTCGGATCATTCTTCATGACAAAGGTAAACGTGCACGTGCTTAATAGATAGTCGGGTCTTTGAAAGATACAAATACGGAAAACCGACAAATTTGTGTATTGCCTTTGATCATCATAATGAATTAAGCATTATACAGGTGTACAGTTTACACGCTACCAAACAACCATTGCGACCCATTCAAAATGGGTGACTTTATGCAAAATTACATTTGAAAATCCGAAAATTTTGGGGTCCGATAATCACATTCAACGTTTGAATGACACAATTACCGACAGGGGTAGGTAATCCATCCCAGAAAATTCAATCTCCTTTTAATCGCATTTCACGTAAGTTGAATTTAAAAAGTATCAAAACCTAGTTCTGAATAAAAATTAAGCGTTTCACAAAGCCCAAACTATCAAAAAATCAATTTCAATCCACACCTGTGACTTGGAGCAAAAGTTTTACCTGGGAGCGAAACAGGAGGTTAGGGACCACCCTCGGCTTGAGGAGGTCTCATATAATATGTTACCAGGAATATTAACGAGAAGAAAGGAATCATGGGAGATTTAATGTCTGCATTTGGCAAGCACATTGTTGTGGTATGGGAACAATGAAATTGTGATCTAACACATATTATCATGACGTAAATCAAAGGTTTAAAATCTCGGTAAAATTTGAAGCGTATTGGATATTTATTTGCCTATTGTCCACCTTCATGTTTTTGACTTACGTCGATGGCATCCATGAAAAATTGAAAACGATTGAATAATGTATGAGTATTAGATAATATCTTTAAACTTAAATTATGCTTGTATTGTTTTAATACAAAATGTAATGTTTAGAATTTCTCTTTGCAATCACTTAACTAACGATTTGAAGTTAAATTTGCAAGAAAATTCATTCCCATTTTCAAAAAAAGATTTTACATTTCATGTCTAAGTTGAGAAATACTGTGCTTCTATATCGTGAGAATAGTTAATTTAGATATCTGCTATGATTTACATTTAAGATATTTAAAATATGTTCCAGCTAATGCAAGTCGGTACTCATTTTCACTAATTACTTTTTGCCACAACTTTCCAAATTTTTAATATCTTTGATAATTAAAAGAAAAACAAATGCTTCAAATTCCATTTTTTTAGAATAATTTTTATCTCCAGTATTCTATTTCATTAACAAAACCGTCGGTAAAATGAAGTATTCTCATATAAAAAAATTTCACAGATAGTAATATCTATAACCCGCTCTTCCCCCATTGTTGATAATATAACTAATGTGTCATTCATGAATTCTAAAGAAATTGACACACGGATATCACCAAAGTAAGCATGCACTGGACACATAATAAATGGCTGACGGAAGAATAAATGACCTCAATAAATGATCAACACAGAACCTAAAACAGAAAACAAACGAGCCCTGATGACGATGTCATGTTTTTGTAAAAAGTACCTTGTCATCTTTTATTGCCTACTTCGGAAAACATCATGGCCGCGGGGACAATATTTATTTTCCAACTAAAATGATTATTTCAACATTTAAAATGCATCACTTGTCACGAAATCACCAAAATGCAGATACATCATGACGGAGATGATTAGAAATAATTATCACATTGATTTTTATGTAAATTGCTATCATTTTCACTGAAATAAATGAATCGGAATCGTTGACAAATTTACCCATTGCTATATTGTATGCAAACTGGAAACCGTCATTTCCCAGACTATATTAGGCAAAACATAATGTTTAATTGTTTCCTGTTACACGTAACGCCAGATTATTTCACTTACATTATGACGACACTTGTCTGGCGTTTGCACAGAAGTGTAGACCTATGCAACGAACCCAACCGAGATACACGAGGGATCCTTAACATGCCGACGTCTACCGTCACATGGAACCTCGGTTTTTACTGTCTCATCCGAAAAACCGAAGTCTACAGTGGCAATGGACCTCGGTTTTACTATCTCATCCGAAACATCGAAGTCTAAAGTGACAATGAACCTCGGTTTATACTGTCTCATCCGATAGACAAAACACATAAGCAGAACCGCCAGTTGGAATTGACCTCTATCCCTTGAGCCAAGCACGCTAACGACTGAGCTCCCCTTCCCCAAATCATAATTTTAAACTACAGAATAGGTAAGTATATTTAACAGTATTTATGTATCTTTATTTGAATGTCCAGTTTATTTGCCTACTTTTCCGTTACAACCACATGAAAGCCCAGTACAACCGAGTGGTTAGGAAATCTGACTATGTGTCGGAAAGTCCTGTATTCGAATGTCATGTAAGGTGTAACACTTAGGCAGGGCATAAAAGCCGGAATTTGCATCGAATGACCTTGTAGAAGAATATTTCAAACTTGCGTATCGGACTTTATAGATACTAATATATTTGCAGCACGTGTAGGTATTTGAATTTGTCGTCTCGCCATCGAACTTAAGATCTTAAGTGTCTGTACACCTAATGGATGTTTACAATAACTATATAAATGTAAAGAACATTATTCTTAGCATATTCATATATTGCTACAAATGTGTACGCGATGAGCTCTTTGACTCTGAGTATTCATTTTTCATTAAACTCACACTATCTGTATCTCGAGTTTAGCTGTTTTCTTGAAGGTCACGACGATGACTTTGACATTAATTCATTTGTATGCGAAACATAATGTCTTTCAGAATATTGCATTTATTTGATTCAGAGTGATCTATAAACATTGTTTTCCTGCTCGAACTTTTATTAATAATGTCAATATTGACCATGTCTACTCCAAAGACGTGGATGTTTATGCACAATACATCACCAACACATCTAAATAACGACTTTTTCAACTTTCAGCACGAGAAGAGGATTTGTTTAGTATACGAAGCATGCGTAGTATTTTGGAGGCTTAGAATTTACACGTTCAAGACACCAACTCGGAGCTTAAATCTCCGCTTTTTATTTGATGAAATCTTTAAATCCTTGAAAATATTTCAAATGGAAAACCTAACGTATTGAAGTTTATATTAAACATGATTAAGGGTCACGCATACTATCCGATCATCTGGGTATAGAACGAGCAAAAACCTCCGCTACACGCGCAACCAGCCTCCGTTGCCGGAATGTGTTATATGTTATGCCATTACAAGACCCCACTCTGTTTACTATCTTTCACTTTATCGAAGAAGCTCGTGTGAAATCTTGTCCAACTTTAAAAGCACATATCTCTTTATCTACGATTATGAGCCAATTGACATTATAAATGTCCCTTTTCCTTTCTCGCTGATTTCCATTACAGAGGCTTAGCCACGCACGAAATAAAGATTCGAGGCCAAAGACGCTAAAAAGGGAACAAGAGATTAACGTATTTTGCCTGAATATTTTCTCTTGAACAAATTCAATTTATATGATTTCGAAACAAAAAGACACGCACTTATTAATCATAGTCCTGTCTGTGTTTTGAAAAGACACGTGCTCTTAAGACTACTCACATCCTCTCCAATCACGTGTTTACAACAATTTATTAAAATGAAAAGTTGCATGGCGATTGATTTCTTTTAAAATGCACGGTATTACTAGCAATTTCAGAGTATTAGTGCGTACTGCCAAATTCGTTAAAATCGCTGGATCGCCTTTCATTTGTTTGAAGACGACAATTCAAGGGGAGTTTTGTTTGTATGTGTTCGGAAAGAATGAGACGAAGAATGAAGGAAAAATTGAATGAAATCTGTTCAAAATTGAGTGACAATTCTATTCTTTATCAAATGAACGTAATTATACTTTGCATTTCGCTTCCCATCGAATTTTTGAATTTGTGGCCAGTTCGCGCAGACGAGCTGGCTACAAACAAGCAGATAAATATTCGGCGCAGATGTATCCAAGATGATATCGCCAAATGTAACTATCCAAGAAATTTCTTCAGTCCGAGGCGAAAAGTCGACACCAGATTATTAAACTCTTTGATTCCGTTTTATCGAGCAACAACTGCCACTCTTTGTTTTCTTTGATTGAATTAGTACAAGAAAAATGATCAAATATTTGTAAAGGGATTTTATCTGGGTTTATTAAGCTATTGCGCGTGTATCGAGAGATATACTTAATCTCTAAATGCTGCTGTATGAAAGATGTTTGGTACAACTTTTATTTTACAAAGAGTTCTGAACCCGAAAAATAAAAGAGATGTAGAATATTTTTGATGACGGGATCGGTAGATCTTAATATTGTAGCATTCGCTCTTTTGATGATATCAGCATGGGAACATAATATAGATATTAATGCACACCGCTAATGTCTTCTTAGATTAATGGAATGTTCTTTTATATAAAGAAATTGTCAAAACTAATCTAAATCTTTATATACATATATAATAATTACTATGTATACAGACGAAAGTACAGACATATATGTATTTAAGTCTTCCGTTTTCAAGCATACTCACCAAAGTCGTCTTTTTCTCCACCTTTTCTATCATTGCTATTTTCATCTGTTTTCCTTTTCTCCTCATTTTCATCGTCATCATCATCGATTTTATCATTACTATTTTCATCATCGCCATCTCCACATCGATTTCTCGGTGACCACGTCATCTTATTTTCTTTCTTTAATCTTCGTCTAGCGTTCGCAAACCACGTGGATACTTGAGTTAGAGTCATTTTTGTGATGATAGCTAGCATGATTTTCTCTCCCTTGGTTGGATAGGGATTTTTTCTATGTTCATATAACCATGCTTTAAGAGTGTTGGTGGTTTCGCGTGTGGCATTCTTCCTTCGAGCCGCACCATTTAGATCCATTCCACCATATCTGTTTTCAGAAAAGAAACCCCTATCTTTATCATGTCAAGAAGTTTTTGTAAGAAACTAGTGCATCGGTTTTCAGCATATTTTATGACTGTAGAAAGGGGAGATAATTAAAACAATTAACGTTCCATAAACTTTGTTAAGCAATGTACACGTGGCACATAGTGGTAACATATTGTGTTCAATGGTTCCTATTAGTACACACTACATTTATCTTTATGCAATCACCTAACTAAAACGATAAAGTAACCACAGAACTGATCCCCTCGCCTACAAAACTTTTTTTCTCATGATTTGCACTAAGTTGTGATTTTGATTCTGTCCAAATTAGAGTAAAGAACTATTGGGAACTTACGCGTTTCCGTAAGGATATGCGGCCATTGCAGGATCATACGGGTAACAGGCAGAAGGCTGAGAAATACTCCGCCAGGCGGCATCCGCAGCATTATCTTTTAGATCATAATGTGCATTCTGTTGAAAAAGAAATACAAAATATGACGTCATATCGATTTTTCTGAAACAAATAGAAAGCTATTTCTCCTGGAACAAAGTATTAGACATTACATGTTATACGATACTGGATTACTTAAATTCATAAAGATTCATTTTGTTATTTGGGTTTTTTAAAAGTTATTTTGTGTGTGTGGTTGGGGTTTTTTTTTGTGGGGGGAGCGGTTTTTTTTAGTATTATTTTATTTCATATATTCATTTATTTGTTTTTATTTGTTTGTCATGTTTTTTATATTATGCTTGATTTATTTCAAGATTTAAAACTAGAATGGAATCTATTGAAAACTATTATATTGAAGGGAAAAGATTTATATGTGGATGGAAAAAAAGGGGAAAGGTATTGCATGTGTTCAAATTTATTACATGAACTCATTTTGATTGTATGTTTAGTGGCATCCTAGTGTGGACTTACCAAAATGTATTTATGTTCTCAGGAAGTAAACTGAGAATGCAGATGCAGATAAAGATTCCTGCGTTGATAAAATTTCGAAGAAAAATAAGAATTAAGATGAGAGAATGCAATGGTCGCCTGTGATTATTTGTCATTGTGTTTAATAAAATCTGACGATAAATACTTTAATGAGGTTATGATTATCTGATCTAATACAAAGAATTTCTTCTTCTATATGTTATTCATTTTATGTATAAAGCTCATCGTATGATTTACACACATCCACTTTCCTCGACTCTACTGATGATAAATACTTCCCGGTCATTATGGGTCCTGGAAATACTTCACAATCTACAATACTGAAATCTATACAATCTTTCTGTCACCTATTTATGTTCACATCCTGTGATGTAACAGAGATTACAGGCACCCCGTGAGCAGAAGCAATTTGCAACTTTCAACCTCTTTTCACAGAGTGCCACTCGTCAGAGACGCTTCATGAGAAAAATATCAAAATCATAAAGCTTTCTGAAGTAGCAGACATTAACCCATGGGTTGCGATGTATTGACACGCGGATGTTTGTCGCGGAAAATTAGCCGCAGTTTCCAAAAAAAGCCTACCTCGCCCAGAATCGCAGTGCTAATAACTATGCAAGCCCCCACGCTGGGGAGGGGTATTTGGAAAATTTGTGAACACGATCGTCCCTAATTGCCCTGCGGTGTGCGGAACTCGCACTCTAGGGTCGACGACAGCCAGGCGGAAATTCACGATTGCTATCTATAAAATCCTAGGCTTCTATTTTATCTTTATTTTCCATGCAGACTTTATTTTCTTTTCTTGAAATTGTATTTTCTTTCGCTTCATTCACTCAGTGCGTTTCGATATTGACCCTCAGATTTTGTAGAACACGATATGGAACAATCTTATACTATGTTCCAATACGTAACTTCCGAAAATTATAAATAGATATGGCGCATATTAACTTTTAACGTTATCAAATTCATGGTATGATATTAAAAAGAAAGAGAAACAGAAAAATACAATTTTGGAGGAAAACATGTTTTACATGAATATATCACATATGCTTTACTTGTACCTTTTATAACTGAAGGGAGCGGTAAAAATTTCTGGCTATATGTATGTGCAATAATATTCTCTAATACTGCTACGGAACTACACGGTATATCAAAATATCTACTCTCTGCAATGGAGTACAAATTGTTTGTGTATTTAATAGATTAAGATAAACTTATAGTCTGACGGCGAAGTTTTATCTCTCTATCTTGGGCGACAATACTTGAAATGAGATAACAGCAGGGGGTTGTTTACTGAGTGATGAACTTTGACGTTAATTGCATAACGAGACAATGAAACATGTATACACAACATACTATTTGTAGTTATTCATAATAAAGACTCTTTGCAAAAATATTCTATTTAATGTTACGGTCACTATCATTCATTTAAAAATTCCGGGCTCAATATTTTACAAACTGACGCAAAAGAAATTTTAAGGTTCCAGATCCCGAATTATGTAATTTATTTAATGCAATTAAGAGAGACATTAGGGTGGGACGGTCTAATTGCTGCTTTCCCTAAAATTTCACGTTTAGTTAAGTATGTTATGAACAACATATTGCGTACAAATTTGATGAAAAGCCTAAAACCCCAACCGCAGTATATTTATTAGAGAGGGGGATGGTGGAAAAACACCACAATATTTCTCAAACGAAAGTTGTTATTTTGAAGAGGAGGAAAGCGTTGGCGACTTGATTCTACACTCGAATGGGGGTAATCAGTTACTGTCGAGGAATGGAGTTTCTCGAGTGGCACTATGATAAGGATTGTTTAAAAACAGTATATATCTGCAATGTATGAAGCATTCTGCATGTTTCGAACCGGGCAATATGAACTTGTTAATGAAGTTCAAACTGCATAAATAACTTTTTATTGCCTCCGTGCAATCCAACGATTTCTTCCATGAATTCAGATGAAGAAATATATTTTATATGCTTTTATGTCTATAACTGTTGATGAACAAATAACTACTACATTTTACAAATATTACAAGGAAATTAGATAATTATTTTGATTTATTATAACGTAGTTCACTTCAAACTAAACTGTAAATATCTTTTAATATAAACATCCATATTTACTTTACTTTATTTGTTAATACATGATATTTATCGAAATGAAAAGAACAGTATAATTTCTGTTTGCAGAAGGAAATAGACGATTGAATATAAAAAAAACTGAGGATTAGGATATTGTCGGTCGATACCTTTTATCCAGGTTAATTTTTATTTTTCAGTTCAATACATTGAAACGAGCATTTCACTTCCTCTGTTTTATTGACTCTTTTCATTAAAGTTGATATGAAGTGCTAGGTAAACTAAAGAGAACCTAACAATATCAGAATGCCGAGTAGGGGACAGTCGTCACATGGGACAGAGCAATGCAACACTTCATCTATACCATGTGGGAGTCATTGCACACTTTGAGAAACAATTCACTTAATTATATGAAGGAGATTTTGATCCCCCTTTTGGGAAATTAAAAAGAAAACGGTTTTGTTAAAATAAATTGTTTAAGTATGCATCACGTTTATTCAAGTCTGTAAATAAGCAGGCAAAATAGACCTACCAATGGTGAGTAAAACGCTGAGGGGTCCGTTCCCAGCGGCATGTAACCCTGTGTCCCGTATGGGCTCGCACTATAAACGGAGTCCGTTAGTGACGGCACCCTGGAATAAGCACTCAGGAGACCGGATCCGTACTGACAGGAACAGACTGTCTGCCCGGTGTGGGGGTCGGTCATGATGGGTCGTCCATTCTCACAACACGAGGTGGTGGCGGAAGTCAATGATGATGACGTGGATGTGGACATTAGTAACTGTTGGGAAAAACAATGTAACATTTATTTATATATTGCCGAATACAGGATATTTAATTTTGAATAAAATGTGAAATAAACTATGGCATCGTGGAAAGGTGGATTTTAATCGTGTAAGATGTATAGAGAAATGCCGTTAGATGTTATTTTATGGTGTTAGTAAAGAAAAGTCCGGTTTCTGACTGCTTTTACTGTCAGTTTAATGAATGCTTGGAAATCTCGGTAAAATTAGACCTACCGGCATTATGAGAGTCCAACCCGGTCATCCAAAAATGCAGGACAAAATTTGAAAGTTTACATAGTAATAAAAGTATATCTGATAAACTGTATTTGATATAGGTACGTGTATGTAAAAAGTAAAAACTATAGATGTATAAGCATTTGGAGGTAATTATATAAATATTCTAAATATCAATATTTTTTCTAATGCATGTCTAACCTATTGATAAATGTGCGTATGAATATCACAGAGGAAGGGACTAAGAATAATTTAACTATATTAACAAACATTGGAAACTTATATTTCAATCGATTTTTTTTAAATAAACTACAAAAAAATATAAATAAAGATATAATAGATAAAAGAAATATTTAGAAATTAAAATGAAGACATTTTAATCGATCTTAATTAATCATATCATATTTTGAGTATAGAATCTTTTTATTATGTATTTTGGGAGTATTTGTAATTTGTATGACTAAATATACAGTAAATTTATTGCTTTTAACGGGTACTGTAATTATATATTGCATTTGTCTTAATTCAAAGGAAAAAATAATCAGTGAATGGATGTTGAAGATTATGCTTTATTAGTTTTAATGTTCACTTTTATTTTTAATACTAATGTATATGATATTTACGTTCCTGCATATTTATTATTGAGATAGATACCCACAAATACTAAATTTGATAGAAGTTAGTTGATCATACGAAAATGATAACAAGGAAAAATATCTGCATATACCGTAAAATTTCACTATGAAAGAGCAAAAACATGTTTTTGTGTGATCCATTTGTATGAACTATATGCATATAACTGTAATATAAGAATTTGGTATATTGAATTTGCATTGTGTTCTGATTTTTAATTCTATTTATGCTTTCTGATGAATTTGTCACATTTACATCATGAGTGTATAAGTATACACGTATATATAAACATTAAAAAGAATTATACGCTTTGCCTTCATCATTCGTATTTTGAATAAATCATTGAGATACGTTGTCTAATAACAAGTAAAAACAATCTCTTAAGAAAACAATATACCTCTAAAAACTCAATTTTGTATTCTCGAGACATATCATAAATAATGAACACTTCATAAAACCCAAGAAACAGACATAATGAGACGTATGTATTTCTACAAAGAACACAATTCACTATAAAACGACAAGTTTTAACTACCACAATGATACTTAACATCAAGGGTAATTTGTAATTCAAGCTTGAGTGAATGTGTTACATTCTTGCACTCTAATTTATTTCCCCGTTCCTTTACTGTTTCTATATTTGAATGTTTTCTACTCTAAAATTCAGATTTAATATATCAGATATGAAATGTTGGTATCTGTCACATGATACACGACATAAATCCTTAATCCACTATTTACAATACTTGTATACAAACAACTCGATTATTGTCTCATTAACGTCATCAGAATCGAACATAAAGTCCAAAATATATGTTTTATACATACATCAAATCTACAATACATACATTCTGCATTTACACACATTTTGTTGCAATGTGTTACTGCTTAAAATAATTCTATCGATATATCAAAAGTGAAAGTAGACTTACCTGGGATGTGGAAGATGACAGGGTGGTAGGTGGGTAGGAATAACCAAAGGGAGACAATGACATGACAATCTCCCTTCCACTTGTCTGTCAACTCAAGAAAAATAAATCCAAATTTGAACAAGAAACGATGAAGATGAAGGCGAGTCAATATTTTTCATCTAATATGTTATACAAATATTAGAAGACAATAGAAGTTTTCAAGTCCCTATGCGAATAACAAGTTTCCTCCACCTGCACTGTAGTAGAAATAGTCGCACTTTTTCTCCTTGTTAAAACTCGTGTTTTCAATGTATGACATTGGTTGTACGGTGAAAGCATCCAAAATACAAGTTATCTTATCGTTTGGCCTCATATATTACTGATATCATACCTACTTGTGTTTCACAACTGTTAAATATTGAAAAGACGGAATACATGACAGGTCCGTGTTAGGTTCTCTCTCACCGGATAGATAGAAACTAGAGCGCTTATTGGCTACAAGTCAGAGTTTTTTGTTATCTGATTGGTCAATTCAGCTGCGCGTGAGAAATTACTTCAGCTTTAACCGATCCGCCTACTTTCCTCCTCTTTGAATAGAAAATACCGTTTCTAGCCGTGAAACATATTTCGGACCGTGTGGTTTCTTGTTTTCGCAGTCTTCTGGCATATGTAAAACAAATTATCCTTGTTCAATATTTTCAGGTTTTCATGTACCACGGTGTCTATTTAAATATATAATTCTGGAAAATAAATATTGTTTAAGCAGGTAATATTTCGTCAATTATAAACTTGGTATCTCATCTGTTTTTATTTATATTTTCTATTTATTAACGCATAATAGAGATATTAGAAATTAAAAAAAAAAATGCGTTTTGACCCAGACAAAGGCTTTTTTCCCATGAGACAATAATTGATTTTTATGTTTAGTGAGAAAAAGTGATTTACAGTGATATTTTATGCCGGTGATCGACCTCGGAAATCGGAAATAGGAAATTTGAATTGATTCGCAATTACTGTGCGAAAAAAATGTAATACAGTGTAGAACATAATTCCTGGCGTTTGTCAACTGAGAAAAGCTCAAAGAATTTATTCCATTTCATGTTATCTTCAGATCTATGTTCTCCGAGGAATTACAAACCATTTTACAAGATAAAGTGGCATTCAGAGCCAAGCAGGTGTAATAATGGACCATGAACATAAATATCGGGAAACGCATTCTACATTGCAATTTGTTCTTTAAACAATCATAACATTTATGGTCATCGATTTACAATCAAAGAGAAAAAAGTAAAAGCTACATTTCAATATAACCTGAGTAAATAGTGTACAGTCGCTGAATGTTTCAACTCTATTTGTTTCGGGAAATAATATTTATTCTAAATATCAAATTTAAAACGGATGGAAATATTTGTTTAGGAAAGAGGTGTTTAAGTTGATAAAGTTAATTATGTCCACATCGAAAGAAGAATTTTCTTTCAGATACGCTGTTTAACAAAAGAATATTATTTGAAAATGAAATCAATTTTAGTTTTTTTATTTCCAATCTGTTAATTTTACGAATGCAAAGAAAAGCTGAAATAAATAACAATTTCCAGATAAAGAACTGATGGAAAGAGAGGAAAAATAAAAATAGAAAAAAATATTTGTAGGGTCATACGCGCTTATGTTTTTATGAACACACAAACGATGTCTAAGTACTATTTGTCACATCAGGCATGTTTACAAATTATTTCGTGTCCTAAATCGTGAAAATACATTAATAGTTCATTACAACATTTGTTTCGGCATGATTTACTAGTGTACTGTAGAAACATAATCAGTAGCATGTCCCCATACACAAAAATAATGTAGAATCGCAGCAGGGATATCGGCACTTAAAGTCAAATAATGTTATTATTTTATGGTCCTATTATTTTCCATTGCTTCTCGATATAACCAATTCCATGGTCATCTATATGTTTACAGTAATAATGGGAACAACTAGAGTGAAATCGTTTCCGAATGATATTGAAGGAATCTTATTATGTGAAATCGCTAATCAAATTAACGATTATCGTTCCGTAAATCTGATACTAGTCTCTCCCGTTAACGAGTCCGGAGATAAGTTGGCACATGTTTTGTGTGTGTCAAGTGTGGTTTTTGTAGAATCTCCACATGGGGTCTGTATTCCTGGTACAGATGAAGGATTTTATCGAGTAATCAAAAACCGCTGTCAGATCAAACAAATCGTCCTGCTTATAAATGATGGAGATATATGTATGAATTATGGGGTTATAATTTCATACTTTTTAGTACATTTGAATCCAAGTGATACATGTGTCGTCGGAGTAAAATATAAGATAGCATAGGAACACATTTTTGTTATCATTTTATATGTATGTGTTTGTATTAGGAATTATGACTCGTCGCTGGCGAATTTTTGACGTTTTTTAGGATTTGAACCCGCGACCACATGCCACGATTAAAGACGACATTTAGTTCACTTGATAAATACGGATCTGGTGCACGGGTGAGGTGAGAGTAACGAACATGATCAAGGAATTAGGAGGACGGCATAGTTAGAATATAAATAATTTGTAATACGGTGTGCATGTTTGCCGTGAAGTAAAAATACAAGCACACCTTAGATAAATAAATATATATTTGTATTATAAATGAACATTTTATCCACTACACAATGCATTTTCTAGATTATAGATGCAGAAATAGATCTAGATATAGATTTTGACAATTTCTTATTTATTTCATTTTCGTTTGGATTTTTATAAGACACCCAAACCGCTACCGCTCTCTCTCTCTCTCTCTCTCTCTCTCTCTCTCTCTCTCTCTCTCAAATTTTTACCTCATTACTACATAATATTTGTCATAAATATCCGAATTCCTGTGACCGAGCCCTTGCCCTGTACTCTTTTGGACCTGCCTCTGAAAAATATGTAACAATCTAAATTTATAATTTGTATTTTCTGTTTTCGTGATAAGAAATTAGATTAATATTACCGACATCATTAAGTACTCGGTTATGCCTGAGTAAGATTCACGATAACAAGTACACACTATGAGTACATCAGAGATCCGGGACATGCATGCATGAATATGGTAAAGGTTGAGGGAAAATTCTATTTTTATAGATATAGATAATTAAACCACATTCACACAAGCGAAACTATTTTCGATTATACATGACGACAATCGGGTTATATAAACATAAACTCTCTATTTTTTTTTAAATATCTTCGTACATATATTCCTTAATTTTAAAAATACAGTGGAAATTTTGACAGGGGTGTGCCCCCCCCCCCCTATTTTCACAAATTATTATAAAGAGGAAAATAAACAAAAATAAAGCAGCAAAAAATAAAAAGCGAAAAACAAATACAAACTCTTCGTTATGAGTTACCTAATGTATAAAACATCAATGTGTGAATTTTTCTCAAGAATTCTGTTTCCGTAAAAATTAACGACACATGTCTTTCATTATACGGTCTTTTCTCTTTACAGCTGGACCAGTTTCACGTCCCTACCATCTTCCTGTCAATCACGATCTCGTTAGGCGCATACTAACAGGTGCCCGTAATCGTATATAAATATTTTCCTTTCTCATATTGCCCGTATTTTCGATATCATTATCCCGTTCGATTGCTGTATTTACAGATCGAATTACGACATTGTTTATCAAAACAAACATCAATTGTATAACGGACCATGACTGATTTATACCGACTACCTATACCAAATGTGATGTGGATCGCTCAGATCAATATTGGTGCAAGTATTTACCAGTGCATTACATGTTTTGTGTATTGGCTTGAATCGAATGCTTAAATAAATGCATGACACAATGGCGCAAATATAAATATACGAAAAGTGATGGCACTTAAAGTCGATGAAAGAGGTTGAATACAGATATAAAATTCTTAAATTTTATGTCTATAGCATAGCTGACTGTTATCTGTTTAAAGATAAAGATTACAATTGTACAAGTTCCTTGTATAGAAAGAAAGAAAGAAAAAAAAAAAGGATTAAAATAATATAAAACTATTTATTTCAATTTATCTATTATCATTTAAGATTATTGAAAATAAGAAAGTAACAGGTTTTGTGTGTGCTGACAACAGTTTTTCGAAGAAGTTTCTCCTGTGTGGTGTTTCACCCTTTTCAACACGCATGCCCAATTTCCAAGATGGCACAAGACACTTCAATACTCTATACTGTGCACATATAGGATGATATTTGTAATTACTAATACAATAAACAATTACTTTTCTATTAAATACAGTACTTTATATGGCGATATTTACATTTAAATAATTATGAAACACGAAAATACATTTTGTGCAAAGAAGAAAAAAAAAAAAAACAACAACAAAGCAAACAACACAAACAAACGGCCCTCCCCCCCCCCGTTTCTTGTGGCCTAAACGACTGCTTCCATGCAACTAAACAAATTCACATCACATACATACTTGTGCATGAAAATCAATCACGACTGCAGTCCCCTTAACGAAGCAGAACCTTTTACAGACATAAAGAAAGTGTTAATTGCCCATACTGACTGCTGGAGCAGCATGGCTGATAACAGCCAATAAGACGACAGTGAAATGAGCGCGTGCGACAGTTAAAGTCCGTCAATTAATGCATAAAGACTGTAATTTATCATTGTAATTAAGATTCCCAACTTAAAGTAGCTAACGACTTTTAATGGCCAGAGTAAATATTTTGACGTATCGTTATCGGTAAAATTGTGCTAATCGATCAACGATGGCGGTAAAGCAAGGTTATCCCTGCAGTTGCAGATAGCGAAGATAGTGATACGGAAAGTGAAGACATGTCGTCTCCGGTTAGGTTCTGGCCTTTACTAGTCGCCATTTAAAGTTGCGTAAAAGGAGGGCTGCAACCAAATGAAAATTGACACTAATAAGATTCTCTGATGGCAGTGATAAGTGAATTTAGATAAAAAGTTGAAATTTCAAGATCTTGATGCAGCTGATAAACTGTGAGAAGAGAAGAATTTAAGGAATTAAAAGGAACACATTGTAAATACTTCAAATTGCTTAAGTTGTTTTGATTTTTCTTTATTTAAAATTACACAAATACAAGATTAAAACGAAAATGCACATTGAAATTGAAAAAAAAATTTCCATAATCTCCTTATGCGCTGAAACGGGAATAACTTCAATGTTTTTCTCTCGAAGTTCCTTTTCGTATTTCTTAGTTGAAGAAGGACAAAATCAATTACAGTCTGCCATTTGGGCATATTGATTTTGGAAAGATTTATATGAAAATGAATGTTTAGCCACACTCATTTCTATCGTCATTGCCAATACAGTGAAATTTGCTTCAGTGGTCACTTCTATAAAGAGGTCACCTGCTTCTAAAGGTCACATTTTAGATTTCAAACTGTTTTAAGTCTTCGCTATGTTTAGAATTGGCCTCTTTGTAGAGGTCTGTTTATGTCTTCCCTTTGTATAAATGTCACCTTTGTGTGGAGGTCTGTTTTAAGCCTTCCCTCTGTATAAAATTGGCCTCTGCATAGAGGTCTGCTTGAAGTCTACCCTTTGTATAAAGGTCACTTTTGTATGAGGGTCTTGTTTAAGTCTTCTCTTTATATAAAGGCGGAATCTGTATATGGGTATTTCTTTTGTATAAAAGGTTACCTCTGTACAAAGGTCTTTCCTTTGTATAAAGGTGGTCTCTGTATAGAGGTTTTCCCTTTGGTTTGAGAGTATATGTTTTTCACTTACAACTTCGGTGACAGTGATATACTGATTTGAGAGTATTTATTTTTCACTTAAAACTTCGCTACACTCATTATGTAACATCTAATACACCAGCCACTATCCTGCATAAAGTAAAAGCTCATTGATTCATACTGAGCAAATTCCATACAACAAGTCACAAATAAAGTTCTCTCCAATAGAAAACTAATCTGTTTGTGAAATTGATACTAAACCTTCGGAACGGCCTTTTTATCACAGAGGTTCAGAATCGAACACTGCAACCGACTGCTGTGACGGAATCATGATAAAAAGAATTCACCCACAATAACTCGATAACATCAGCTGAAATGAAGAGTTGAAAACAAAGCCGTTTTATGCACATTTGCCTTTGTATTGATGCAGCAATACATGTGTCACAATCAGATTAAATTAACTAAGTGAACTTGGAATTTCTAATAGCTTATCGACAGTTGCTAACATTTTTACAATCTATTGACATTCCACTATTACATAGTAAGATTGTGGTAATTATCCGGGCGCCATCGTATTGGAAACATTTGATTCTATATAAGTGCTCGTCCCAGCTTACCTATACTTTTAAATGCAGACGCAGTACATTCGTTAATACTTACCATACCTATTCTCTTCTTACGAAAGAGTGCTGTGCGCCTCGTCAATTCTAATTATTCTCTCGACACTATTTTATGGATACTTTAAAATCAAGGAAGACAGAAAATATAGAATGGGCGAAAATCTTCTCAGACTTCTGAGGTACGAGACCTTGTCTGAACATGGGTTTCGTCGTCGCCATCATGTTCTTACACAGAATTGCTCAAGTACATTCGAAGAGTGTATCACTTTAAAACTTATCTAATGTTCATTTCGAACACTCGTCTTCATAATTTGTTCCGAGGAGCTTGTTAAGTTGTGAAGACGGCCCAAGTACGTGTATTCAAATTTATAGGCTATCAAAATGCTGTAGATTCTTAATAAATGAAGGTAGCTATCGGGGCATCTCTTGTCATACACCGCATACTGACGGGTCCATGCGCTACAATGAACGCTTCTTTATTTCTAAGCTAGCGTTTAAACTAATTAGGAGTACTCGGAAATATCATCTTTTCCAATTATTTCAATTTTGAGAAGATATTTGCGATTAAGCAAACATAGTTCCTTGCTCATGTCGCCGTATATTGAAGGAATTTAGTTCAAAGACACCTGTCTTCATGTTGCAGGCGCACTTCTACTAACATCAGAACATGCATTACTGTGCGTGTTCCTTCATTATGCTGGAAATGAATGAAAAATCTATCTCTTTGATCTTTTCAATTTTTCATTTTCTTGAATTTATAATACAAATAAATATATTGAATATTCAATTGTTCATTTCCGTTTTTTACTTACAAACTAATGTTTCCAAGAAAATGAGGTTAAAGAACTCAACACTTTGAAACGTAATTAGGCCAGTTTAATTTCTCCCCATTCCGCACGCTTCGGACTTGTTTAACTAAAAGAATTTTGTCAGAATGAAATCAGCAACTACTTGACAGATTGACCGAGACCAACGGCGGCAATTGTATTTTACGGAGCAAATGCGCAGATCAATACCTCATTGGTGCAAGTTCGCAATAGGTCAGAACAAATAAACTTAGGCCCCCGTGCATATACACATGCGCTCACTCTATGAAAGGCGATGATTTTAATTAATTTATTTAAGGGTCTAAATTTACTTAAGCAGCATATTAATAAGTGAGTATTGAGGGGATATCATCCTATAAGAAGATTGGGAATCTCGGAGATGAAAAGCGACCGCAACAAAAAGACAAACGTCAATCTTAGCTAGTTTCTCCATAGTCATTATATTGAATAGAAATCGCCGCTTAATGCCGTTAAGGATGTTTTTATTAAATTTTATCTTTTCTTAACAGGTTTGAAGGCATGAAAAGACGATATTTACCCCAAAAAGGTTTAGGGAGCAACTTCAAATAAAAAGATTACTTGGTTTGAATTAAAATGCAACATAAAGCACTCTGACTTCTCATGCATGGGGTGTTAGGTTTTGAAGATGCTTGTTTCCGTTTGTTGATGAATTACTAGGGGATTTATTCACAAATATGACAATCAGTATCTCCTCTTTATACGTTTGCAAATCACCCTTATATTATAAAGAACACGTGTCTGTATTGTCCGAACATATTTAATGTCAGTGTTTACAGTCGCGTTCAATACATAGCGCTAGTACCCATACATGTATAAGAATTGGTGTATGTTAGGGCATAAAGAAGCAAGACAGGCAGCACAAGTGTAAAATATAAGTTTCATAAATAAAAGCATACATGAATAAAGCTGAATAAATGAATACAGAAATGAATAAATAATACAGTTTCTTTCTTATTTATACGTGAAAAATGAGACATTAAAGAGAGAGAGAGAGAGAGATTTCAGAAAATATTGCGATAGCATTTCGTGTGGATTTGAATGCAGTTTAATGCAACTGTTACTGCTATGTATTTTGTAAATTAAACAGAACTGATTGCAAACTCCGTGGTGCATTTCTCCCCTTCCTCTGTTTGTCTCCTAGTGAAGACGTGTTCCATTGCTTTCTCCACAGAATGAAAAATTATCATCAGATTCATATCTTTTAAACATATGTATTAAAACATTCTTCATGCATTCCTACTTACTGCTGAAAAGTTTTCTCCCACTGAAAATTAAATATTTACACTTAGATCTACCTTGCAGACTAAAAATGGAATAAGATGTTAATTTTAACTTGTCTTTTTGGAAATAAATGCTCCGCTAATTTATTTGTTTCTTTAATTTTTATACTAATTTATATGAATAATTATCTGTTATAATTAATCATTTCAATCGTTTTATGCTGTACATATCAGGCAATGTTTTACACAGTAATATTATTATAACTTTTGTTCAGTCATATATATATATATATATATATATATATATTATACAAATACTATTAAACTAGAATATGTGACACATTTTCAAGACTCAAGAATCGTAACACTGTTCCAAATACTTTATAATTCTGCCTGCATTACTTTCAATAGAGATAACGGTTTCTCTATCACTGAAACTCCGTGAATGTGGAGAGAATGCCTGTTTAATTTCAAATAAAATATTAGTATAAAAGTTATCATCCTTTTTATGTTTCAAATCACAACTGTTCAAGAAATAAGGCCAATATTTATTACGTGTTTTTATCTCTTTATCCGTTAATTCATATATAACAAATGTTACATAAAACCTGCAATCATAGATAGTGAATCGAAAAAACAAATATACTTGCTCGTTTGAGTTGGTTTGGAGGTATTTGAAAAATGCAATTTTCTTTGGAAGTTAATTTGTTGCTCATTATTGTGGTATAATTTCAAGAAAAATGCTTATTATCAAATAAAAAATCTTTCAAGGTATAAATATTCTCTTTGACCTTCATTTTGCCTCATAGATTTAAAAAAGGATCTGTTACCCCCTACTCTAATCCACAAACGCTTATTCCTTGTCTCTCGCGCAGTGATACTATCTGGATAGATTTTTATCATTCTCGATCCCGACGTTAAAGCACCGCCGCCTTTGATTTCCTGGGAATGACGTACATATGTTGCGTCTTCTGGTCATTTTCACGCTGACCTCTTGCATCAAAGACTACCAATATAGATGCTGGTCAAATTCCAGTGTCTTGGCCAATATTTCGTGGCACATCCATACGTCATGTTGGATCAAACGAAGACGGCAGACGTTAGATAGTTATCCACTAGTACACCGTATTACCATCCCATTGTATATATATACATGTAAACTCGAGAACAATTAAGGAAATTGTGAACAATCTTTGGAATCGAATCGTTCAAATCCTTACCTGCTCCCGTGGTAGGCTTAGCAGGTTGAAGGATTACTTTTGCCATAAAGAATCCGTTTAACAAACCAAGATTATACACTGCAATACATTTCTGAGGAGAAGGCACAATATTACACCGTCAGTGGCGGATCTAAAATTTGAGAATTTGAGAGTCATGGTTACTAGAACTCAAGGTGTGACAAGAGAATCATAATTTCTGATTTTTTTTTTTTTGGTGGTCAAATGATAACATTGAGAAGAAAGGGCGAGCACCTTGAAAATCCGAAACAGCAAATCAAGTGTTTTTCGGAGTTAAATGAAAACAAATGAAATGAGCGCCATTCTGATAATAATAATAATATGTCATTGCAAGAAGGGTATTTAACTGTGGCTAAGTCGTTGACGTATTTATTTTAGAACTAAAGGTTGTGTTTGTGAGCCCCAGCTGCTTATAAAATACAAAATAACAGGCAAAGTTTCGCATTTTTATTTTGCTAACATGCATTGTTGCAATCTGAAATATAAATATGTTAAATTAGGAAAGAGAATACTTTAAGTTGTGTGTATACATGTAATTTATTACATAGGTTTTTCTTATTAGTATTTATGGAAATATTACTTTTCCAAAACCACTGGCTCTAGAGGTTTTCATTTTTAAAAATATAATCAAAGTATAAAATGACTTCAGCAATATCTTCATCTGGTCTTTTCCAAAGCTCACCACGGCTCAGTTGCCCTCACAACATATAAGAAGTATTCATCTTTCTCCTTATGAATATATATCAATTAATAATTATATATGCATGTCAGTAAACGCCTTGGAGGGTCACATTCACTATAGTAACGTCATTATTAATTAGCGGAAGTACATGTAAAGGATCTTGTACGAATTGACATGGCTACATGGTCTTGTACTGGAAAACATGTTCTGCTCCCCAGCGCTTGGGATCTGAGCGGGCGCCGTGGTCTGTTGGCGCCATCCTGCTTACTATTAGTAAATCAAATGGACAAACAAGGTTGTATTTCTGGAGTCGGCTAGCCTTTTTATTTGATGTACACTGTATGAGAAAGCATTTTCTGAACCTTTGATAGCAGGATCAAGAGCTACGAGATCAAAAGACCACCATTCGTTTAACCTGTGCCTCAATATTTTTTCCGTTTTCCTTTGTTTTTATTTTATTGATTTTTTTATTCTCTCTCTCTCTCTCTCTCTCTCTCTCTCTCTCTCTCTCTCTATATATATATATATATATATATATATATATATATAAATTTTTTGCTGGTTTTGGAGGGGGGGGGTGTGGAAAGAAAAAAAGTCGTATTATTAGTGTTTTGTAATAATTGATATCATTCCAAAATGTTATAAAATATGTTTAATTATTTTCATTAAGATTCTGATAAGAAATCTGTATACTTTTATTGAAATTTTGGTGTTTGGTAATTGTAGTGTCATAGAAGACTTCATTGTTGCCCTGAAAATACACAGTGATTTTGTAATGTGCCAAGATTATCAACGTCGTACGCTTTATATAACCCATACAAGAGGATAATCTAATTTTTTCAACATGCTAATGACCATGACCTTTTTATGCAAAATATTTAACAGTAACAAACGTATCACTGGTCAATGAAGCTTCCATTCCATAAAAAAGGTGAAATTGGATCATTTTGAAAAAAAGAAAGAAAACAGCTTTCTAATTAACTTCCTTTACTCTCTTTTTCTCTGAGAATCTACAAATTTCTTCACACTACAACATAGAATATTGTTGGATGACATTGTCTACCGATCATTCTCGTGCGCAACACATGTTTCCACTCGCTGCAACACTGCTCTCACCGCAAGCAAACATCGGGCTTTGGGCCCAGTTACATGTGCTAAACATGTGTACGTTAGTGTAGGCAAGGACCATGTTTACAATGTTGCACATGATTTTGACACGGTATACAGAGAAGTTTTTTGTTATATCAATATTTTCCTTGTTAAAAATTGTTGTTATACAATTTCCGCGGATGTAGTTACGTAGAAAATGGGCACTGAGCGTGGCAAATTACATTGCTAGAAAGAAGTGTTTATTTATTAAAAGTGGTTTGTTTATTTGTCATTTTGATAAATGGGGTTGTTTCCCAAAATCTCTAAAATACAAAAGATATACATGTATGTTTGAATAAAGAAAACCAAACAAAATGCGTTTTCTCTCTTAGAGTTATCAATTTTTAAAGAAGTTTCTTGTATGCAATGGTGTTTTTTTTTCTTTTTTTTTTTTTGTTTTTGTTTTTGTTTTTGTTTTTGCATTAACAATTGATGTTGATTGCATTATTTATTAAAGTTACAAGGTTTAGAATTTTCAAATGCATGATACATGATAATATACACGAGTAAATGCTCATGCCATAAATTATACAGAGGTTAATACAATTAACGGTGTCCATGAATTTATTTACATTTATCTGTGTTAATACATTAAATAGTATTAGTTTTTCAATTATTTTTGGCAGCGATGTAGTGTTGCGATTTCTTGTCGTTCTTTGCATCGATGAATGCTATCATCGTGTTGTTCTGTGCGGGAGACTGCCCGGATGGATTTGAAAGTTATATAGGAGTCCTCTGTACTCTTCCAACCTCTTCGGAATTAGTTCTATTCACATTCAAAGCATGTGGCAAAACTTGGTGGTTTTCTTTGAATTTATCCATTTTATCTAACTTCTGAACAATGGCCGCCACCTCGTGAATAAATAAAATAATCCTGGAATGGCTTTTAGCAAGTAGCAAAAACAAATAAACACACAAAATGTGAATTGTGAAAATGGTGCAGTATATTGATCCAGTAACGCATTTTATATTCCAAATACCATAACCTGAATTTTCTTTTTTTTTATTGAAAGAACTGAAAAACCTATGACATTGGGGATTTTTTGTTTTGTTTTGGAAAGCTCATGTGAAGGAGAAATTCAAATCAGAATTTAAACAGCTAGAGTGAAAAAAAAAATAGAATAATGCGAGTTTTGATAAATCTTCTGCACTATAATTACCCAAAAATCATCGTCAGAGAAATATAATATATTGCCTTGTCCATTTCCAGTATATTTTTGCTAGCGACAGAAATGTACATTTGTGATATATTTCCTTGTTATGTCAAATATAACATTTTGCTAATTGCCTATTTCCAAAAATATCTAGAATGATTTACACGGCACTGTTGACATGGCAAGTGATATTTATTTGTAATACACCCAGGATTCCTGGTGATGACTAACAGATCTGTATGACACGCAGGTCAATCTAATTACATGTTGATTAACATTATTCATATATAGACTATAGTTATATTAGTCAAGAATAAAGTTGTAGCATTGGAACAGAATGTGTTTTAAAATATCGTCGTTTGTTTGTAATGTTTGATTTATTTTTTCTTTCTTTTTTGTTTGTTTGGTTTTATCAGTCTTTCTTCTTTTTATTCATTTATCTTATCTTTTTAGTTTTAATATACAGATTTGATGTCCAGATGGGTATCAGCAATGAAAGTATTTATGTCTCTGGTATCAGATAGTGCTAGTACTATTTATGTAATTTTCTCTTGAAATAGACCCCGCGGCTGAAAATTTGAGATGAGTTTTATATTTTTTATCGTATTTGGGGGGGGGGGGGGCGGTTGGGTTCAGTGTTTTTATTAAATTTTATAGAGTGCACTTAACCCTTTTATATCACATGGCTCTGATTAATCTTAGAAAATGACATTCATCTTACATGTGCAGTTGTGATACCTATGTAGTCGTATTTGTTTTGGGCATCAATACGGGTGAATCAAGCAAACGGGAGATGCTTATATCACACAGGCACCTGCTCTCATATATAAATTCCGGTGGGGGGGGGTGCATGAATTTTTTTATGATATTTTGTGATTCGATAATCGGGGTTTTACGTTGCTTTTCGGATCGCCTGTAACTCCAACACGAAGTCTGCTTTAAATTACAGTTTTGTTTCCATTTTGCATGGATATTGCCGTTAGCAAACTGGTCATGAGTTAGGATAAAATCAAAGTTAATATATATTTGTTTCAAATATCTAAACCACAAAAAGATTATCAGCTGAAAGGTAGACGTAAAATTAATTTTCATTAATTTATAGGAAATATACCCTCATGTATTAAAAGTAAAAACTATGAGGAGATTTAGAGAATTTCTAAATTCATTGCTTTTTCTATTTACTGTGTCTAAGGTTATCTTAAAGAAAAGGACCAAAGCAAGTTTAAATTATCTAAGCAGCAAACAAAGGTGTAGAGGGAATCCTACAGTATTTACGGTGGTCAATAGCTTATGTTGTGAAGCAGCCGATCTCTGCATTTTATTCTTTTTTATGAGATAGCCAACATCTAGTGATTGCCTCTCAATATGACAGGAAACCGTTTCAGAAAATGTAAACTCGTCACAAACGAACTCGATAAGGAAATCCAAGAAAATATATCGCACTCAAGTAATATGTGTAAAAAGGTACGACATATGTAAAGCTGGCATGAAACAGTATTACTGTGATAACGAATAACTGCATATTATATATTCTAGGATTTACATGAATTTTCATAAATTATTGACGATGTTTAATCAGGAAAATGATATAATGTTTTTGTATTAAAAGTTCGCAAAGATCGTCAACACATGTTGGAAGGGCAGGTGACTCTATACCAAACAAATGCCAGATTTCATTTTAAAAGAGCATTCAGGGAGTTAAACGGATTAGCTGAATCTAATTCACCAAGGTGAGCTATTCAGTATTAAAACCAGACGGCTTGGAGAGATTTCTGTTATATATACATGTTCAACGTATGGAACACATACCACTGAACCAAAGAAAAATTTTGGCCGCTTAAATCACTTAAAACAACAAAATGCACCACAACTTATTGATAAAATCAACAATATTGAGAACTGTTAATCGAGGTCCCTCCCCCTTTCCGAAAACGACATATTAAAATCACTTTTTGTGTTTCACTCCTGAAAACAACCTGACAGACTCCTAAATTCAAATCAACATCTGTGTCCCTCAGTATTCACCCAAGCTCACAATTAGTTGGGCGAAATACAGGCCGCAGCTTTATTATCTGTATGAATATTCAATAACTATTTTACGGCACTTGGCGAGAGGGTTGATGTAGAAAATGAGCCGATTGTTCAACATCAAAGGATATCGTTGAATGTTTGAATACAAAATATTCTTATCCGCTTTAACGTGCCAGGTTTTATTCGATAGTTATTGGGTTGACCATTTAGATTTCTATTGTAAGGCAAGTAGGGGAATAGTTCCCATAACATGTTTCAAATATACTGACACTGTAGATTTGATACATAACGAAAACAATTTTAAGTGGATAAAGATAAATGTTAATGGTGGATATCACATCAATCACAATTTAAATAACTGCAGCGAGAAAACGAGATAGGAGGTGATGGAAATGTAATACAAAGCGAGGCGGTTACATCCATTTTTAAAAGAGGTGGGATGGGGTAACACATGATTTTGGTCGTGAAGAAAATACAATTCAATGATGAAATTTTAAAGTAATCAAAGTTTGAATCTGAGTTTGTTGAAGAACAATAAATGACAAGTAGCTACCCAACATGTTTTCATTTCATTTCTGTATTCCAGTATCACAGGGTATTTTTTTTCTAGAAAAGTGTCTGTGTGTGTGTTTGGAGGGGAGGGGGGAGGGGGGGGGGGTTAAAAGGGGACGAGGTTTCAAACTTTTAGCAGATAAAATAAAAATAAATAAACAGATAGAATAAAATTTAAATTTCAAAGAAGGAAGGAAAGGATTGGGGGGGGGGGGGTGTTATTGTATCCCGAATTCCCTCAAGGTCTGCATAGTATTACGTCTACATATCTATAAGATGTATTTCCTTTCACCTATAGTATTTGAAATTGACAAAGGATCAATTTTATAGGACTAGATCTGGAAATTTAAGAAATATTATAACATGGGCTTCGTTTGGAATCCTATACCCTGTGCTTACAAAAAAAGGTGAAAAAAATGAATAAGAGATGTATTTAATATCATTATGACGCGAAAGGTATCGAAGAAATATATACCCAATGCACTCTATTGATATATATTTTTTTCTCACCCATATGAAATTACTGTCCTTAGAAAGTGATACACTCACTTACAAAAAATATGGATAATTTGCAGCGCCACCATCACAAGATGCTGAAAAAGTAATCCTTTTGACAACCACGTGACAGGGATCTTAGTCCGCGCTTTGTTCAGCCATCAAGGAGATGTCACACACTGACTGGTTTGATTCTACTACTTCGGTATCTTGTTACTTTTGTCTGATTTCTGTCTCTTTCTCGGCATTATAAACGTAGGATTATAAAAACAATATCCGGTAAATTCCGAGTTTATTAAGTGCGGTCCTGACATTTGTCACTTAGATTGTTAACATTGTACGGAATGTATTTTATAAATCTGACAATGCATCGTCTTTTCTGAGACATAACGAGATTTAGATGATATTTCAGAATCGATTTGAAAGGTTTAAGTGTGTTCGATAAGTAAGGAAGACCTACTTTGAGCATAAATGGCACTCGAACATGTGAAATCTCCGTTTCATTGTATTATATATCTATATTACCTTTATATGATATACATGTGTAAGCTTTAATTCTTTTATCTTATTAATTTTCGTTGATATTTAAAAGATTAATTTGCCATTTCTATATCAATTTTCATTCAATAAAGCATATCTATACTTTGGACTAAAATTGTATTAGGGTACCCACAATGCAATCTTGACCAAAAAAAAAAAAAAAAAAGCTCAGAAAAATCCTAAAATGATAATTTAAATTCCTTATTCTTAATAACACCCCATTCTACCCCCTCGGTTGAAGAAAATTCCAAACAAATATACAAAAAAAGCAACAAAATTTCCACCAAAAGAAAAATAAATCACAATTACAACAACCCTTCCCATTAAAAAATAATAATACTAGATTAAATAGATAGAAACAAAGAAACATTGAATAGCAACACACACTGCTTCTATATCAACACACACTGCTTCTATATCGCCTCGGTTCGAGTTCGTTCCTTCGAACGGAAAACAGATACCGCTACAAAAAGAAAGTGCACGAAACTTATCTAAATGTACTTGTATAGTAAATATATGTCACTGATAATGGCAAGAATTAATGGTTTGCATTGTGTATGCTGTATTTATTTCAATAATATACTATATAGCATTTTCTTCAATGCCAATACTGACAATAACTTCTTGATATAGTAACATGAAAACTGATATAAGATTGTGCGTTAGGACACAGGTAATATATATATATATATATATATCTTTCAGTGAATATTATTTTTGTGATCGTTCTATTTTAGAAGTCAGGGAATTATTTATCACCAAGCCTTCCCACAATATGTATGTGGAGATACATGTATGATACTAGATTTGTATGTAATTATATGAATACAGTAAAGAGATATTTTTACATTAAGTTTTGTTATTTGTCTAATTTAAAATTTATTTACTCTATTTACTATTTATTTTTATATCCTTCATTTATCTGTTTTTATTAATTTGTCTATTTATTCAAGAGTTTTAGAATTATTTTTCAAAAGAAAATTTGCCTATTATGCCCACTGACAGCAGTTTTGTGAATTTAAACAATAGAAAAAATAATGCATTTCGCTCAAAAATACAGAACAGAAATTGGCAAGGTTTATGGATTTTACTGAAAACAGGATATTTCTATAATCTATTGTGATTACATCCAGCTCCCATATTCTATAACAGGAGATAATCTGTGGTTTTAGCGACATGTTTCATGGCATGAGAACGGGCTAGCAACATATTTCTGTATCTTGTTAACAAGGGCTTCCACCATAAATTGCGCGGGAATAACATATGTTCATGTACATATATTTCTTGTTTTAATCTCGATCGAATCCATCAACAATAACATGGATTGGGAAAATGGATAGAGAAAGATAGAAAAGCCATTAGCAGAAGGGTCCAAGATAACAGGATTGCTCCCGTAAAAAGCACCCATATTCCTGACATAAGGTCCTCAAAGCGAGGCTCAAGCCATTAATTACTTTCAACTTTCAGCCTTTTGATTTGCAAGGGTTCTCCATGCTTACATTGATTTGCAATAACTCGAAGATGCAATGTATTTCCTTTATTGCTCGGCAAAATATTACCTATAGAGGTATTCTGTGGGAAATTTTATAGGCGGATCTAGAAATTTTTGATTTTTGAAAGGTTGGGGTTGCAGCCCTAAAATGGTCGAAAATAACCTTTTTTGGGGTGGGGTTTAAAATTTTCCGACCAAAAGGGGGAGGGGGGGGGGGTTGCAACTCCTCTTCCCCCTTCTAAATCCGCCAAGGAATTTTGTAATATCGAGGTCTTTCTTCGTTTATTTTTTACTTAGTAGCATATGAAATTATCAGTCGTTTATAACGCTGTAACGTCGCATGATTTGTTTGGCATATCTTTAGATATCATGACAGAGCCATGGTAAATATAATGTGAATTTTTTCTTTAAAATCTAAACGTATAAGGATTATTCGTATTTGTATAATAGAGTTTTTTATACTGTTTGACGTTTATTTCATTTTTCATTTTGATGTCCATTTCAGAAATTGATGTATATCAAATAATCAGGAATTTATGTCATGTAATGATAACGTATACTCTAGGTAAAGTGCCTTTAACGTTATTAAATATACTTAATTTTGCATTTTTACATTGTGTCGGTAAGTTTCTTTGGGAAAGAAAACATTTTATTTCTATGTTGATGGAGTGTTTATTTTCTAATATACATTAAGACTTTTTTCTACTCATAGTATCGCAAAACCTCTGGCGGTAAAATCTATGCAATGTGTGTATATTGTGAACAGAACAGAAACACACGGAGATGGAAAACGGTAAGTAAATAATAAAAAAAAAATAAATATCAAATGAAAAATATTAATAATAAATCAATCAATTAATCAATCGGGGCAAAGTAATCCTTATCTGTCAGTTATATCGCGTTTAAGGTTTTTGATGAACAATGTTTCACTTTCAATACAGTTGTAAACATTGCTACTGCTTAATAATTTAGATAGTAAATCCTCTGTCTATCTTCTCAACAAATTTGAAATCAAACAAAATTCTGAAAATAGTGCTCAACAACACATTTCCCTTAGCGGTCCACCAAATTTCAGACCAAAATTAGATCTAAGTAACTATTACAAAGCTGCATACCAATTTTCATTCACATTTTTCATTTTTTGAAAACCACGTTGAATCATATTTTCACTGAAATATCAAAGCTTTTACACTTTTTTTTACAACTTTTACTTTGTTGCAATAGGGACATTGGTTATAAAGAAGACGGTTATACGGCAATTTTATTGTATGAGGGGTGTGTGCTACAGAAACGATTTTCATTGTTAGAATCATAAAAGGTAATGACTCAAGTAGGCTACAGTATCACTTTATTATTGGCATATCACTTGGTGTACCTTCTTCAAGCATCAGGGGGTGGGCTTGATGTAGTGATTAAGCGCTTGGCTTGCGGCGCCGACTATCCGGGTTCGATTCCCGGATTGCGTCACTATATTTAAGAGGTTGGTAACCTCCTGCTTCCATGTTGCGATGTAACTGAAAAATTGTTGAAAGTGACGTAAAACACCAATCAACCAAACAACCAACCAACCAATCTTCAAGCAGCATCTGATTATAATCTAAACATTATAATTATAATTTTTATAATATTTTCATAATTATAAAAAACTGTAATATATTAACTGAGAGAATTATCTTTCAAATTCACATCTATCGCAGATCGTAGAAAAGAATACAGATATATGCGGGAACAATATGTTTTCAATCCGTGTGTGTGGCATGCTCATTGTATATCTTGTGCATTGTTCCCTATACTTATCTCATCCTAGATGTTAGCGATGCTGACATATTGGTATGGGAACATCTCGTAGAACGGCTAAGCCAATGTGACAGTATCGGACAGGTCGAATGTCGAGCTTTCCAACAAAGATTCTTCTGTGGCCCCTCATGTAGACGACCTTGGCCTTGAATGGACTCGGAGGGTATCCGGGATATGATAAAGCCAACATCGAAAATGGTCAGAAAAGATTTGATAAAATTATATTGGAAGCCTTAAATTAGAATTCATCTTATCTTGAGTAATATATTTATAGATATTTAGTCATAGCTGTTGTGGATTTAAGAAAAGTCCTTTTTCATACACACACTATTCTTATGCCATGCGTCCAAAGCTGACCAGTGCATGATTACCAATATCATAGACAGAAATCTGTGTGGCGAAAATTTTAACTTTAATAAATTTCTGCAAACAATGCACAACCCATTTAATTCACCATGTTCATAAAACAAGAATAATAATGTTTATTTCCCCTTAAAACTTCCAAAACCGTGGTGACCCAGTGGATGAGGCGTTCGCCTCCGGACCTAGAGGTCCGAGTTCAATTCTTGCCGTGAGCACACCGGTTTCTCTTTTCAATTAATCAATCTTAAATCATTTATATCCATAGCAGACCTAGATATGAACATTGACTATCATGATAGAACTTTTAAAAATGTGTTGTAGAACTCCAATAGCAATAAATTTCTAAAGCAAATCAGGAAATCAAAATATTGAGAAAAATAAACAAACAGATATCGTTCATCCGTACCGTTTTCTTAATCAGTTTTATCTAATTCCCACAGTCTTCATATAAAACAAAATATTTAGTTCAATGGATAATTTCTAATCTTCACCTGTTCAATAAAATTTTGTGATACTCATTCACAACATCCACCTTTTTCATTCTCACAAGTTCCACGCGGCGTTCTTATTCGGATCAAGCTTTGACATGGCTCCAATTCCCCACAACGAGGAACATCTTGTAGACAAAATGGAATCTTGATCCCGATTTTTGATATTGCCCAGCAAGAACGATGAAAACTTTCATTTAATGCAGACCTTTATCTGATTCTTTGTTGGATTTGATTCAGCCAATAGAATTAACAAGGCGTTGGATAGGTTTATCTAGTTCCGTATCGAGGAAAGAAATTTGGTGAATGAGGCACTCTCTGCGATATACAAATTGTGAACATGTGTATAACTTTACTATAATATTGTTTGACAGTGAAACAAGAGTAGATTTAGAATCGTCTCTCTCTCTCTTTCTCTCTCTCTCTCTGAACTGGGTTGCAAAGCATTTCCGGTATATATAGGTTGGGAATGTCCGTCTGTCAACCCGTCACTCCGGATGTCTGTCCATTAACATTTTGGTTAAGTTTCTGGATGAAGCAAAATTTCAGCATGTAAGAGGTGTGTAAAACATAGTTCCTTATGACCAGAGCTCTCATGCCATAATGTTGACCTAGTAAACATAACCTTGGACTTTGACCTACTTTTAAAGAACTTTACCTTCGGCTATATCTTTTGAATCAATGGGGACAGAGCTTATATACTTCACCCATAGGTTCTTTGTGACCAAAGTTTTCAATTGATACCATGACGTGTCCTTGACCTTGTTTAGCATTTGTAATGCAATCCGGCCATATTGACTTTAGCGGTGTCTTGCTAATCTCTTAGATCGATTACTTATTTTAAATATCCAATAACAGTTCCACCTAAGTATATTATTCACTCCTCTACTGGCTAGAGCGGGAGATGACTATAGATCCTCTTCGACTGTTTGTCTGTCTGACCACAAGAAAACAACATTTGACATATAAACGAATATACATGCAGCAGTTTCCGTAAAAGTGTATTTGATTTTCCTTCGGGAATGTCCGCAGCACCTTTATCCCACATAAAGTTTATTTTGTCTCACATAAAGTTTATTTTGTCGACTTCTTTCGTTTACGGTTGAGGAAATGGCTTATGTTTGTACGTAGATTACTTGTGTAAAAATGAAGCAAATAATAGACATCAAGTGTAATGCGTTATAGACGTTTTAGAGCTAAAACTATTAATATATATACAGATAGTTAGTACTTTGTGTGTCCTCCAATGTATAATTTATATGATACTTAATATGACCAGGGAAGATATATCATCATCCGCGAGGCATACCTACATAACGTTGATCCGCAAACAACTTTTAGCAGCTCAAAACAAAACGACGACAGCTTTCTACAGCAATGACATCTCCCATTGGGAATAACCAACCGCCACATGAATACAAGATACAATGTCACCTTATGGAAGCTCAGGTAGACTGTTACAAGCGCCATACACACTAGGACAAAACTGTCATCAGTGTAGTCACTTTTCATGTGTCATCTGTCCATTAACAACCCTGAGACTTTCAGCGAGATCATTTTATATTGTTGTGTCATTTAATAACTTTTGATTTTTCTAATCAAAAGTTATCAGATGACAATCTGTTGTCATGTGATGACTTTTGATAAGAAAAATAAAAAGTTATCAAATGCCAGTTGGTATTCATTGACAATCAACAAAGCCATAACGTACTTCAGGAGCAAAATATTCTCCTGCTGGCTGTAAGCAACCACCATATACATGGATACCATATTGCATATCAACAGATAGGATATTATTTTGACAAACATGGTGTAACGGTTATTCCAGTGACGATCACGGCATAATGCAGACGTGAACTGACGAACAAAACCGGAAATCGTGTGTTAAGAGCTAGATGATGTAAGCACCAACTGACAAGCGACAAACTTAGGATTTTATGATAACTTAATCAAAAGTAAGTTCACATCAAAAGAAAAAAATCAAATACAATGAATTAAATCAAACAAAATACTAGTATTTACAATGACAAATTAAATTAATTGACAATGAAGAGTTATTTCCTCCTGTGAAGCATAGTTGTTAACTTTTAATTGAAGGATGTTTCATATATCCTGACGGTACTCCTATCACGTACATTGCCTATATATCAGCATGTGACTATTACAGCAGTTTGTGATAATGTTTGAATTCGAGTAAGACGCGTTCAGTGGTAATGAAATGACATGATAATTCAAAGCTTAATCCTTAATATCATACCCAAGCATAGACTTTGGATTCAAAATCTTCCTATAAAGAGATTCAGCAGGAATTAGAAATACTCATATTTCATTTTTCTTTGAAGCTATAATGGCTCTACATTGACAAGTGCAATTTAAGTCCTCTAATTAGTCAGTTTTTTTAACTCTCAGATGTTTTTCCTTTCACACTGAAATAAATTATTTGCTTCCAGTTATTAAGAATCGTAAATTTCAACATTTTTTTATCTTCCGAAGTTTTCCGTATTTCCTTTTTTAGTAAAATTGAAATTTTCCATAATCTAAAAAAATGGCAATTACGGAAAATTTGTGACGGAATGTTGAAAACTATTCGGGTCTTTAAGAGCACATGTAGTAACTTTTGAGAAGAGAGTTTTGAAAAGAATTCGCACGTATTTTATATACATTAAGCTTGTATAAAAGAGTATTTTTGTAAGGTTTATAATGTGAGATAATACTATGATTAAAATGTAACAATAATTTAATATACCCCCCCCCCCCCCGGCCCTCCCTCTCCCTCACTGTCTTTCCTTTTACACCTCCTCCTAGAAATGAATGAGGGTGTTATTGTTTACATTGATGTCAATAACATTAGAAAGCAGAACGTGTTTGACATTTTCTCTCCTTGTATTTATCTTATCAATATCGTTTTAAACGATTTCATAGGTTCTGTAAATAATATAAAAGCCGGCGTGGCCTAGTGGTATCGCGTCGGACTCCTGATCGGGAGGCCGGGGTTCAAGTCCCGCTCTGGTCATGCCGGTGTTCTGTCTTTCGGATGAGACAGTAAAAACCGAGGCCCCGTGTCATGGTATGCATGGCACGTTAAAGATCCCTCACTGCTTCGGGTGGGTCCGTTGCAAAGGTCAAAATTTGTATGCCCCGCATCAGGCAGATGCCGTCACCATATACGTGAAATATTCGTGGTGTGACGTAAAAAAAAAAATAATAATAATATAACAGTTTATCAATCGGAACACCGTCGCCATTTTTTACAAAAATAGACTCGGAAGCCCCACGGCGCAGTGATATATACCAAATCGCTTCAATTCTTCGGCTTTCGTCGTAGGAGCACTTTGCAAAATGAGGCGAAAAAAAGTACATAGGATTGTTTTTGTAATTTAGGATATGAGAAGTTCAGTATGAAATGTAATACCCGTTTTGATGAATATTATACAATCGTAATGGTAATTCAGTAATCATAGCAAATTTCACATTTTTATTTTAAATGTTAGAGCATTGGAAAGGAATCAGAGGAAATTCGAAGTGACATTTAACCAGTGCATATGTGGGATCCGACATGAAAAATTCATACTAGTTCACCCATTCAGAGAGAAACAAATATAGACAAAAGCAGGCAATAAGCATAATTGCCTATTTCAGTGCAAACATGACAGGCATGTTGATCAAGGCCATACGTGTTTACATAACAACTGGAAGTAGTCCCAATGGCTGACTACGTAGTACGTACGAGTCGTATTTGCGTATGGAAATGGACGAGTTGTTACGATTGACAGTTTATAACTAAAGAAAGATAACTCTTGATTTGATAGATTTTTGTTTTTATCATTATTATTTTGAAAGAAAGATAACTCTACTTGGTAAGCAACTGATTATAAACTATTATTAGGTCTACAGCGATAACTGTGCTCATCCGGGCTTTTAAAAACCAAAACAAAGATTCCATTATTAAATTATAGGGGTGTTTAACAAAGTTTATTTCTTCCAACACACCCATATTCATTTAAATGGCCGTGTTCTAAACATCATAATAAGAGTCTGTGTGGCTTAGCAGTAACGTCGATGAAGAAATTGCGGAAAGGTATATGAGTGTGGGTTCAAATCACACTTCATCATTAAAGTTTTACCTGGAACATTTACATATATTGTTTGATTTATGTATGTGTAAATGTATGATTATTCAATTCATTGTAATTCTATTATTCCATCGATTTGGTGCTAAATTTGATTAAATATACATAAAAACAAACAAAATAATGAATATTGGTATAAAACATAAACATCGACTTACAGAAACTGGTGTATTCATCCTCTACGCCACCATCGCTACTATGAACTGAGGCGAAAATCTACTATCATTCAAAGTAACAATATACCTTTTAGGAATATTAGACCATGATAAACCTGTCTCCCCTGTTATGATAAAAGTTAGACTCGTCGTGAGTTCAAGTTCTGGAAACGCATTCACGTGATATTTATTGGATTTTTTGTGGCATTTCCTCTGACGATGATCAAATGTTATCAAAAATGATCTTTCTGGCTATAGAAAATTTGCAAATATTACTATAGAGGAAGATTTGAAAGTAATGTAAAAAGCATTTATTGTTTCGCCGAACTTACCCATGCTGCTTTCATTTATATTGGCATAAACTTCAACAGTTTAGGCCTTGAGCAACATTGAAGAAAAGTAAGTCGTAGAAATGCGCATATGGTGTACCAAGTTTTAAAATACACGTATGTATTATTCTTATATTTATTATCATTATATATATGTACTTTATTAGCAACAGAGATGCAAAAATATATATACATTATTATTAAATACATGCATCAATTGTTTATATAAAGTACTCGCATCTTAAAAGCGTTATATAGATAACTTGCAGTTGATATACAATGTTTCTTTTTCTTGCTACAAAAAGTGTTTCAAGCATATACAATGTTGGCCATGATAATACAAATTTTGGTAAATATTTTACACGTAAATCATAGTATAGAGGACATGTTAATACAAAATGATATTCGTTTTTCCACATGTAAACTATCACAAAGCGTACAAAGTCTGTTCTCTCGTAGAATATTTCGGTGTCTACCAATTTCAATACTAAGATTATGAGATGAACAACGAAATCTGGTCAAATTTGTTCTATATAAACCATTACTGATATAGTCTAAATATGGTTCAAATTCAAAATCGATTTTAATGCTTGAATAAAAAGATAGACGTGGCACATTACTAATTTCACTTCTCCATGATTGTATATACGTGTCAAAAACAGTTTGTTAATATTTTCAGCATTGTCTGACATCCATATATATGAAAATCTAAGTTTGTTTAAGCAATGCCTGATCCTATTGGCCCAAAAAAACTTTATAACGTTTGATTCAACCTTCGCTTTCTCGTTTAAAAACGCTTTATACAGTAAACTATATTTGTCAGATACAATATTACACCGATACTTTGCATAATATTTTGAAAGGAAATTGTCCGAGTTCACAAAGTATAGTAGCCTTTGGAGTACCAGAACGTACACCAAGTAAAATTCTACAAAATGACAACAAAATATTATCAAGAGGTTTCACATCAGATAATCCCCACATTTCTGTTCCGTACATCATAATAGGAGATATAAGTTTATTAAATAATGATAACTTTGATGATACGGAAAATCCATCTGTTCAAATAATTATATAAGAGAAAACAATGCTTTATTGGCCTGGTCACGCATAAATTTAATTGCTGATTTCATATTACCATTTCTAGATAAAGTAACGCAGAGATATGTAATTTCATTAATAGTTCTCATACGTAAACATCTTGCGTCTTTTAGATTTTTGTTTTTCAAAAATACGGACTTTGGTTTTATTTGTATTCACTACAATGCCCAAGGTTTTACAATACATAGATAATTTATATAATAATGATTGTAAACCATCAGCAGATTTTGAAAACAGTAAAGTATCATCTGCAAAATGTAGCATAAAATAGAAACGGAATTAACAGTGATATGTGATTCCGAATTACCGGACGATAGACTACTTTCAATATCATTGATAACATAAAGAATAAAGAATAAAAATGTTGTGAGGGGTTCTCCTTGTTTCACGCCGGATGGTACATCGAAGAATTCAGAAACATTATTATATGATCTAATACATGATTTAACATCATTATAAATGACTCGAAACATAGTGACGCACTTAGTGCTAACTCCAGATTTCAACAACTACTTCATCAACGCTGTTCTGTCTACATAACAAGCGTAGCTTTTTAAAAAACTTAGGTTGCAATCGGAATAGCATTAAATCTTCAAACTGTTGGTCACAAAGCCAAATAGCTTTATGTAAACAGGAATTACATATACTTGCTTTTGAAACTATCTTTTAATGTGCAGTTATGAATTTTCCCGCTAAAGTCTCTGAAGCCACGCCTCATTTTCCCGCGCCTTTTTCCTTTTTAGGAAAGTCTCTCGGATGTTATCGTTAATATTCGGAAATAAGTTTGTTTTTGTAGTGAGCAAATCTTTTCTTTAAAAAAAATTGTGAACATTTCATAAGATTTGCTGGAAATCTTAATATTTACAGCAGAATTATGTGCTAAGATTGTTACTTAGTACTAGATTATTACCCAACATGCCACGCTAATGGAGTTTGCACGTGCGCTCTCAGAGCGAATTTACTATCGTAATGTACAATCGGCCGAGGCCGATTGCAATCAAATGCTTTTTTAAAATCTACAAAAGCACAGTATAATTTTTCTCGTTTTGTAGATTGCTCATGTATAATATAATTCAGTAATTGAATACAGTCTACTGTTCGACGCTTTTTACGGAAACTGTACTGAAAATCAGAAAAAAAGTTATTCTTTTCGGCAAATGATTCTAATCTTTCTCTAAATACAATACTAAATATTCTGGCAAAACAATTAATTAATGTACGGGTAATACCTCTATAAATATTAGCGTCAGACAGATCCCCTTCCTTAGGAATTGGTATTATAATACCTTTACTCCAGATTTCTGGATACATACCATTATCAAACATGCAATTAAATAGTTCTGTTATATGAGGTGCTAAAATATCACAACAATCAATAAATAGTTCAGATGCGATATTATATAGACCTGCCGCCTTCCCCCTTTTCATACACTTTATTGCTTTCAGTATCTCATTCACACTAAAAGAAAAAAGAGGAGTTACCGGCTCAGTTATGTGGCAGAAGTCACCATGGAGCTATACAATACATGAATATAAATAATATAATAGAAGCACAATCAGGCTAAAAGCACAATCAGGCTCATCAATAAATATATCATTGATATAAACATTAACATGTACAAAAAAGCTGAGAATATGGGTAAATAAACCTGCTTGCAGGAATATATACCTTAAAACAATATACATATATACAATGTAATTTAATTGTTTATTTATATAGCTATATACTTATAGTAATTGTCTTGTTAATTCCAGGAATAGAATTTTACCAAAAAAAAAAAAAAAAAAACCACCATTATTAATGTATCATATTAGTATTACTTTTTTCCAAGTATTCCATCGCCTGTCAAATTTCTCAAGATTTCCTTTCCTCAGGTATATATATTTTTCACTTTCAAAATAATTAGATATTTATATATCCTAACACCATTGAAAGTTATATCGAATAAAACAAGTATTTAAGCAACAAAATGATTAGTTTAATGTATTGGAATTGTGTTGATGGATTCCAAAAAGTATATGAGAGGGTGTTAAGAAAATGTTAGTATTTGTATCAAGTCTTATCCAGTTATTACACTCTGACCACACAGATCTTGCAAGTTACCAGTACACAAATAAATGAGTGATAGTTTCTGCTTCTTTTCTACAAATGTTGCATAAAGAGGAATCTCTTATTTTAAAGGTGCATAGCAATTCATTTGTAGCAAGTATTCTATGTATTATTCTGACTTGAAACCATCTCAGTTTAGTATCTTGTGTAATTTCAAAAGGGATTGAATAGGTTTGTTTCCAAAAATTGGACGGTGTGTTCACTAAGTTCAAACCAAGTTCATTTTCCCACTTGAGATCACACTTGGGATTTTTATAGAGATTTTATGAAAACTTCATACATGTCCTTACATCCTTTTGCGGACGAAAGAATAATTTTTCAAAAAAGGGGGTATGAAGGGTAGATTACATTAAGTGTTGACATTTTTACGGATTGACCATCTTTTAAGAATACACAACGCAAGTATGTTGTGAAATTTATATGTTTAGAAAAAACATTAATCAAATCTTGGTGAGAGAGTATTTCACCATTATCCTTTAAGAAGTCCTGGACAAGAAGAAATCCTTCTTTATACAGACTATCATTACAAATATGTTTATTATTAATTTTGATAAGGGGATTGTACCACAGGGGAGAAAGTAGAATTTCTTCTAAAGAATTTGAAGGGATTTTTGCTTGAAATTCTTTTAGAAAATTGAGAACGTCTTTCCAAAAAGGATTCGTAATATTCAGGGCTAAGTTTTTAGTGAAATCTAAACCAAAATGAGAAATTGATGCGACATTACTCTTTACTACTGTGCTAAATACGTGCGCCCAAGTGTATTTTGAATTAAAAAGCCTACGAACCCTGGTAATTTTTAATGCTTTAAATGATACAGTTTCTCGAAAGTCTGTCCTTTTTGCCATTCCAAATAAAGTTGAAAAATAGTTTTTGAAGATGTTTTATATAATCAGAAGAGGGTTTTGGCAGAGACATAAAAAGATTAGTTAATTTTGGTAGGAGAACTGACTTTACAACAGTAATTTTACCAAGTGTGGTGAGATTCCTTCTTGACCACGATTTAATATTTTTAGTAACAGATTGTACTCTCTCATCAAAATTTAATTTTTCAATATTTTCTAAGTTGGCAGTAAAATGAATGCCTAAAACACATTTATCCAATTTAAGCTTGCATCAACAGATAGATGATCAGAACAGTTATATTTGGAGCCAATCCATACAGTTTTTGTTTTACTGATATTTGGTTTGAAGCCAGAATACTTGAAAAATTGAAATAGCAAGTCTAAAGCACTTTAAACACATTTTTCAGTGCCATTAAGGAATAATACTGTATCATCAGCATATTGTTAAAGACATATATTATAACATCCAATATGGATACCTTTGATATGTTGATTTTGACGGATGAGAATACCCATGATTTCTACACATAGGAGAAATATATAAGGCGAAACGGGGTCGCCTTGACGACGAGAATTTGGAGAAAACACCATTTTGCAGGACACAAAGTGAGGCATCAGTGTAAAGAATTTTTACCCATTTTATCAAATCTGGGCCAAATATTTTTTAAAAATATTCACAAGGTTTATCTCCCTTGGGTAAAATTGAAATAATTACTAGTTTTTGGGTTTGAGATAAATTCCTTTATCAAAAGCTAAATTTATAGAATTAAGGTAATATTGTGTCGCTTTTTATTTTTTCGAGCTTGTTTGATCTTACGACGCCAAAACATTTTAGGGTTAGAGTTAGGAAATGATTTTAGTTCTAGTTGTGTTGAAAATTTGTCTGCGTTTAGCTTTTCTGTTAATTCGATTATATTCAACTTTGGCTAAAAGAGCTCGATTGAGAGATATATCGGATTCGTTAAGTCGATAAAGATGTTTAAATCGATTAGATTGATGTTTAGCAGTTTCACATTCTTTATTGAACCATGGTGATTTGATGACTTTGGATTTCTTTATATACTTACTGCCGAGTACCCCACATTCATTGAACGCTCATATCATATAAATATTCGAAAAATCTGTGACTGCATTATCAATTGTAATTTGGCCATTACATAAATATTTTATTATATCGTTAAATGTTGATGTAGTATTTATTAACCTGTTTCTAATATTTGGTACTTTATCTTGATTCCAAACAATTTTGTCGTTAGTGGTTATAATATCATCACATATTGCATAATTGCATTTAAAACTGAAAGATACTGGTAAATGGTCCGAAAATTCAAAGATTTCTAAAATTTCGAAATTGTCTAGGACTATTTCAGAAAAAATCGTGAGTAGGTAATCAACGACGCTTCTACCTGTGGATGATTTAAATGTAAAGTTGCTTATGCTTTCATCACTTCCATACCTGCAGTTTACATTAATAAGACCAGTAGTTTTACAAAGCTGTAAAAGTTTCATATCATAATTATTAACAACTTTATCTTTAGAACATCGTCTGGGTATATCAACAAAAATGTCTTCAGGAAACCAGGAAACACATCAAGATACTTATCAAGATGAATATTTTCAACAGCATCATTTTTGTCAGAAGTTCTGCAATCAAGATTTCCGCATACAACTACCGTTCCAATCTCATTATAACGTGAAATATCATTTTCGATGGATGCAAAAAAAAAATCAAAATTTTCACTGTGATCGTAGAACTTTGAACTTTCTGGTGGAATATAAGTACAACAAAGGTAAACATCTTTTTGAAAGTCAAAAAATGTTTTACAAAGCTTTAACCATAGTATACTTCTTTGGTGTTCTTTATAACTTCTAGACCCTTTTCAATGTTCTTTTGTATAACACAGAAACGCCACCATCATGACGCTTTGCTCGTCTATTGAATTTTCTGCCACAGCAATATTATGAAATGCATGAAAGTTATCAGTAACAAAATTCATGCAATCAAAATTTGAAAGTCTTATCAAAGATACAAATATCGAAATAGTTCATAAATTCACAAAAGTCGGAATCATTCAGTTTGTTCTTAATACCTTGAGTGTTTAGAAGGCATAGTTTAAGTTGTTGCCCCTCAGCGTTCTCCTAGGCAGGATAATTCTATTACTGCTAGGTTGACACCGTTACTGGTGAATTGTTAATTTCCTAGGGTGTCCTAAGTTCAGTTGTTATTGTTTCTGTACTGACCAGAAATATATAATTCAAATTTACTGTGAAAAAAACAATAATTGCATTTTTTTCCCCTGATATTAAGGGAAATCTGTCTCATGCTCTATCCAAAGGCACTGCGTTACATGAAGAGTGCCTTTTTTTTAAAAACTAATCTCTTCCCCCTTTTAAAGGTAAGAAACCAGATAGCCAGAAAGGAGCCGCTTCAAACAGTATTTTATGCAAGTTCCGATGATAATCAAAGGAAAATAAAGTACAAACATGTAAAACAATGTCTAATCTTTTGATATCTGTCCTCATTCGAACGGCACAGTTTGCTCGCCAGTTTGCTATGTTGATACAACTTAGGCAAGGTGTAAAAGACAACATCGGCATAATGACAAGATTGCCAAGACCTTTAGAAAAAGGGATATTAAAGCCATAAATGGAATAAAGATTTTTTTGTTTGTTTGTTTTGTTTTACTAATGAAATAGATTCAGTCTACATTGAACTACTGTCTGGAATCTCTCTAACGTTATCCAAGCAAACAAGGTAGAGTCTTAATCTATAAATAAACTTGTTACTGATTGCTGGCGATCAAACCTGTCCGTGAGTTTTGCCGTTCGAATTTGCTCTTGTTAGCGCTTTTAAACATGCTTGAATGAAATTTTGAGGACAGATATCAAAAGGTAAGGCATTGTGATAAATATTATTTCGCGTATATATCAAAACCGTATCTAGTACTACCCGACACCCCTGTAATCAAAACTTAGACTCGTTGTATTTCTGTTCATCTCTATCATTATACACGTTCATGATCAACTTCACAAAAATTACATAATAATATATAGAAGAATTTGGAGAATGTCGTCATCGTCAGATGTGTATTAAGTATTTTTAAGGATTTTGATATAAAACAAAGCAAAATAAAACATGTATCTCTATTCATTTTCGAAAAACTACCATTTCGATTTTTCTTTCTTCTGTTTTTCATTTTATTGTTCGAATAACTGTACTGAGGTGTAATATGCGAAACTTCAAATTCACAGCAACTAAATTAGACATGAAACTGTAGCAACAACGATAAACCCTATAAGACTTGTTGCAAATTATGGACGTGATTGCAGTGAATGCACTGTGTATCGATCACAAGTCATTGTGAGATTGCATTGCGAATATTTATTTGAATTCTCTACAGATAATAGCATTGTCTCCATTTTGTGACGAATGATTTCTGATGATGGTGTAGTATGGTATCTTGCATTAGTCTGACGATTACCTACATGGTCAAAAGAAATCAAATGCAGACAACAGTCACACAGTTAAATGCATACATCATTCTGGAAAACAAGTAAAACAGCTTTCAAAATTTTAAATGTTTTGCATACTGACCAGGTATAGAACCCTTATTATCATCCTTTACTTTTACTAAGGTATATATAAGATGAAATGTTATTTTAAAAGACAATCAATCATGATGATTACGTAATCAACACCAGTTACGAAATGAAATACAAACAACATTCACACTTTTGATTGCTTGCATCATTCTAGATTGGTATAGTGGTTAAGTGCTTGGCTTGCGGCGCCGACGATCCGGGTTCGATTTCCGGGTTGCACCACTATATTTAAGAGGTTCGTTACCTCCTGCTTCTATGTCGCGATATAACTGAAAAATTGTTGAACCAACTACATCATTCTAGAAAACAAGTAAAATTGCTTTAAAACTTTTTTTTACGTTTTGCATATTGTCCAATTGTCATCCTTTACTTTTCCTGAGGTATGTATTAGATGAAATACCATTTCAAAATGCAACCAATCATGATGATTACGTAAATCACAACCAATCATGATTACGTAAAACACAACCAATCATGATTATTACGTAAAGCACAACCAATCATGATGATTACGTAAATCACAACCAATCACGATGATTACGTAAAGCACAACCAATGATGAATTTTATGAAATACTAAGAGACGTAATAACTAACTTACATGCACAGTCTATTTGAACATGACTTACGGCCGTTGGGGCATTTAGAACAACTTCTGCCCTTCTTGTAAGGTTTTTGTCCTCTCCAATTTCCTCTTTAAGGAAAGAAATTGGAATATTAGACAAACGATTTATTTTCACGTAGCTTGTGTTATCAAACTTTATATAACTATTCAACCAAGGTTTACGATTTACCAGATATAGTGCAAGGTTTTGGTCCATAGTATCCAATTTAAAATGCATGAAATCAGTACGATATTTCATAGGACTGGGATAAAGATATATTAAGATAGTCATTCTTGTTATTATTTGTTTTATCTAAAAACTGTATTAGCTGTGAACTAAATATATTTGGATTATTACAGATATGGAATCCTTATGTGAGAATCCATTGTGAATCAGTAACAAATTATGCATTTAACTAGGATTACAGTTCTATAAACTGGTTATTATTTTCAAAGTTTCTTCGTATATATGTGTGTATGTATTGTTTATTCATCAGAAGCTATACAGCTTACAGATATACATATTATATAGACATTCAAGCAATATGATACATGTATAAGATCAAGTACAGATAAGAGATGGAAAATAATATACTATACTATATAATATGTTAATTATGAAGGGTGTTTCTTAATGAATTTCCCCAAAATGCAAAGTTCCATAATGTTTGAAGAGCTTAAAATTTGCACTAGTTTGTAGACAGAAATATTTCTGAAGATACTTTATTCTTAAGGAGTGATATGATGGACATTTAAAAAGAAAATGGAATTCGTCTTCAGTATCTGTTGTAACAGTGGGCATAAACCTCTGTTCTAGGAAATGTTTCTATAAAGTCCAGATTCCACAGCTAAGCAGTCACACATCATTTTCTGTATGATACAGAGATGGGTTTTGTTAAATATGACTGCAATTTAACATGATCAATAAGGTGTTTGTATACAACGGATTTTGACGGAGCATTAATCTCACCTAACAAATTTTGTTTACAATTATCAATTAGGCGTTGTTTTGCCGTAACTAAGATATATTCATGATTCAGAATATTGTAATTTGACCATAGACCATACAAACCAACAATAGTCAACATACTCTTTACAACAGACATCCAATTTTACAATTACTATTATTATTACATTTTGTGTATAAAAAGTCAAAACTCGATTTCAATATACAGTTGTCTGTAGTGCTTAACTTAAGAAAATATTTCAAAATACGTATTTTGCGAATACATAATAAAGGAAAACGTCCAAGTCCAGAATAAATCATTAGATCGGGAGTTGAACGTGTTTAGTATTGTATCAATTATGATTTAGTTTTAGCAAAACGGTACAGAGGATGCCATTCCTGTACACAATATGTTGGTGCTGTTGTTGGTCTGTGTGTGTGTGTGTGTGTGTGTGTGTGTGTGTGTGTGTGTGTGTGTGGGTTTGTTTGTTTAGTTTCATTTTTTGTTTTTGATTTTAAGATTTTATTTCTGTTTTGGAGGAGGGGGGTTACAAAGTACATTTCAACAATGAAGATATAGTTGGAAATTTTAAAATTTGTAAAATATTTGTATTATCAAACTGCCCAATATTTTCAAGAAATTGAAAAGGAACAAGATATTTCAGTATTCTTGTTACTCGTTACTTACGCTTTGGCATAATTGCAGACGAATATAGTAAACGAGCCATTACTGCAATTCGCTTTGCCACACCCAACTTTGGTAGTCTCTGCCCAAACAACCTGCGAAATAATATTGTAAATGTGCCTCAGATTTCCTATGTGCAGCTGACAATTGATTGTCTCTCATAATATAACATATGAAACGGTATTCGAAATAAGAACATTTCGCTATGCAAAACTATATCTTCGTTATCTCCGCCAGAACAGAATTATTCATGCATTTCATTTATATAGTAGCAGTTCGTTCTCACATTGAACTGATGTGGAGAATATACATATATATGTCTCCATCTTCACAAATCTTCAAATATCTAAATTCTATATGGTGTCAACGAATATGTACGAAATTTGAATTAGAATAAAAGGATTTCTTCTTCAGACAGAGAAATAGCGGCAACAGTAGTAGTAATCATGAATGAATAATGACTAATTATTGTATATAACTTATTGTATGCATCAGAGGTTGCGCTAAATTCCTTAATTGATTTATATGTAATAGTACGGAATACTATTTTCAACGAGTGTGGCTAGCCAATAGAACATGCTTACATCTACACTTCACTTCAACGAGTGTAGCTAGCCAAGAGAACATTCTTACATCTACACTTCACTTTAGAGGTCCAGCTTACTACACCTTATTATGAGTACCGCAGTGATATATCATAAAATGATCGTAATGAATCATATTCAGAACGCATATTTTTCTTTAGAAATGTGCCTGGAAAGAACACTGACTGGCGATTGACACTTCAATTGACCGTCCTGAGTCGGTACGTCATATATATTACAGTTGGATATTTTTGTAAGGTCTATTTATGTGCTAAGCCAGCGTGGCCTAGAGGTATCGCGCCGGACTCCTGATCGGGAGGCCGGGGTTCGATTCCCGCTCTGGCCATGCCGGTGTCCTGTCTTTCGGATGAGACAGTAAAAACCGAGGCCCCGTGTCGTGGTATGCATGGCACGTAAAAGATCCCTCACTGCTTCGGGTGGGTCCGTTGCAAAGGTCAAAATTTGTATGCCCCGCATCAGGCAGATGCCGTCACCATACACGTGAAATATTCATGGTGTGACGTAAAACAAAAGTCAATCAATCAATCAATCTATTTATGTGCTTATTATTGTTTGCCCTGCATGTCATTGGCGACTTCTGTCATAAAGCTGACACAGACGTCTTTTTCATCCTTTCTTTTATATATTAATTTTACCTGTGTATAATGTCCACACATTTTACCCTTTTTGCATGTATTTGCCTCATAGTTATAGTCCTTCTTTTCATTCACCCAAGCTTCTACAGCATTTGCTGCGTCAAACGGACCTATTTTGACGGAAAATAAAAGTAATGAAAATGATATTATAAATAATTATTATAATATAATAATATGATTATTATATTAATAATTATAAAAAAATATTATATCTCTACGTAAGCATATAAAATTAATAAATAAATATATTGTATATTACATAAGAATTTATCAAACATAGAGGGCAATTTAAGTGATGTAACATATATTTGACGCTTCTGTACTAGTCCGATATACATACTTCAAATTCGTTGTGAAAAAACTTATAAATTACATGTATTATGAAACTGAGCAGTATCCCCCTCATACATAACTTTGTCCTTAGATGTTGTTTTGTTTTTGGTTATCACTTATAAATCAATAGGGTAATAAGTTTGCTCTTCAAATATTTATAATTTAAATATATCAGGCTTTGAACATCACATAAGAGACATACGTTGTCGACATGCGCATATGATGTACAAGTAAAAAACGAATGGTACCAAAGGGTAAACCATATCTCATTTGCCATGGAATAAAAGGACAATGTCGTGTATAGTGTCATATTCAGACAAATGCGAACCCCAATAAAATCGAGGCGAGACAAGGTGCCCGGGAGGAGTAAGCGTCCCCTGGTTGCATGCAACACCCATCGCAAAAGTCCTGCAACAACTTTTCAAATCGAGGAAGTAAATACATAATTATACACGTATGAACACATGAAGGAGACAAGGACACGAAGTCAATTTTCTTATTCAAGGCATGAAATGTTGTTTAACTGAAATTCTGGCGTCGGAAAACAAATGTCTGTATATTTACGTATTATGTCAAAAAAGTATTATAGTCAAAAAGTTAAGATGGTTAGTTTGTATTGTCAGGTCCCAAAATACGTACAAATTATATACATGTATATGTTTCCTTTAATTCATATATATGTTAACGTTACCAGTGGTTTTGTACATGTTCTCTCCAACCACACCAAAACCTTTAGCAGTGCTATCAGGATTATGCTTCCAGTCGCATTTCTTAGCATATTCTTCTGCCTTCTTTGCTAGAGTGTCGTCCCACTTCTAAATGTGAGATATGATAATAGCAGGTAAATATGCATAACCCTTGTTTGAAATTATTTTAAAAGTATAACACCAGAAGATATACAGAATAAGTGAATTGACAATACATACAAGCGATCCCGTTAGACAAATCAAGCACTACCAATAAAAACAATGATATACCTAGATATCACCATCACATGGATCACAGAGATAGCCATGGTATCAATTTGCACACCAGATCTAGAGGGTATTATTGTAAAAAATTCTTGGCTTCAACCCATTTCCGAACTTCAAATACTAGGCCATATCTATGCTACAACATTGATTATTTTATAATAAAAACAGTACTTCATAAAAAATCATTAGCATTGTATACTAACTAAAATGTTACTTTTCTGTCCTGTATTCATGTGCATTTTGAAAATAACAATTATAAATGCAAAAGACTGTAGTATAATAAAACAATGTGTACCTACCATCTGCATCATGTTGGCTGCTCTTGGCCTTACTTTTCTTCGGGCACTATTGTGAGCATCTACAATCGCTTTCTGTTCTGACATTCTGTCCTGTTGTGAGGAAGGCTTTTGTCCGCCTTGTGGCAATGCCTTGGATGTCCCAGACCCACGTCCTGGACTACATATAATAGTAAATAATCACTAAGATTTCGAATTTGCCAGTCGTATTTATAATGTTCAAAACAATCATAATTAAGCTTTTTCATGATATTCAGTTTACACAAATTAAAGAAATAAGATGGAGTATTGCACGGGGATATTACAGAGACAGTGTTTAATACATGTTTGGAAATGCCGATCATTATATGAAAAATATGTTTCACTAATCAAAACCAATTAAATACATTTGAATATGTATACATTTGCATTGCATTTCCGATGAGTTGGAAGGTGGGCCTGCAAATCGGTTAACCTCACCAATTGAGTACCGTTTGTTACTCAATTGACCGTCCTAAGTCGGTATCGCATCTGTCGTACAATCAATACTTTTGTAATGTCATTGCATGTATTTTATTACTTGTTGCCAAATTTTATTGTACATCTCTTTGGTAACTCAAGCCTTACAGCTAGCTAAGTCAAATGTCTTTGCCTTTCCCTCCCATGTATATGTTGTACATTACAATTTGTCACGTTCTAATGGTCCTGTATTTTATTGTGATCACGATATCTGGAGTTTCAACGACAGTTTTTCGGTATCTTAACTTTCTGATGAGACAGTATAAGCAGAGATCTGCTTCGACTGGTCCATTGTAGTTGTCTTAAGTTCTGTGCAAGGCATTAGGAAGGTGCCGTCACAATATACATGAATTAATCTTTGTAACGTAATCATGTGATGTAAATGGAGTAACAAACAAATCATCATTATTGATTAACTTGTACATACTTGCATAATTTCTGATCAGAGGAACATCCATTCGGACATTTCCCACAGGGGTTTCCTTTGAGGTAAGGTCTATCACCATTAACTCTATGAAAATAAATTCATATGTAAATTATATTGGTGACGTCCTAACTTTACGTACAATGTTCTTAAAATTAACATCTAAAGTAGTCCCAATAAGGATAAACTGTTTAATGTGGGTATTCTGCAAGATTTTCCACGTGGTGACCGTTGTATAATATGACTGCTAATTAATCTAGTATAAGATATCGGCTAATCAAAACAGAACACAAATTACCAATGTCAAAACTTACTCTTAATTTGAGGTATCTTACATCAAAATATTGATAAATCAGAGTTAATATTTTGGATATTTGATATTTAGGGTTCATTTAAACATTTTCTGGCATTTTCCATGTATTCTATTTCCAGTGCTGCTGATAGGGAATTTATAACCAAAATGAAAGTATCCTATGTTGAGTGCATAATCTAAAACTTATCTCCTGTAATTAAAAGAATGATACATTTTATACATTGGATTTCCACAGTTTCGACCATGAGCATCATTGAAGAGACACAAGTTATCAAAATGCACTGAATAACTATATGTGTACATCTTCTGATATTTAATTCAACATTATCTAAGGCATTTCGCTTTATGAAAAAAAGATGTAATAAATCAATACGGCAGTTAGTAAATATTTATATTTATATTTTATTCTATAATGGCAGCAATACCAAGTGCTTTGTTTTCGACACTGTGTAGTAGATTGCATGCCGCAACATGACTGAAACTGTCCAAATAATGTGAAACTGTAATCAACCAACCAACCGATAAATCAACCAACAACTATAACTTGTTATAGTATTACTTATCACAACTTCCATATAGATAGATAGATAGATAGACAGATAGATAGATAGATAGATAGATAGATAGATAGATAGATAGATATAATAGACAGACAGCCAGATAGATAGATAGATAGATAGATAGATAGATAGATAGAGAGAGAGAGAGATAGATAGATGGAATGATAGATAGATATAGAGATATATGCAAGTTTGCATTTATAAACTTGTCAATTGATTTTCTGTCTTAGCGGACTGCATATACATCTATCAATGCATTGATATGATGCATTGTTTAATGAAGTTTTAAATTGTACATACCGTGCATTGTAATAACAAATGGTCATCAGTCTGTTCCTACATATACTAGCACCACAACCAACACGGTTAGCCGATGCCCAGGCAAGCTTCAACATAAAGTTAAAACATTAGAGTACGAGGCATCCATACATCATGACATATCTTGCGATGCTTTCATTCGCCTGATGATTGGTGCTCCCACTTCACCACTTTGGTCTGTTTTATTCATACTTCTCCCAGTTTATTGTCATTATAGATGTGTATTTGTTATGTGGTTGAACTGATCAACATTACGTGGGAAAATAGGGGAATTTTGTTCACCTAGTTTATACTTCTAAAACTAAATGTTCGCGCATTATCATTACTTAAGTGAAGAGACATAAATTGTTAAATGAGTGCAATATTAAAATGATGCACACACACACACACATACACACACCCACACACATATATATGCTTATTTGATATAGACTGCGATCACAGTACATTACATATGGAACACAAAGCTACTTATATGACTCCAAGAAGAAAATGTGTTATCTTTTCATTTTTGTTTTAAATCACACGAACATTATCGCATTTAAATGGTGACAGAATTTACCTAATGCAATGCACAGAAATTTGGACCTGTGCAACGGAGCCCTTCAAAGCAGTTAGGGATCGTTTAAACAATATTTGGATCGCATACCTGTCTAATAAAGACCTCGTGCACAGTAGACAGAACATATATGATGTTAACCTGCTATTACAGACATATGAAAACATACTTGCTTATATAGACTGCATACGAAAGGACTTCTATATCTGCATTGGTTGTTGTCATAGTCATAGTACCTTCTAAAGTAATTCCAGGTGTTAACAGCGACAACTGGGTTGATATGACCTACAGATAATGTAATAAAGAGATTCAACATATCTGAAAATGAATGAGTTATTTAAAACTCTATTCGTAGTTATCAACACAAGCGGTTAACATCGTATTTACTTATGATTTTAAAAATGTGTCCATGATTTGTTTCCAATTGTCGTCATTTGTATAGCAACATATTATTCTATAATTTTTCATGTGTGATAAAATATTTATGACCTCTCTTCTTGAGAAATTTGTTGATCCTTGTTCTCTATATGGAGAATTATTTATAAATTTTTAAATGTGTGTCCTTTGATTGTGCTGTTTTTGCGGTGAGTGGGAAGGTGGGCGCCCATTAACCAGACCAATTGAATGACATTTGTTACCTTAACTGACCGTCCTAAATCGGTATCGTAACCGCAGCACAATCGAATATTTTTGTTATATATTTCCGTGTATATTCTAGTATTATCATGTTTTGTGTGCATGTCCTTGGGATTTTTGTCATACAGCTTTGTTAAATGTCGTCAGTTTTCTCTTTTATTCATGTTCATGGTCTTTTGTTTTGATTTAAAGAAAGATTTTGCATGATTGACACCGGTGTGGCTCGATGGATGATCACAGTGTGTACACTGGTTTTTGTCTTTCGGATGAGAGATTTCGTGTCATGGTAGGCGTGGCACGTAACATTTCTTCACTGTTTCAAGAGAGTCCGGTGCAAAGGTATAAATGTCTGTGCAGTGATCAAGCAGTTGTCCTCACCATATAGTGAAACACTGGGTAGTAACATAAAAGAACAATCAATAAATCAATTTTGCAGGAATGTCAACCACACCCCTAAGTGATATTGATTGCCATACCATTCTGGAATCAAAATTTACAAGGAATTCTGGGTATCATGAGAAACTAACAGGTTATTGATGAAGATGTGCAAATCTAATGTGTTGTATATAAACTGCAAAAGGAGTCGAAAACTTCGATACAAATCCAAAATTATTGTATTTATCGTTATATTAGTCTTTTTTCTTTCTTTTCTATTCTTTTTTTTTCATACCAAAAGATGTATAAAGTTAAAGTAATAGATAAAAAACTGATTGAACATAATCAGTTGATTGTTAGTGTTAGATTAAATATAATTCTAATCTATGTTTTCAAGTTTCTTGACACGCTTACCCCTTCCATGCATGTAGTCTTACCTCTGACTTCGTTAAATAAATAGACATGTTCTTATTGTGTTCACTTTATGGTATTAAATGTAAAGTTGAAGGATAAGTTCAAACCGTAAGTCCGAAAATCATGAAACCAAAGGACATACACAATCAGTGAAAATAAATACCAAGTAGAATATAACAAAAATGTCTACAGCCGCCACATATACGCAGTAGAAAGAGTCAAATCGTGTAAATTCCATATATATTTATATATTTACATATGGAGAAGTGAAAGTAGGTAACCTTCTAGAATAGAAGGTGTCAAATCTGTGTAACATGATCGGAATCGGTCTCAGTTCAGAATATCATTTAATAGGCTGGATAACGAGATATCATATTGTGTAATTAAGAGTCTCATAACGACCACAGAACTTCCTCAGTGACGTTGTTAGTGTAGCACATATATAACCCCGGTTGAGTAGCTTATCTTAAAGTATCTTAGCCCTTAGAACAAAGTCAAAGCAAAGCTGCATAAATCAAGTCATAGAATCATGATATGCCAGCAATGTACTCAGAATAAATGTATCTCGTAAACCTTAGGGATGACATAACAAAACCTATTGAATCTTTAGTAGGTATAAATGTAGACCCAGAATCAGCAATAATAAAGTAACACTGTATAGTTTATAACAGATTCTCACCACAATGTAATTGATTTTGGCCATAATTCTTGGGTAGATTAGGGTTGCGTCTCCAACTGCATTTCTTTGAGTAATCGTTGGCCATAGCAGCAAGATTATCATCCCATTCCTAGAACCAAAACAGAAAGTGAGATCTGGATAATCAATATAACAGAATCTACTTTAAAACAAAACTAAAACACATAGGTAATAAAACAAGATCTTATCTTTGAAATGCTGGGTATTTTACATTACATTTCACGTTTAGTACATTATTACATGCAGCAGTATTACACACACTTACATACACACAGTGTTAATAATTATACTTGACTGAATACCGGCAAAGGTTTCTTAGCACTAATCACTATAACAGTAGTTGGTAAGTCATGTTATCCATGACTACCATTGCCAAATACAATTCCTTCAGGCATATAAGAGTTAGTGTCATAGCAAGTTGTTTCATGACTTTCAGTTTATAAAACAAATTAATAAAACAACCCCAAACAATCAGAAGATATTGAATAATTTAACACTAATGTAAGTTGTGTGTGAGTTCAGTATGAAAAATTATAATATGTTTTACCTAACCTTAGTTTCGTTCTACGTATCTGAATAGTATTAACTTAATATTGACTTCCATCCTTTACTAAAGTACATCGTCTGACTATAATATAACCAATAAAGGCATAGAGTAACATAGTTGGTTTTGGAAATAGATTTTTGATTTAATTACATGAAACTATGCCAAAATAAAACAATATGAACGCTTGCTGTAAAATATATAATACAGAATGCAGATTGCAGATATGTCATTATGCAGTTTTTGTTTAATTTAAAATTTGTGTTTCATTTTATCTAGAAAGTCCAAACATAAATAGTATGACAACAACAATGATGATGATGATGGTGATGATGATGAACATTATCATCATCATCATCATCATCATCATCATAATGATAATTATGATAACAATAATAACCAGTTAATACCATTTTTATAACGAGAAAACTCTTACCAATTTGTCCATATTGGCAGCTGATGGACTCACTTGTCTACGATAATTGTTATGTCTATCTAGGACCTTTCGTTTCATTTCTGCCGTAAATGTGAATGTTTTCTCTCGCTTTCCCACCGATATCAGTTCATTTCCTAAATCTACAAAGTCATCATCGTCATCCGAAGTATCGTCTTCATTAACTGTCTCAGATATGTCTTTTTCTGAGGAATAACTTCGTGAATCGAATATGTCATCATCATCATCATCGACATAAGAATCGCTTTTACTTTCTGGGCTGCTTTCAGACTCTTCGTTCTGAAAAGAAATAGTTAAAACTGTTGAGGATGCAACAAGGCAAAGAAACACAATTGCTAAACCAGCCATTGGATAAGGTCGTTATAGCAAACCCAATCTTTTGAATCTGATCATCTATATATACCACCGAGAAAATATTTTTCGTAGAGGGAAAATATGATTGGTTATCACAACGCCTTTGCTGTTACATTAAAAGTATGAATGCATGATTTCATTTTCGCCGGAACAGATTAAATCACTGGATGTTTTTTGATTGAAAAAAGACGTCGGTTTGATTTAAATCTCCAGTGCTAATTTTAGAGAATTTTCGAATGTTTATCATCATAAAATTGCATATAATTTTGTATGCTGTAAGATTAAGAGATATATAATAGGGTATGACCCTATATTTAACATTATACCTTTCAGTATTTGAATCACTATAACGGACAACGAAGCTTAAGAGCCGTATCAAGTTTTGCGATTATAAAAGAAATATATATATATATATATATTATTAAATAAATACAATACACTACCCGGGAGAAGTAAGCGCCCCTGCTTGCATGTACCACAAGTCACAAAGTCCTGCAACACTTATTTAAGTTCAGGAAGTGCATACATATATATATATATATATATATATATCTTTATATATATATATATATATATATATATATATATATATATATATATATATATATATATATATATATAAAATGTCAAATCAAGCATTGTCAAAAATACAAGATGGTTAGTTTGTATGATCAGATCCCCAAATTTTCGTTAACTTTTTTAAAATCTCAAATTGCACCATATTTTAAATACAAGCATGTATTATGTTTTCTGACAAGAAGATATAAAAAGCGTATTGCTAGGCTTCAAAGCATACGACGGCGCCACTATGTCTGTATGAACTATTGTACAATAATGGTGCTGATAAATGCTTAAAAGCGAGATTGAAAATAAAGAATTATGAAAATGCTTCTCAGTCAATTGAACAATATGATGTGTATTTTCATCTCACAAAATACAAAATGAAGCATATTTGTCATATCGAAAAATATATACGCAGGGCACCAATTTCATTTTAATGTAAACATCATTATTGCCCGAAGGTTTTTGGCATATGCCAAATTATAAATTTTATGTTCACCTATGTCAGTGAAAGCTCTAAAATAATACTTTAAAAATTATATATGTACAGAAGCATAAAGAATATTGAACATTCAAAGTACAGTGGTATTTATTTTGTTTTTGGGGTTTTTTTTTTTTTTTTTTGTTTTGTGTTTTTGTTTTGGGGTTTTTTTTTTTCTTTTTGTTGTTTTTGTTTTGTTGTTTTTCTTTTTCTTTTTTTTTAATCTATTTATTCACAGGTCCAAATTAAGATGTTAAGGTTTACCTCGGTGCAGTGGCCCTAACCTGAATGTTTAAATTTAAGCTTTAAAATATAAACATCTTTGTTAAGGGAAAAATACCAGACCAATAAATATATGCAATGAATCCTGAAATAAGCAATTTAAAGTGACATCCAAATAAATATGAAATGAAATGGAAATTGAATTATTCATAAACAATTAATATTACCTTTGACTGAATTTCCGTTATCGAGGAAAGCGCAAAATTGCACACACGGCATTCTTATGCATTTATAGTGGCTCACAGTGGAATTTTATGGAAATACTTATATCTTGCAATCTTAAATTAACACACACACACACACAATAGAAAGTTCATAAACGTATTTAGTTAACTTTGGTAGAAAGAAAGGTTTTCTCACCTAAACAAAATCAGGTTGTAAAATATCCCGCAATTTAAATTCTTTGGTTGAGGAAACAAGCGTATTACTGAACATGAGCTATCATGGCGATGTAAAATGTATTACTATCAACTTTAATTTGATGGATTTGTCTTGCGATAATATATTATTTAGAATTCAGTTTTGTTAACATATATAGTATATTTCTCAAGTAACAACATCTAACCGTAACAACGAATCTCGATTTTACTGTATAGTTAAAATACAGATAGTTTATATGTAATTCTTAAATTGATCGATTTGCCAGATCTTGCACTAATATTTGGATCTCCGTAACAATCTACTTTCTTTCAAACTTTGACACTGGGTTAAAGATACCAAACCCATAAAGAACTTTTCGAAAAATTTACAGATTTTATTCAGATATTCTTATCTAAATTCGTAAAACTTACTTTCCTCAATATGTGTGCAGCAGAATCTCTCATTCAAATTTTCATTGTGCTTTGACATACATATTCGGGAGGGTCAAACAATTCGATATCATCATCAAACGCCTTCAACAATTATTAAATCATCGCAAAGAATATAAATGTTGTATAGGGCCCTATAACAGTCTTATTTAGAATTTTCTGTAGGCGGTGTAAGCGTTACTCTCTTACAAGCAACAGGAATCTGACAGTATTGGCTCGTTATAGGAATACTGCAAGTTCGAAAATTTGTGATATGAACAAACCGGGTATATGTTCGATGAAACCAATATGGCTCAGTAGATGAGTTACTCGGCTCATGACCAGGGTTCGACCAGGTCCAGGGTTGGATTCCCGCTCCCTACGCACACTGCTATTCTGAAACAGTAAAAACCGAGGTTCCATGTCACGGTAGGCGTGGCATCTGAAAGACCCCCAAATGCTTCGGTTAGGTCTGATGCAGTGGGAAAAAAATCTATGCGATTCATTAGGCATATGCTGTCACCATATACGTGAAATAATCGTGGATTGACGTAATAGAAGAATCAATCAATCTATCGGATGAGAATGTAAAAACCACAGGTCACGTGTCACGGTACGCGTGAAAAGTCAAAGATCCTTTATCGCTTCGGTGGCTCCTATGCAGTGGTATAAATGTCTTTGAAATGCACCAGGCGTATGGCATCAAAATGTACGTGTCATGCAGAAGGGTCAACCATAATTCAGTGTTTGAGATAAACAGTATTGAAGTTACAGTGAAGCGATTAAGATATTGCAAGTTTATGTAGACCAGTAAATACATTTGTGGCTTTAGTGATCTACTCGGCTGTAGACAAGTAACTGAGAGTGCTTTAAAGCGTGTTATCTTAATGCGCGGCAACCATTATCATCTAAATGTTTGCACCTGTTAAATCAGAATATTGACTCATTTGCACCCATAAAGAGATGATTATGTGTAATAAAGAGTCCTTTTATTCATGGTACTTAAATATGAAAATCACACCATTTAAAGTATATTCTCTTTTACTTTACTTTATTTATTTATTTTACAATCATTTGGTTTAATACGAGGATATTATCTCAGCAGTTTGTTTGAATTATCAAATATTTGTCAGAATTATCAAATTTGTTTTCTGTTACGCCTCTGTAGCGTGTGGAAGATTGTAAACAAGTTGCGAAACCAGGATATTTAAATAAACAGTCGCAAACAGGCTAAGGACCACATCGCTAACCTGAATGGCAGTGTTTTACTGCACTGGATGTCAGTAAAGGACACTTAATGACGATACACTTATTTTATTTATATAGATATTCATAAGAGAAAAAAGAGGAGTTACCGGCTCAGTTATGTGGCAGAAGTCACCATGGAGCTATACAATACATGAATATAAATAATATAATAGAACATTTAACACATTACAAAAATATTTGATTGTAGTGCAATTACGATACCGACTTAGGACGGTCATTTAATTTGACAAAAGCCAAACAAATAGTGTGGTTAACCGGTTTACGGGCCCACCTTCCCACACACCTTAACAGCAGAACAATCAAAAGACGTACATTTAAAAATGGATAAATAATCCTCCATGTAAAGAACAAGGGTCAACAGGTATCGCATATTGAGAGGTCATAAAAATAAAAACACGTAAGGTATTGTAAAAATGAAACAATGATGATAAAAGAACCAAACAAAAAAACAATAAGAAGAAGAAAATAAAAACCACAATTAGATAAATAAATAAAATGGAAAACACGTACGTGTGGAATTTCGCCCCCTGAGACAATGTTTAAACTCAGAATTTCTTATAAATATGTTACCATGTACATTCTATAAGAATGTAAATCTGCCAAGTACTAGATCATTGAATCATTGCAGAAATGTATATTGTATTTGTAAAAATCTGTTGTGACCAAACTTGATATTTGTATTGCATCTTCTCGGTACGCGACTTTCGCACAAGACACGAAATGTACAAATTTAAAACCCCCATCTACGTCGAACACATTACCTAATGAAGAAGGAATGGATCTATATGGAAGAAAAATATTAGTCTAATGCATTATCTGTAGCTACGGTAAAAACTTCGTTACTCAACTTTTTTATTTATCTTCGTTTCAGAATTTTCTCATTCATAGTGCAACGAGGGATATTATTTTCATCAACACGTTTCTTTATTAAAAAACTTTTAATTCTCGTGAACATTGTGAAAATTATACGACTGTTAAAAAATAATTGTTCGATTCATACGAAATGTTCCTTTGAAAGTCGTGTCGTATGAATTTTTACATTATTTATCTTTAATCAACATACTATGTAATTACATGTCATGAGACTTTCAAAGTCACAATGCACTATTACACTGGCTGGTCGAAATTACAACCATAACAACCAAACAAACCATATTTGCAATATGTGACATAGCAAAGATGAATATTTACAGGAGATTAAGATATATTGAATTACTGTTTAAAAGATAATATTTTCAGTAACAGTGACAATGACAAACCATATTTGCAATATGTGACATAGCAAAGATGAATATTTACAGGAGATTAAGATATATTGAATTACTGTTTAAAAGATAATATTTTCAGTAACAGTGACAATGTCAGAGGGAAATACCAATGTAAATATGCATTATAATTGGAAAACCTCAAATGCGAAGATGGAAAGTGACATTTTAGTCTCCCAGACTAAAAAGATTTGTCGTCAATATTTGTACCTGATTTTGCGCTCTCAAATTAAGTTATATATAGTCTTACTATAGCCGTAATGGCTCGGTTGCTGGTGTTCAGCTTAAAATCGAGAGGTCTCCTGTTCGACTCCTATCGTTTGAATGAAGCTGTAAACCCAGGCAATATGTCACAGTAGACGTAGCACGTAAAAGATACCTCAGTTGTTCCATTGGGTCTATTGCAAATGTATACATTTCTATGCAATTCATCAAGCAGATGCCATCAGCATATACGTGAAAAATTGTAGAGTGATGTACAACAATAATCAATTCTAATCATAAAAGAAAAAAGAGGAGTTACTGGCTCAGTTATTTGGCAGAAGTCACCATGGAACTATACAATACATAATTACAGTTGGTGAAATTGTAACCTTTGTTCTGAGGGCTAGGCGACTTTCAGATAAGTTACTCAACCAGGTTTATATATGTGCTAGACTAGCAACGTCACTGAGGAAGTTCTATGGTCGTTACGAGACTCTTATTACTCCATATGATTTCTCGTTATCCAGACTTTTAAATGATATTCTAGATTGAGATAAATTCCGATTATTTTACACAGATTTGATACCTTCTATACTAGAAGGTTACCTAATTTGACTTCTCCATATATAAATGTATATGGAATTTACACGATTTGACTCTTTCTACTGGGTTTATGTGACATGTGTTGCTAGCGAGCAGGAGATGCTCACTCTCCCCGGCCTGATCTCACTCTGTCATAGGGGTTCATATATGCTCTTCAAGTAGACATATTTTGTTATTTTCTACTCGGTTTTTATTTTCACTGATTTTGTATGTCCTCTGGTTTCTTGATTTTCGAATTTGTGGTTTGGATTTATCCATCATCTTTAGATTATAAATCTATATTGAACGTCAACTTAAAACGAATGTTGCCTTAAATTTTCAGTTAATATACAATTACAACAATGAGAGCACTGCTAAATAACTTAATCTTTTTCTTTAAATTGGAAATTTTAGAAAGTCATGATTTTGGAATTTATGTGTAATGTCCTAATGCATGAACAGTAAATAGTTGTATTATTAAGAATCATTTAGACAGCATTTTTGCTGTATATTGAACAATTTATTCGGGAAACAATTTTATTTCAAAATAATTTATTCGACATATTGGCGTCGCTGAGAGAAAACTAGGCCTCAAAGTCCCATTTCTACAAATTACAGAGAAATTCGACGAGTTACATGAATGCACTGTGATTTTCATATAAGCGTGAAATACTCATTTTACTAAGACATACATGTCGTCTTTTATTTGAGTTCATTTCAATGAAGTTCATGAGAAATAGAATCAAATTATCGTGGGTAATGTATTTTTATACATCAAATTATACAAATTCTCCTTCCCCTTTGAAATATAATTATAATAACGAAATTTTCCATGAATCAAATGAAATCTTACAATTCTTTTCACTCACCGGTACGAGTCATCAGTGAACTTGAAATTGTTGTTGGTGTTAATAGATTTCTTTTGCTAGTGACCATTCTGTGTTTTCATGTTGCTTGAGCTGCTGGAGCGTAACACGCTACGATGGACATTCACGTTCTGAGACTCAGACGTGAACCTAGGTGTCTGGTAGTATACAGCGTTTGCTGTCTGAACAGCATTTGTTGTCTGACTAGTCCTCACGCGATGAATGCTAAACATATATATGTAGACAGCACTAAAAAATATTTTAACGGGGTATACGAAATGAACATGTACTAAAAATGTTTAAAAACTAAATTAAAACCTAAAAACTCCGCGGTGAACTATTACGAGATCGATATGATAATCGGAAAAGAAGAACCAGAATTATGCATGACACTTAAATTACAATGAAACATTAGTTCTGATGCATTTTATTTGTAACACGTGTTATCATTGGTCAAACGATATTTAAAATTTTAAATGGTATTATGGATGCATAATATATGATCTTAAGCACTTCGTAAATAATTATGGTTTCTGAACCAAGTCGCAAATCATCGTCAATTTGAGATTTACACTTCTGTGATACAATGTAAAAACCCGTTAAGTTATTCATCCTAATTAAACGTGATAACACGTTTCCGAAATAAAATTTTCAACTCTCAACACTGAAAAGCACATGCTGTACTGTTAATTTTCTGAAGTTCTTGATGTACTTTATTGTGGCAATTATTGTCGAAATATTCACATTATGTAAAACTTTCTCTTGTCGCGTTTGTTCTACATGACCGCATGTCGTTCTCGCAAAATTTTACCGGTTAATGCATTTCTATGCTAATTTGAAGGGTCACATGCAGTAGGGTAGGGTAACCATGCCTTATGGTAAAACTACGTTTTTGACGGGGGATTCGCCGATACCCCTTCAGTTTTTGTAAAATACTAGCATGGTAATCCCTTAATTTCTGACTTTATTTTTCAAACTAAACCGGACATACGTACCATCTCGACGTCCATATTCTAATCAAAACATTCGAATAATGACATCATACGGAAAACACACTGGAACTTCACGACATCAATGCTAAGCAGTAAGATTGTGGAAGTCAGAAGTGATTATTAGCGACAGGCGTGATCAAACGGTAATAAGATAAATAGGGTTTATATACCCCCATAAAATAAAATACAATTAGAATTAAGTGTTAATATCAAGAACTTGTGGGATTGCATTCGACATTTATATGATTATTCTATAATAGTATAACATTGAATAGGTATTCATGAGTTTTCTGCAGGAAAGGTTATTCTATTATATTGTGTTTTTATTTATGCGAAAATATTTCCTAAATAGGATTTGACGATTAAGAGGTCTGTATAGAGGATATCTGAGAAGTTACAATAGCTGTCACAACACAAACGTTTCCATAGAAAAATGTTAATTCAATAATTAAAGATGTGTATCTCACCAAGTCAATACATTGAGATTCCTAAGGGTTTTAGATAATAAAGACAATTGGAATATGTATTACTTTTATGACCATTTCAAAATGTTTGGAACTAGGGCATGAGAGAACGGTGCTGATGTGTTATTTGATACTGTACAAAATGAATGTACTTATTATAACTTGACTATAATATTGGATATAATGAAATGTACACTGTTCTACGCAAGCTCAGTTTCAATGTTACCTGGCTATGATTGTCTTATTAATGATAAAGTATTGAAATCACTTATTGATCTACCATCTTTGTAATTTTTTTTTTTTGTCTTAAGCCTTTGACACAATCCAATCCAATCCGCTTACGCTGAACATGTATAACATGGTCTTATTGAAAAAAAGTGTACTAGTTAATTTTATGTCGGAAGAAGTCGTATTGTTTTATCAACTGCAATAATGCCTTTGGTTGTACCAATTGGAAAATGCTATTATCAAAAACTTTAGTGTAATGATACAATTAATAAAATGTGTAAAGTAATAAATTCATGGAAAACTTGGGAAAATGCTGCACGAGAAGATACTCGCCATTGTTCAATGTTCTTCCTTTTTCAAAGTGATTGTGAACTTCACGGCGAAGCTCTGTTTGTTTGCAATATGTTTAAATTACTTTCAAAAATCAATTCATAAATGTAAATTGCGATTTCATTCTTCAGAGAGAGGGATCCATGTTTTGCTTAAGTATACAGATAATTCTGTTTCTGTTCTGACTAAATCACCGTCTGATTGATTTGACATGCTTGACCATATGTACGTGTATACTATAATAAATGGAAATTATGACGAAAAGTTATTAGAAATAAGGTTATTGAGTTTTGAAAATAAAGCAAATTGTATGGAAATAAAAAAGTATAAAATACTGTAATACTGAGATTAAAACTGTTAATCACGTCACAAAGGAAAAATTTTAAATTACATTCTTAACATAACATGCACGTTAACGTGAAAAGTGGTCACGGGTACTGCTTTAGCACACATGCCAGGACTGCTCCACCGGACGCGTGAGTTGGTTGGTTGATTGATTGGTGTTTTACGTCGCTTTCAACAATATTTCAGTTATATCGCGACATGGAAGCAGGAGGTTACCAACCTCTTAAACATAGTGGCGCAACCCGGGAATCGAACCCGGATCGTCGGCGCAGCAAGCCAAGCGCTTAACCACTACACCACGCCTGCCCCTCCGGACGCGTGAGCGCTCCTCGCGCGTTAACACGGATAGAACTAATAAAAAAAATACTTAAACTTAGAAAAAATTGATAAATATATATTCAAATTATTGTATGTTGGGGTATTGTTTACAGTGAAGTGCAGTCTTAACATAACATGTTAACCTCTGGTTAACCTGGCGTTTCCTCTTCTCGTGCTGTGCACACGTGTTTGCTATAACGCAGATTTTTTTGGGAAAATTTTGAGAACGCGTTAACTCGCTTGACTGTCGTTTGAATGTCCTTGACAACCACGTTCGCTTACTTAATACTTAAAATAAATATTAGAGCATATCAACCTTATTATTTTGTACACCAGACGCCCTTTTCAACAACTTATGTCTTTTCAGTGAATTTTATGGCCGAATGATTGGAATAATAATAATGAATAATATTTGAAGAGCAAATTTAAAATCAAAGTTAAAACTAATATTTACATGTACATATAGAAGAAGCTGAAGGAAGATTTTTATATACATTGTATATATAAATATTTTGATTCATTGTTCATTGTTTTACATCACTATGATTATTTCAAGCATCTGTACCGCATAGTAAATTATACCTTTTGCAACGGACCCTCCCAAAGCAGTGAGGGATCTTTTAAGTGCCAAGCCAACAGCGACACGGGACCTCGGCTTTTGCCCTCTCAGCCGAAAGACAGAAACTCGGGCTTCCCGTCACGAGACATCTACTTGTCAAAACAAGCTTGGATGCAATTTCCGAACATTGTAACAAAATGCATTCTTATTTCATTGAATAGTAATAATAATAATAGTAATAATAATAATAATAAAATAATAATAATAACAGGAGCAACGCCTATCGTGGTATAATGCGCCCGTCGCTTAATTCGGACATGATCAATTCGCGTTTGGCATGATTTTTATGAAAAACATCTGACGTTTCCCGAAGTTAATTGCGTTTCATAGCATTTTACCATAGGAATAAGTCCAAGGGCAGAAATGGTCCTATCCAATCCTTCTTGGAACTTGACCTGCAAAAACAAAAATTTGAAATTTTTTAGTACAAGCCCCCCCCCCCCCCTCCCATAAATTATAAATTTCTCAAAAATGAAGAAAAAGATACGAATACCTGTAAAATATGTGGAAGTTGGTACATTTTCATGGTAAATTTCAATTTAAATTTAAATTTTTACAAAAATTAGATTTTTAATGAATTTTCAAAACAATATCTTGAAATTTATAAGGCCAAGGGCCATAAATCCGTCAAAAGTAGGTTAATCGTAACAAAACTCAAACTGGTATTGACGCCGCTTGGAATAAAGCTATATACCAGAATTTCAACTCAATATCTTGAAAGACGGCAAAAAAAAGTCCGGAAAACATGACCTAGGACATATGGTCACCCCCCCCCCCTAAAATTATAAATTTCTCAAAAATGAAGAAAAAGATATTAAAACCCGTAACATATGTGATATTTGGTACATTTTACTTGTTTCATGATAAATTTCATAATGTTTTGACAAAAAATAGATTTTTAATGAATTTCTGAAAAAATCTTGAAATTTATAAGTCCAAGGGCCATAAAAGCAGGTCAATCGTGACAAAACTCGAACTGGTACTGACGCTGCTTGAAATAAAGCTATATACCAAATTTCAACTCAATATCTTGAAAGACGGAAAAAAGTCCGGAAAATATGACCCCGGACGGACGGACGCACGGACGGACTCATCAGCCAATCAAGTCGCTTAATTATCATCAGCAGTTTTGATGACATCGCGAGAAGATCTAATTTTAGAAAAGCGCATGGTCAGCCAAAGATAAGCAAGTGACTTGATTGGCTGATGAGTTTTCAATGACTGCTGAATGTTTGGAAATAAGAATTTAAATATACAAGTGAAATTGAGTGATTTGCGGCATTTAAACACAGAAATGAGGCATAAATGAGGAATTTATTAATTAGTTTTAGTGTTGGGACTTAAAATATGCATGAATTGGTGAGTAATACTTACATTATATCATTTTGTTTACAATCCATAAAATCTCACGATTTGGCTATGTAAAGCAGTCTGACGGTAGGGCATAACGACAAATGATAAAAATGCCCTTCGTCAGATTTGTCGGACTAATTATATAAAAGCCTAAAACATATTAAAAGAGGACCCTTGCAAACGGTGTGATCAAATTCGTCGATCAAGTTATCTAAAACGCGATGTTTCTACAGAGAATGTTTACAACCAACTTATCACGGGATCTAAATCGGAACCGACCATATCATGGACACTGATGGAGGGCGAGGTAAATAAACTTGACGAATAACTTTTAAAATCTGCATTCAAGTCAGCTAAAGTTAGTTTTCACTGAAATCGTTTTGGAGTCTCCCTTCATCGTATTTTTCATTAAACTGCGCATGCGCGAAGTCAGATTATGGTTCTTTTTATGGAATGCCCACTTTATTTACGAAGTATTTTCGTTTTCTTTTGATATCTCCGACGGTTAAGTTAATAACTTCGGCCATACGAGAAAAATACAGTTTTTGTTTTACATGGCCAAAGTTTTGAAATTATACCGAATTGTAGGGTATACAACTTTAACGCGAATAGCGCACTTTCGTTCTATCGAGTAGTACTGGTACTTGCCCTAAAGTAGTCTAATTTAATTGACATGCATTTTGATTGGTTTGATAATTAGTATTATGTAAATCACTCTAAAACTGAGGCGTATCTCCTTAATGCATAGCTCTGTCCCTAGATTGATTCTTTGGTTCACTTTTCTGTCATTTTGGTTTCAGTACTGCTCTTCAAATATTTATATAATATGAGAATGCCAACCATTCGGCCACAAGCATCACTGAAGAGACATAAGTTGTCGAAATCCGCATCTGGTGCACAAAATTAAAATGTATATATTTTCTATATCTATTATAACCACTAGGCCGGTGATTGATAGTTCCCGAGGGCATCATAAGTCTAGTTTTCAGTGCTTTTGTACTGACTTGAAAAATATACTTAAGATTTGCCGTCATGAAATTATGTAAATCACTCTAAAACTATGGAGTATCTCCCTCATGCATAGCTCTATCCTTAGATTGATTCTTTGGTTCACTTTTTCTGTCATTTTGGTTTCAGTACTGCTCTTCAAATATTTATATGAGAATTCCAACCATTCGGCCATGAGCATCCAGATGAGACATAAGTTGTCGAAATCGCATCTGGTGCACAAAATTAAAATGTATATATTTTCTATATCTATTGTTTATCTCTTTCATGAATATTTTTTCTTCGACGACGTTATTTCCTGCGTTTTCGTAATTGTGAGGTCCGTATATTTTATCACAACGAAATGAGATGTTGAGAAATAGTCAGACATAACGTACAAATTTCTGATGAAATAAATATATTTGAAAGGAATTAACTGATAAATAATGAATCAAATTTGTTGTTAGTTGGGTAGAGGTATATCACGACAAAAATGACGGAATACTTGTGCATCATGCGCTACGCGTTATGATGGAGTATTCCGTCTTCTTTTCATGGTATATCTGCATCAAGCGAAAAAAAAAATATATGCATTCCTTAAATCATTAAATAGCAAGTATATTGCCCATTTCTGCACTGTGCATACTGTGTAGTTATGATACTGTCAGTGCTAAGAAATAGAGAGAATAATACTGTAATTGTAAAAGCTATTATCAAACGTAAATCAATAGATAATAGAATGGGTACCATTCCGGAACGCATAGTTAAATATTTCGTACTAACTCTGTCATTTCACAATTTCAATATTTATTCTTTCAAAGAAAGTAGTTTTGCTGTAGAAAACATATTCAGGATGCTAGTAATTTGATTCCAACCCTGATCAATTGCTTGATTCATGAAATAGTTCAGGAAACAATGAATTGCTTAGAAGGGTTTTTCTATTCATCATCTTTTTACGTCACTACACGGTTAACTTAATTGCGACTGCATCTGTCTTATATATTGCACAGAGGACCACTTCATCAGACCCATCCAAAGCAGTGCTCTGAAAATGACGTATCGACGTCTACCGTGACTAGACACCTGTCTCATGCGCAAAACAAAAGAAAAAAAAAGATGCAGTTAAATTTTAATGAAAATTTATTCAGTATTGGATTATAAATCTACATATACATGTATGTCTGTGGTATGCGTCTTATTCATCAGACCGATCGTCTTCGCGGTGAATATTCTGGATAATTAAAGGAAATAAATATTACATATAGTATTTTAACAACAGGTCTTAATGACGCACTAATCAATATGGAAAATCTACTGAATAAGACAAACTAGAGATACAAGCTATCACGCACCCTTGGCAGAACCACAGATGGGATCAGATGGAGGGGTCAACTATGAACATAACAGCAATGTTTCAGACGTGTCATTGTGTTAATAGAAGTAAAGACACCAATAAATCCATACCCGAGCCCTGGTGCACACATCATGTCGTATTTACTCTAATGCGATTTCTTACTGATAGGTTTCATTTGCATAATTTTTTGGGGGGAGCTACTTTCCTTGTGACAGGTTGTCGCAAACTTTGAGGTATATAACTGGATATTTGTTAATAAATCAACCAAATTATGTAGGCAATTTCTCCAAACTAGGAATAATCCTGTGTTTTTGCAATGCTTGTGCAAATCTTGAAAAATCTTGTAAAAATAATTTTAAAAAAAACTTTCTTTCAAAAAACTAATTAAATTTAGTATGACTATGAGGCAAAAACGTGACCGATAAGGGGAGGTAACTTCAAATAAATTACTGCCAATAAAACCTATCTATAGAAACCTTGCATTTTGTAATATGGATATAACATGCATAGACACGATATTTGACATTGATGTGCGCCTAGATGATGACTGATTACCAATTGGAACAAGGGACAGGCTCATACGAAAAATATGTTTGTGTTGTCTTTAACAATAACCCTTACCCCCCCCCCCCCCCTAAATTAATAGAATAATAATGATTTTGTTTAACGTTATATATATCATTATATACCATAACTTGCGAGGCTACTACGTACAATATAAAAATGCTCTAATTTATATTGACCTTTAAAATATGTGATAAACTGTCCTCAATGCTCAACGTTTTGATCCCGTAAAATTTTAGTGTGATGATTTTTGGAGATAATTACAAACATGTATTAGCTGATAGCCTCATCGATATTTCAAAACTGTTTCTCCAGCAAGCACTCTCTACATAAAATTGAACACTAAATCTCTAAAAAAGAAAAAGAAAAAAGCCCAAACAAACATACCTTCTTAAGCAATTCTCTAAGCGCAAAGTTTGTTCCTACAGAACGTTCCAGCTGGACACTGAGAGCAAGTTTGACCCGATATATATGGTTTTCTTCCGTTGTAATTCCCGCTAAAATGTAATAATAATTGCACATACATGTAACTCTTCTGTTTTGAAAAGCGTCGAAATTATTTAACGCAAAGAATTTTACTTACCAGTTCATCAACACATTTTACTTACCCAGGGCCATAGTTGCACACAAGAATGATTTTTCCGGGACACTTCCACGAACCACATCCAAGACGATTAGACTTTGCCCACACCACCTGTAAATTTATCTTCATTTTAATACTTGTGACTGTATAGAGAATTGTCAACAAGTTGTTTAGTTTATTCGTTGGATTAATAAAAGCCATGAGTCATATAGAAATATTGAAAAAAAAAACGTAGTTACATTTAAAAAGAGACATCGAGGACTTCTGGAAGTGTGGATCATGTGTCTTAGAGAAGTACACTCCCTACTGTTGGATCATACCCGCCGTTATGTCATGATCAGAGTCAACCAAACTCGTTACAACTATATATTCACAATCAATCGATTGTGACACACATTACTTTAACATGAGAAATGTAAAGATGATGGATAAATCCAAACCATAAGTCCGAAAATCATGAAACCAGAGGACATACAAAATCAGTGAAAACTAAAACCAAGTAGAAAATAACAAAATATATCTACTTGAAGAGCATATGTGAACTCCTATGATGGAGTGAGATCAGGTGCCCGGGGAGAGTGAGCATCTCCTGCTTGCTAGCAACACCCGTCACATATACCCAGAGTCAAATCGTGTAAATTCCATATATATTTATATATGGAGAAGTCAAAGTAGGTAACCTTCTAGTGTAGAAGGTGTCAAATCTGTGTAAAATGGTCGAAATCGGTCTCAGTCCAGGTTTTATAGCGACGGTAAAATTAACGGAAAGTTGATTTTCACAATATTTTCACGTTTTTCTGCATTAGCATACGTATTAATATATTTTATGACCTCTCAACTTCAGACACTTGTTGACCGTTGATCTCTTTATGGAGGATATCTATATTCTTAAAATGGTAGTCCTTTGATTATTCTGCTGTTGCGTTGAGTGGGAAGATGAGTCCTTAACCGTTTAACAACACTATCTGATTGACTATTGTCATATTAAATGCCCGTTCTAAGTCGGTATCGTAAATGCACCATAATCGAATATTTTTGTAAGTTTTTCATTTCAATATACTTATACACTGTATATTTCCGTGGTGGTTTCTGTCATACGACAGAATCAGCATCTTTTCTTTCTTCCTTCACAATGGAAATTTTTACAAACTGTAAAGTATTTTACCTGCGTGTAGTGTCCACAGACTTTGTTTGCCTTGCATTTATTTGCGTAATAATCATATCCTGCTTTCTCGTTGTTCCATGCTCCCAAAGCTCTCGTGGCATTCACAATATTTCCTAAGAATAACAAACAAATGAAAGTTATTGTAAGGTATAGATGAGGAATGACAATATTTTACAAGCTATTAATATCAAAGATATTATCTGAATCTCTAATCTTTGGATTAAAGTTCAACTTTATCTAAAACTAAGGAGTATCTCCCTCATGCATAGCTTTGTCCTTAGATAGATTCATTGGTTCACTTTTCGATCATTTTGGTTTCAACACTGCTTTTCAAATATTTATATATTATGAAAATTCCAATCGTTCGGCCACGAGCATCACTGAAGAGTCACAAGTTGTCGAAATGCGCATTTGGTGCACAAAATTAAAAGGTATATATGTTCTATACTTATATATGAAATTACGATTCATTTATTTATTTCCCAATGTCTAACTGTTGTTTGTACTAGCTGTACCTGAGGTTGCAAATAAATTTTCACCAACATAGCTGAATCCTTTTGTTTCATTCGATCTTCGACTATTATGAGCCCATATGCATTTCTTAGCGTAAAGTTTGGCTGTCCTGGCGAGACGTTTATCCCATAACTGTAAATGTAGTTGCACAACTTAAAGAATATGAAAACGATATGGTTGTCGATTGAAAGATGTATCATAACACATTTCACATTTGTCAAGAATTATATATTTCTATACATGATTAACAATATTTTTTTTCAGAGCAAAGGATTCCAATTTAGGTAGTGTTACCCTGAGAACATAAATATTAAAAAGATGTAGGTATCGGACGTAATGCATACATTTTTAATAAACTGGTATTCTGTGTGAACTTAAGAGACAAAGGAAAAGGAAGGCAACTCTAAAATATATAGACAAGTATCATTTAAAATTCTAAAGTATATCTTTTATTTTTTCGATCGAACCTATTTCATAATATAAGCTAAAATTAAAATCTGATTCGTATTTACTTCAGAACTAAGGTACTTTTATTAAAAATTGAAATGTTATAATAATAATGATGATGATGATGATGATAATTATTATTATTATTTCATCACCATCATTATTATTATCATCATCATTATCACACAGTTTTGAAAATGAGAGCAAAATATTATTAATTAAAGTACAATTACCATCTCCCTCATGTCAGCCGCAGTTGGCCTTACTTGTCGCCTGGCCTCGTTATGAGCAGCTAGAATTTCAATCCGCTGCTTTTTTGTTAAAGCTCCATTTTTGATGCCTCGCTCTTGTAGAATATTTAGAGATCTAGTCAGAATATCTTCCAGAGTTTCTTCATTATCGACTATCGACTCTTCAGAATCTACATCAATATTTTCTCTCCGATGTTCGTATGGATCGGACTGTAAAGTTCGGTACAGATTTTTAAGTTCGTCTGCTTCACTTCGTTGCTCCGAATCCAATCCGTTGTATCTAGTATGCAAACTGTTTTCCTTTACAGGCTCTAACAGATTAAGATCATCCTGTAAAACACCTTCTGTGCATAATGACACTGCTGCCAGAAGAACAACCACGATATGGAACTTTACAAACATTATGCGATTTTAAGTTTAGAACAAAATGGTCAATGTTGACATCACTCAAGTTTATATACTTTTTCGGTAATCATGTTTATGAATAATCTGAAAAATTAATAGCTGCGATGAAAGTCAATCATGTATAGATTTTCATGATGATTGAAGTAAAGGTGCGAAGGAGAAACCTGGTGGGTAGGTTTAATAAACGTCTTACATGGGTGGAATATAGTATCACAGTGTGAATTCATTCCATAATCCGAATGACTAATACATATCGATGTGAAAACAAACTTCACCATTTCACCTCTAGGTGAAGATCGGCATGACAAACAGTTGCTCCTTTCAAGCAAGCATCTGGAAGACACGTTCCCGACTCAAAAATATCATTATTATACATTGACACCACTCTATCATATTTATATGGAAATATTGGGATATTATTAAAATATAACTCATAACCAGTGAAAATATGCTTTAACTCTAAATTACAGGATTAAAGTTATATCATGCAGTTTATTAGATTGACAAATTGTTGGCTTTTTACAGGCTTGTGGTAAATTGTAAACAGACCACACGTGTATTCAACGTTATCTAAAGAACAACATAAACGCTATTGATTACATGTATGGACATAACAATATAAAGCAAGGAGTGTCTTTCATCCAAAAAAATATGTACACCATGCAGCAAGTGATTTCATCTCTGCAGTTTTTGCCTTAAAAGTAAAGTATATCATTGAAAATTACTCTTATCTATGTGTCGTTTTATATCTCTAAAAGCTCTACAAATATAAAACAGACAGGAATATTCAAGGATATTTTTAAGATATTTGAATGTAACATACGAAAGTAACTGGTGTCACATGTCTATTGCACTAACAACAATGTACCACAATGGACATTCACTGACCTCTGAATTTCAGAGGTGAGACCAGGTGCCGGAGGAGGGAGGAGCGTCTCCTGTTTGACTAGCTACACCCCCCGTGAATGCCCTTACATACAGACGAAACAAATATAACTCAGCACTGTAGAAAGTTCCATTGCCACATAACATCAGGAGAAAGGGTATAATAACACTTAAAATTTTCCGGGGAGAATTTTTTTCAGCAAGTACGGTACTCGTTGTCATCCTCTTATGTGACACTTCATTGATTCAATTAAAGTTGGTTTTGTTGTTGTTTGTTTGTTTGTGGGAAATTTGTTTTTTTTTTTTTAGGGGGGGGGGGTGTGTTGTTGTTTAAGCTCCTCCCTTCTGAAATCACTGCGACAGGCCATATTCAGACAATGCCTTTATTCATATATGCCCCTCTTAAATTACAGGTTACATTGTGGCTTTACTTGGTCCATACTTAGCAGGCGGGAAAAACAGTGATGCCCACATATTGAATCATATTTTAAAAAGCAAAGTGCAGGAGATATCGGAGTGAGTAAAGGAGAATGACACTTTCATAGTTGACAGGGGATTTAGAGACGCCACAGTTTTACCAGACGACTTAGGTATTCAGGTATAAATGCCAGCTTTTTTTACGAAAAGGAGACAAATAACTTCCAAACGAGGATTCAAATAAATCTAGGCTCGTTACTAATGTAAACAAGTTGTGTGTTTGTGAAACTCTAATGCCCCCGACGGCAACAAAGTCCAGAAAGTAATTATTAGCGTGAAGGTCATTGTCAAGATCAAAAGTTATCGATCCTGGTGTCATTTGAAAAGGCTTCATTAATTGAGTTAGCAAGTCAAATATGAAGTCTCTATCCCTCATGGTTCAAAGGTTATGCCAAGGGTAAAGCTGGCATCAGACAAACAAACAGGCAGGCAGAAAAATAGACAGGTCGGACAAAAACAAGATGCCCCCGATCTGTCGATTCGGGAGCATAAAAATATACCTTACATAGGACATTATGTTCAAATCGTCTGTGCACTGTGCAAAAAATACGGACCGCCATTAAGTCATGATAATATGGAGAAAGATGAAATCATGGCAGCCAAAATGAGAATTCTAAGGAGAGCAACAGGCTGCAAGAAAAAAAAAATAGAAAGTGAGGGTAAGAACAAGCGAGAAAACAAATGGAAAAGAATGACAACTCTGCAAATATTAATTTAGATTTTCCATGTTTATCAGAAGTCCAAATCAGAGAGACGACCCTTGGTATTTATCAAGTCAAGATGGCCAAACGTTACACCCAAGAACACCTAACAAGTAATGACGCGTACGAAATCATGGTGAATGACGAAAGTGATGGCATCCTGTGTGCGCAAATACAAAGTAGACACACGTCTGCGAAAAAATATATTTGCTGGATATCATATGACGAGGGGGCTGTAACGTAAATGTAAATCTCGCTGAAGAGTAGTCGGAGCCTGTGCCCATGTCATCAGTAGTCTGTGGTACACGGCGGAGATTACAACAGCAGTTCGCTCAAGCGCGTGGTCGGAATACATAGATTATGCGGCAAAGTTTCCCGAAGTCATCGACCAGTCAGAGAGTGAGGAGGAAACTGCGAATGAGGAGTGGTGATTCATGACGTTCTTCCATACTCATTTCAATAACATTAATTTTTGTTGTTGTTCAATTTCATCTCCAATGTTTTGTTTTTTTTTTTTAATTTAAGAAGATCTTCACTACGTCAGGGTTTCGCGCTTTGCTTTGCGCAGAGCACGATACAAAGCCTTGACGCAGTAAAGATGATACAAGAAATGCTAGAATGAAATATAATGATTTTAATAACTAATGAGTAATGTGTGAGTAAATGTTCGAGTATATATGTGTGTATGTGTAAATATTGGTTGGTGGCTATGTGTTCAATTAAAGGTAAGGTAAGGTTCTTAATTAATGCATTAGTAAACTGATATATGTACATGTATTTTGGTTGGTTTTATAGTATATAATTTTATGTTCATGTTGCACGACATGGTAGATCAAAAAGAATCAAACCAGTTTTTGCGAATTTATTGTTATAACCTTTTTACTGGTTTTAAACTAGTTTAATGATATCACTGCGACAGATGAATGAAGTGGACAGTGGCATAAGTGGTAAACGAATATCTAATTATTAATAACTTAAATATTTGAAGTCCTCTATCCTGTTACAACTATGACAATCTAAATCATAATTCCTTTGGTTTGGAATATCGGTGATTATACTGAATAGATGTTTCTTTTAATGACGTCGTAACTTTATGTCCCCATGACGTCAAAATCATCAATATTTGGGTATCTGGTATGGGAACTTAAGTCTAAGTCTACGAATTATGACCTACAGTTAGGTGCAGTCCTAACCTTACATAAAGTGCACTTCAAGTTAACTTTATGACTGCTTTTCAAGTTTACTTGGCGACAACAGAGTAAACTTGGAATCAAGTTTAGTAGTAATGTAAAGATGATGGATAAATCCAAACCATAAGTCCAAAAATCATGAAACCAGAGGACATAGAAAATCAGTGAAAATGAAAAAAAAGTGGAAAATAACAATATGTCTACTTGAAGAGCATATGTGAACCCCTGTGATGGAGTGAGATCAGGTGCCCGGGGAGAGTGAGCATCTCCTGCTTACTAGCACCCGTCACATATACCCAGTAGAAAGAATCAAATCGTGTAAATTCCATATCTATTTATATATGGAGAAGGTAACCTTCTAGTATAGAAGGTGTCAAATCTGTGTAAAATGATCGGAATCGGTCTCAGTCCATTTAATTTAAAAGTGTGGATAACGAGATATCATATGGAGTAATAAGAGTCTCGTAACGACCGGAGAACTTCTTCAGTGATGTTGCTAGTCTAGCATATATATAACCCTGGTTGATCAGCTTAACTGAAAGTTGCCTAGCCCCCAGAACAAAGTCATTGTAATTTGAACATGCTCTGGAATAACGTATTAACTGAGATATGAATACGCCGTATGCGGGCGATGATTCACAGTTTAGTACTTAACTTGATTCCACGTGCACTTCAAATTTAATTTACTTTCTATACACATGTATATACATGTATATGGTCATATGTGTAAATTCTAGGAATTACTAAAAAGTTTCTCTGTAAACAGTATTTTGACAAGCTATTCACAGACATACTTTCGACATATTCTTAGAATAGACAAATGGTATTCAAGTTTTTCTTACCTAATTAAAAATTCACAAAGGTTCAAATCTGCATACGAATTATTTTTCTGAAATTACAAATGTATGGGTATCTTTCCACTACTTATGATGGAGATCTGTAACAGGGCCGATTTCGACCCTTATTCCACCTACTCCTTTACTAAATTCTCGTAAATTGCATAGAAACTTCGGTAAATACCTATCTTGATAAGTTAAATCTTACCGTTCCTGTATCCTCCTCCAGACTCCTCGTGAATCCCGCATATTCTACTGGCAGGTTTTAGTAATCGATTTGAGATTTGTCTCCTGATCTTGGGATCCTCCGGTGTCAGCACTTGTTACCATTTTCTACAGTAGCAAACCCAAGTTTTCTGTATGGTAACATCTGCTTACGTAAACCACATAACACAGATCCACGATTATATTTTACAAGCATCGCCATACAACGTACCAGAAAACTCGTGGTGTCAAATGTGGGGAAGGTTGTGTCGGCTTCTGTACTGTGCATCAGGTCTTACCTTCAGGTCCAATATCAGACTTACTGACACTCAAGTCCCCACCCAGTGTGTCATTGAGGTTACCTGATCAGTCTACAACTATTCCCAGTCAGAAGGTATAGAGAAAGGTGCTTGACACTTTTGACGGCACTTCTTGTTCTTCAAGAGAATTGTTTTCACCAATACTATGAGATGTACTTTCATGAGTTCTCCATAAGAAAAAAGGAACAGATGCAATGGACAATGTAGCGTCCACCCACTTTATTGTTAACAAGCACCTGTTCTTTACTTTATATGTCACGGGGTCCATGAATGTTCACCTTAATACGTTGTTGATGGTACCAAATTGACATATGATATCGTTACGATGTTCACTCCATTCCATCTAGAATCAAATTGGTATTGCTTAGAGGGTGTCCGTCTCATGACAAATGCACATGTGCGTAATTTTTTAACTCTTAATTTGTTCATTTTAAAGAAGCAACGTAAAATAATAACAATCATCAGTATAGTTTATCATGACACTACATGCAGATCTATCAGATTTCAGACGGGAAAATACTACCTGTGAAATACATAGATGTTATTTTATACACCTTAAACGGCTCTCAATCTGCAATGCTTTTGTCAGTTGAGCAAATGGCAGAAACGGTTTTAATGTAACGAATAGCTTTTTTGTAAAGTTAGGTAGTGATGATTCTGTTGCGATGAGAAAGGTGACTGCTGTTCATTGATTTCTGCACTGCATGCTCTGAGCTGATTCTGGAGTGTTGATAACATTTCCTCCCATTATAGCCATATATTCACTTTATTTGGAATGCATAAAAATATTAGGCATATACTGAATTCTTGCCTTTGATATTTGATAATCTGCCATCATTTTGTCTTTATTTACTCAAAACTAAGACGAAACACTCCATTCCTGCATTTTAAACCTGGTGAATGTGCTTTCTTTTCACTGTTCTATATCGACTTCTCTCTTAATTTTTGTGTATTGACGTATTATTTTTTTTCATCTACGAGGCCAAATTTAAACGATCTTTTATCTATTGTCATTTGCTGTCAGCTTGACACTCTGGTTAAGGTCTACGACTCCAAGATCTCCAGGTCCTGTTGCTGAATCCTAGCAAAGTTCCGTTAGATTTTCATCCTTCGGACGACATACCGAGACCCGAGCTGTCATATCAAATGGTACATTTCCATTTACCAACACACTGACCTCTGAGTGGGTCTGTTGCATACATCCGAAGTCAAAACTAATTAAAGAACATACTAGACGTATATTGCTATCATATATTAGGAATGATCTCGATGTGTCGACTGTCGTGGAACAGTACTCTATCAATTATTACGTCATTATGAACTTTTCATTCTACATTACGGTAAATACCTGTATGTAACGGGGCAAAACAGAGCAAGAATAATTTAGTGTTAGGTTATGTACGTGAAAATAAGCAACTTGCTGAAACAAATTTGCAAGTTTATAAATCGTTTGTGATAGTGTTCTGCAAATTTCTGTCTTAAGAAAGTAGACAGATAGCTTTTCGAATATTACAATTGGAAGTAGTATTTATTTATAACTGCTTCTTAAACCAGTAAAATCTTTCAAGGAGGTATAATTACAAAATGTACTGTTAAGATGCGTTACGCTATCATTGATTTTTCCTCGCTTAGGAATGAACTAATATTATTCACTTCATACAGGCCAAGTCGCTGAAAATTGGTGAAGAAAGTGACTTTCATTTGATATAATTGTTTGCCTATAAATTCATTCACATTTGAAGAAAATCTATTCATAACACAAGAAATGCAAATACAATTGTCTTATTGCTTTAGCACACCTGAGCCGACGATGTATGAATGTTTTTGAATGATGTGATTTTGTTTTATAAAGATTCAGAACAGAATAAACGTGCATGGACTTTAATACTTGATAATTTAAAAGAACAATGCCACGGGACCTTCTTGTTTTTACAAACAATTATCAATATCAGTTTTTGTCCTAAACTTTATAAGTCACTGTTAAAATGACACTTTAATTTTGCCAATAACACAAAATTAACATTGAAATGTATCAACTGGATATGTTTCAACCTGTTACTAAATATGTTTTGTCCCCTCATACATACGAAGGTACTGTTAATTACGATTCCCAATTTACAGCATGATAGGTAACAAACTATATGAGATTACGAGCGATATTTACCGGGTTAAACAACCGGATGTTTATTACGTAATAGAGTACTGATGACATGTAGAATAAAAGTAAAAAACAAAGACATGAAAGCAATTTCAGATTCCATGCGTGTGCCGTTACTTTCTAATGAAGATTATCTAGTATAATATATATATATATATATATATATATATATATATATATATATATATATATATATATATATATATATATATATAAGAGCACAAAAAAGGAAATTGTAACAACATTCACTATTCATAAGTATCGGATCAACCTCAATGAAGGTTAATGCAAATCGCTCGAGAAAAAGGGGTCAATATAAAAGCACAGGTAAGCGATAACGATACTAAAACAATTAAAAAATTGCCAAATTTTCGAAGCAATCTGCTTCTTCTTCAGGACACACACAAACACTCACACAAATATAAAGACACGAAAAGAAAGATAGAAAATATATACAAAGCACTAGTCTAATAAAAACTGGTTTCTTCAATTGGCTACATATTGAGCGTTTCTCTATGCACTATCTAATAGGAAATGAGCCAAACACAAGCCGACAGCTTGCTTACAGGTCAAGTGGCGCCCCCTAAAATGTATTTGCATTGACCTACTGGAGGTAATTAGACTAGGTAATAAGAAGTTATAGATAGAAGGACAAAGAAAATAAATAACAGAAATAAATGGGATAAGTAAGTAAATACAAAAAAAAAAAAAAAAAAAAAAAAAAAAAAAAAAAAAAAAAAAAAAAAATGTCAAGACAAGTGGTAATATTGGATGGCGAGTTACATGACAAGTATATAGACACGGATTCCTATCGTCTGTCCGTACCAAACCCTACCCAAAAATGGGCATCTCCACAAAAGATACGGTGTTTGGGACAAACAGACGCAGACTGCTCTATTTCATAATATAGGATGCTGGTGTCAATACTTCTTGTTCATCAAAAGGACATCTGACACTTTGTTTAGACCGCTTGGTTCTATAGTGTGAAGCCTATGTTGCCAAAAGCCCTCTTTCGCCACTCGGTCATCTACTGTCCACATCGCACTATGGTCAATGGCCACAACAATCATGTCCTCCCAAGAATGGTTGTCCATGTTAAAATGCTTGGCTACTGGCAGATGCATTTTCTTGGTTTTGATGGACGACCTGTGTGTGTGTGTGGGGGGGGGGGGGGGGGGGGGGGGGGGGGGGGGGGGGTATATGGTACTATATGATTTAAATATCCTACTCGACAATTTACGATTTGGATCCATAGGTTGGGGAAGATCGAGGTATCTGCTCTAAAATGACACCGTTTACTTGAATTTATATGTCATTTTGAAAATAAAGGTTAAATACTTTACTAGTTTTGACAGGACAGGGTATTTTTATGTAAGACTTCTATGTCCCAGTCAACAGAGCGAGCGCCCTTGTATTCGCCATTGCTATACATGACCCTTACTGGATACATTGTTACAATACGTAATAAGGGAGATACTGTTCATAGGCGGATCTAGAAATTTTTGAAAGAAAAAAGGGGAGGGGGAGGGCACAGTCTCCCATTGAAAAAGGGGGGGGGGGGGTTGTGTTAGGCGAGCGCCCTTGTATTCGCCATCGCTATACATGACCCTTACTGGATACATTGTTACAATACGTAATAGGCGGGCGGATCTAGAAATTTTTGAAAGAAAAGTGGGAGGGGGGGGGGCACAGTCTCCCATTGAAAAGGGCGGGGGGGGGGGGTGGGGTGCTGTTAGATAAAATCATTTTATTGTATAGAGTTACATGATGTAGATTAAGTAGGTAGTGATATAACAAAAGGCAGATACGTTGTTACACTGATATATTGAAACTTATTTGATGCTACTTCAAGCAACATTATTGAATACGGAGAGAATATTTAATCACTGAAATATTTTATAGGACAAAATTTACGTATGTCATTCGAATGAAAGAGCAACACGTAGACACGTAAAATTTTCTGTTAAAGAAAGTTATTGTCCTCTGAACTTTGTTATATTACGCTGTTATAATAAGAACAAAGGTTAAATTTGTATATCTTAATTTTGTGTGAAAAGGATTGATAGAGAAAAAATTATTGCGTGTGTGTGTGGGTGAGAAGGGGTGGGGATGTTTAAACCTAAAGGTCATCACATGTGGGTATAGTCTCTATAATGTTGCAACAGAATTGGAATAGAATGCATTGTGTTATTTAAAATGAATGACAAGCGATTTTCTTTGTGGTCGATTTGCTGTCAGTACTGGTGTATTAAATTCGCTTTTCGTATAAAATTTATAGGTACTGGTCACATTCAAATATTATTTATTTATTTATTTATTTATTCACTTTTTTATTTATTATTCAATAATTTATTATTTATTCACTAATTTATAGTTCTGAAGCTTCTTTTTTATATATATTTTTTAATTTTTTCTTCACTATTTAAATACACAGTTATGAAACAGTGATATTTACCAGGAATATATGTACATACATTTTCATTTGGAAATACAAATGTATATATAAATCTCGGTAAGAAAAGCCTCTGGGTTTGTCTGGTTTTGAATAATGCATCAATAAAATTAAATTTAGAGATTCGTTAAAATAAATTCACTTCAAAACACCGTACAAAAATGCAAGATATGTTTTATTTATTTTCTCTTCCCTTTTTTTGTAATTCACAACTCATCACATTTTATATACATTAATGCTAATAGGGCTTATACAAGGGACCGTATAGAAGTACGCGAGGCCGCGATCGCACGGCCGGAGGGCATCGCAGCAGGTGTCAGTGTTTTTCAGAGTTTTTCAGAGTTTTGCAGAGTTTTTCAGTGGCGTCAGAGTTTTTCAGAGTTTTGCAGAGTTTTTCAGGGTCGTCAGTGTTTTTCAGAGTTTTTCAGGGTAGACTTCAGAGTTTTTCAGTGTTTATCAGGGCTGTCAGAGTTTTTCAGTGTTTTTCAGGCAGACTTCAGTGTTTTTCAGAGTTTTTCAGGGTGTTGCAGAGTTTTGCAGTGAAAAACGGGATTCTCAGGGGTTTTTGGACCCAGTAGTGTAATATCAGTAAATACTAGTGAGTCTGACTTTCTATCAAGGTCACCTAAATGTCAATGAGTGATTTCTTTTGACGACCATTGAAGGTTACCTTACTGAAATATCATAAAAGCATTATTATCTAAGATCTGATTGTGGTTATAACATAAAAGTGACAAATTGAATCTTATTACAAAATGCGATGGAACACACAAGAAGTTATTTGGCTTTAGATTAAAGTTGAAAGTCATATGACATCCATAATAACAGCAATCTGTTACCACATTTCCTGGTAAAACGTGGGACATAATGTGTTCTCCTTATCAAATTGTTGCAGAGCATTATTGGTTTTTGTCGGATAAGAACATAGTCTTTGAACTCATGATAATCTCTGCTAAATATACAAACATCAAATTCTATTTATTTCCAAGTGGTCATCATTAATTACTTAAAATCATATCCTGTTTAAAAATATACCGATGCAATCTACGAAGGGAAAATTATTTTATTCATAGCTAGAATAAATTGATCATAAACTAGGCCCATATACATAGTTATGTATCTAGAAAATAAAGTTTTAAGGCACTGCAAACGTTCATTATTGTTTCAATTTACGGTATTATTACAGGTCGGCGAGGAATGCTCCCTAGCACCCAATCCCATCACTGCTTTCCGTCAGTCTGTATCTTCCCTGTTTTTCCATACACGCGGATTTCGTCACGGCTTACCTTTCACAGCTCGTATTTTTACTTACTCTAGTTCCTTTACCACATAGTATTAGCAACTTTTGTTCAGAATATGGAATTTGTAGATCACTAAAAATACCAAGTAAACGTGGAACTCAATCGTTTAACTCACGTTATATCAATAAACATGATTTAGTTTATTTGCACAACCATTTTGTAAATATGCTACCTTTAAATCCACCTACATGTTTTACTTTATTTTCTTAGGTATAAATAGAAGCTTTGAGTACGCTTGCGCAGTTGGTGGAATATGTTTGAACTTTGTCATACTTTAAACCAGTAATAGTATTGTAAACTAAAACTTAACGTATTCATTATTCATTCATCATATGCTATGTATGTTTATTGTTTTCTTTTTTTTTTTCCTCTTCTTCTTTTCTTTTTTAAAGGGTATATTCACTTTGTATCGCCTCATTGCATCACCTCATGAATGAAATCACACGCGTATATGAAGATGTTTAAGTGCCGACCACTGTCTCAGCAATATATTTACTTACCTAACTACCTGTGTACATTGTATTGTGTATCCGAATTCAAAGTTTTCGCACTGTGAAGATGTTGCCCTTCCAAATTTTCGGTTGATACACCTGAATTACTTAATTTTTCAGATAATGAAATTTTAATGACAAAAACGTTATTTTTAATTAATCATTGAATAATGCATTCATCTGAAAAATAGGTTCCGTTCCTAGTATTTAGATGGTTGGATGGTTGAAGATGATGTCAATTTTACAACCAATCAAACTCAGCGTACGATAATTACATAGATACAATTCTAATTATTTTGTCATACGATTTCTATTCAAGTAAATATGCATGCTCGTGTGTACGCACGCAGCAGCAGTTGAGTATACTTAAACAATTTGAGTTATCTTTCTTTGTCCAAGTTCGCATTTACTTTTAGGTAATGCTGGTATATATATATGCAACGATTGATTGATTGATTGATTTTTGTTTAACGTCACACCACGAATATTTCACGTATATGGTGACGGCATCTGCCTGATGCAGGGCATACAAATCTTGACCTTTGCAACGGACCCAACCGAAGCAGTGAGGGGTCTTTAACGTGCCATGCATAGCACGACACGGGGCCTCGGTTTTTACTGTCTCATCCGAAAGACAAGACACCGGCATGACCAGAGCGGGAATCGAACCCCGGCCTCCCGATTAGGAGTCCAGCGCGATACCACTAAGCCACGCCGGTTTTATATGCAACGATCAGGGGTGATGTTATAGGGAAAGGGATTGCCCCTCCCTGTTCGCAGAATTTTAATGAAAAGAAAACAAGAAATGTGTCATACATTATTTTCTTTTTTTTTTTTTGTTTTTGTTTGTTTGTTTTTTTTTTTTTTTTTTTGGTTTTTTTTTTTTGTTGTTGTTTTTGGTTTGGGTTTTTTTTTTTTTTCCTTCATTCTAATCATGCCATGAATCTGCCTTTGCTAGTCAAACTCTATGTATTTGATTGATTGATTGATTTTTGTTTTACGTCACACCACGAATATTTCACGTATATGGTGACGGCATCTGCCTGATGCGGGGCATACAAATTTTGACCTTTGCAACGGACCCACCCGAAGCAGTGAGGGATCTTTAACGTGCCATGCATACCACGACACGGGGCCTCGGTTTTTACTGTCTCACCCGAAAGACATGACACCGGCATGCCAGAGCGGGACTCGAACCACGGCCTCCCGATCAGGAGTCCGACGCGATACTAGGCCACACCGGCTTTCAAACTCTATGTAAACCTGACATAAAATTGTTTACTTATTCCCCGTACTTTCCTTTTCAAAAACATAAATGATTGAATCAGTTTATTTTATCAAATTTAAGAGACATTTAGATAACTTCAAGTATTAACCTTTCTTATATGCTAAGTAAATGTATATCTTTATCCATCATTGTAAAACCCCTTAGGCAATATTAAACAATTTTAATGAAAAGTCGATTGCACTTTATAATGTCAATGACCAAATGTGACTATAACTCGACACTTGTCAATCAACTCCGGGTCGCAGGACGGTGGGGTGGTCGGCGACAGACTTATCAGAGAATGACCAGGGTTTATCAGTGGGAGATAACAGTAGAGATTGATACATGTTCAGGGATTAGTTAACACGTGTATAACAAGTTATATGTTTGTTACAATGACAATGGAGGAAACAGTATATTGTACTGTATTGTTACTGCTACTGCTGACGACGATGATAATGATTGTGATGATGACAGAATAGATGATAGTTCTGATGGTGATAATGATACTGACCATGATGATGATGATAATGATGGTGTGGGTAATTATGATGATCATCATCATGATAATGATGATTGCGATGAGGAGGGTTATGTTCATGTTAAAGATGATGATGATGTGATGATTATGATAGCAATAATGATGATAATGATGATGATAATGATGATGACATGAAATTAATAATAATAATAATAATAACAATAATAATAATAATAATAATAATAATAATAATAATAATAATAATAATAATAATAATAATGTAATTAGTCAGTCAATCCATCAAAAAATGAATGAAAGATCTGACAATAACACGTCCATGCGATAAAAACTTACTTTAATAGCAATTATACAGAAAAATAAATTCTATCTCTCAGAAAACTCATTCTTCTCGCTTCAGTAATATTTTAATCATAAAGCAGTCTGCTGATAGATTATCCGCTCTGGTACATACAGCTTCTTTAACAATAATGCATTGTTGGTGGTTCTTTTTTATCATTATTGCATTAACATATTGCAGAATCTAGACGTACGTCACGATAGCCAGAATTTCTTCGCCGCATTTGACAAGAACAGGGGTTTATCAACGTCATAAGATCTGTGTGTAGCTCAACATGGACTTAACCGCATCATCCGATCCTGAACATTTGATAAGTGTCTTATAAGATCCAGATTTTCAATTTCGTGAATATATTTAATAAACATAATCTTTTCGTTGCCATGGATACGTAATATGATATATCTCGTATGTATTTTGTGAAAATCACTAAAATGTAAAATGCAGACGTACTTAAGCTGGTACAGTGATGTTAAAATGTGTTCGAGGTATAATAAAAAAGTTCTCGATAGTTCTCTTTGATAAAATAGTTAAGTATAAAACTCCCAATCAACCCATTATTTAATCATATCGAATGTGTTGGTGGAGAGGGTAGTATTTCAAAGCTTTTGATTATAGGCAAAATTAACCGTTAAAAGTTGAAGCGTCAGTCAAACCGCCAAAACTGAGGAGATTAAAGTAAGAGCACTGATTATGTGTCTATGTAATAAGGGGATGACTCCCTTGGAGATTCATGAGGACTTCGTGAAAACTAGAAAAAGGGGGCGTCTTACAGTACTGTTAAAAATGGACTGCTGAATTTTAATGGGGAAGGGAGGGCATTGATATGAACGGCCTGGATGCCCCAAGGAGGCTACCGCAGACGAAAACGTTGATATTGTGCACGCACTTGTCATGTGACAGAAAGCGAATCGGAGATATGGCCAGAAAATTGACATAACGTTAAAAACAAAAACGAAAACAAAAATCTAGTAGGACAATTCATATGATGTGCTTAACCGGTTGTGCAAGATGGGGTGATTTACTTTATTCCAATGCTTTGTGGGCATGTCATAAACCTTTAGCTGTTCGTTTTTACAGAAGGTTAGGTATCTACAGCTCTACGTCGATTGTCTTTTGGCCATTTTCTGCAAATGGAGATTAATATACGTTTCCCTTTTATGTCTCTATTTTCACGGTAAGTGGGAGTGTATGACCCGAAAAACGATTACAGAAACAAAGAAAATCTCATGTTCGATTGTATGGTAACAGGATCAGTATACTACTGTACCAGGATGGTCTAAACGTGGCATCGTGATAGAAATCGAACACAGATTAGTTTCTATGCAAGTTTTATTTTCATCTAATTTTTGATTGCGGTGTGTCCGAGTTGAAGAAGGAAATAAGATTAAATCTGACGTCTTTCTTTTCTCTACAATTATCTGATTATATAACCAGATGGGATAATTGTATAAAGTTTCTTTATGAATCAACTATGATCCAACAAACTACCCATGATCATGATGATCAAAGTAATCATAACTCATCAATAAAAGTTTTACCATGGTAACGGAGCAACCATATGAACTAAATAGGAGAAAGGCAAAAAGAATTTACAAACACATCTTCAGGCTCACTTGTTATGTATACGTATATATAACTATCAAGATGCCAACGCCTCTTTTTTTTCTCTCTTGGCTTTACTTTGATCACAAAAGAAGGAATGTTCGGTATTTCAAAAGCCTTCAAGTGATCTAAATTATTGCATCTTTCTCTTAATTAATAAACAAAAGATAAAACAAATATTAAAAAAAGTCTAATAAACAAAACAACACAAAAAGAAAAAGAAGAAGAAAAAAAAAACTCCGGTTTACATACGTCTTCTTGTTAACTACCTAGATTAAGAGATCAGCCGCTGTATCATGTGAATCTCTTACATACATGATAATGGGATGCTAGTGTAGAACATAAAAACTTAAAAACATACCGAATTTGGTACAATATATCTTACTGTATACATGCATATGATCGTCATCAGCACCACATACCAAATATACTATGTATACAGATATACCAAACATATTATGTAACGAAAATACCAAATACACTATGTATGCAAATATACCAACATTATTTATACGAAAATACCAAATATACTATGTATGCAGATACATGTGTATACCAAACATATTATATATACGAAAATACCAAATGTACTACGTATACAGATATACCAAACATTATGTATACGAAAAATACCAAATATACAATGTATATGAATATACCAAAAGTTTGAGAAATTTTTCGCTTCTCTCATAGCATGACCGCATCTTCAATATAAAACATGTTAACCTACCATCTTTAGAATATGCTCTTTACCCTTATTCTCCATTCATTTTTCTTAGCAATAAGAAACGTGACAGACTGCATGAAATTTATTCTATATATCTATCAGCGAGGCGCATGAATCAATGTGTGTCGAATGAATCTCACTTCTTGTTTTCATATCAACAGATAAATAAATAAAATCGCTCCCGAAAATTACGCAATCGGAACGAATCAAACGTATGCAGATCAAATAAATAAAATACTAAGTGAAATACAGGATCATATCAACACAAATTTCGTAGACAAAAACGCTCAGTTGACGTGGCATATCAAGCTCTCTTGCGTGGAGTTACATAAAGTTTGGTGTAATAAGTGAAATGGTACAAGCGATAAGTTTCATTAGGATATGAACCAGAAATCGTAAAGACTGTGGGTTACTGCCTATCATGTTATTACAAATGCTCCAACATAAAAACACAGAGGACAAGAAATGTATGAATATAGCACATGTTCAAGCCGTAAAAACGTTACGATCGGCATCGTAAAGAATCTTTTGACGGCATCAATGACGTTTGTAACTTTGCACAACAGCGGAATTACTTTAAAGTTGATATCTCCCAGTTGCCTTATCAACATGTAACATTTTTTTTCAAAATATAAGGTACAATGTTTAGGAATATAACGCTGTTAAAGCAAGGCTAGTGTCGAATTTGAACCCATTTATCTTATTAGTCTTGACAATCACTTTTTCAAACTATTGGCAGGAGTTGTCTTTCGTGGAATGCTAAAATCATGGCCGAGATGTATGCAAGTAGATGATTGTATGTCGATGTAACCCAATTTTCTTAAGATTTACCAGACCTTTAACTATAAAATATAGCTCTTTTGACGACTGAAGAGATTTAGATTGCATATTTTATGGTCATCGTTTTACATTTACGTAATTTTATCTAAAGTGTTATATCTGATACATCACACCGGAAGTGTCCATCAATGTCTCAACAGTATGCAGAGGTTAGATTTACACAAGGGCGACACAAGTTCGCTCATTGACCATGCATATCGGCGCTTAATCAGTATGGGGACATATTAACACTTGTTCGGGATTATAGTATTTGTGTTCACTATCTTGTCAAAGTGTCACCTCTCCTGATAAGATATTACCAGAAAGATTATCATTCAATGCTACCCGTCTATCAAAGTGTGCTATACGTCAGGATGTCTTCACCTTTATCGTGAAAACTCAGCGGTAAAGGTAGAGTAGTTCGAAATGAAATCTCTGAACATAGAATTTAAGAATTTGTGTCTAAAATGTTACCTCAAATTAAAAAAAGCAAATTCTCTTGTTCACGTGTAAAATATAATGTAACTATTCCCAGAAGTTTTATAAAAGTCATGTGTCAGGTCATTTTCGTCGCATTTTCCGTCTTAATTTCTGCCTTTTTACTCACTGGAATTTATTATAATGAAAAACGGTAATTATCTTCGAAAAGAAATGGAGAGAAAGTTCGGTGAAAGTATGTTTTATCAAACCAAGGTTCTATAGTTGGATCTGAGGATTTGAATTGTTGATACAATTATAACAGAGAACAGCACAAGCGTTGGCAGGTACATTGCCATACATGCCATCTTACCTTGAAGTGGGTTCGAACAAAGACTGGATGGGAGATATGAAAGTAAAGAGAATTCATTCCAACACAACGCTTAAGTCTATTTGATAAGGTTTATTAAATAAAGAATAGACATCAATAGAATCACAACATTTTCCAAGTACATATGTATATGCGCAATCATTATGAGAACTGCATAAAATTAATGAAAATAATCTCTCTCTCTCTCTCGTCTTAATAAAAGTTAAAATATTGAGAGATGCTATACATCCCTTACCTTACTGTACGTTTCTGCCATCTAGCCTCAGTACATGCATATATTGTTTATGTAGTCTGTTTTGTATTGTAACAGACAATATCATGAAACCATCCACCTTCACCGTACAACTGAAATACATCTGATGTCAAAATGGCGTAAAATGAAAAAAAAATGAATAAAGAGTTGACATTGGTGTAAAATGGCATGGCAGTACATATGAGGGCGTAATGAAATTATTCCTTTTATTCTTTAAACGTTTTAACACACTACATTAAAAGTTAGTTCATGTACACGGATTAAGTCATTGTATATTGCTGGATTTACCCGCATTGTACCAGTGACCAAGATGGCTATGTCCTCTGCGCGTTACATGATCAGTTCGGTAAAACATTAACAATATGCCGCATAAGTTCATTGGCTTTACAAGTTTATGAGTCAAACCAACCTGGTACAAAATATATTTCTTGTGAAATGTACTGAGGTGTAAAACTTTTTATGCTACAGGTGTGAAGCAGAGCAAATCCCTCCAACGGACAAATACGGATTAGAATTATCATATCCGTAAAAAACCGACCGTAAAAATGCATTGTCAATAACTTTGTATTGCATTTCGTATACATGCGTTGAATGCAAAACATTCAAAACATCTTACTTTCGGCGAGCTTTTATTTTTCCTACAGTAATTACATTATGTAAATTTGAGTACCAAATAAAATAAGATGTGCCACCTTATTTCAGTGATATCGACGTCAGAATTATCCTTAAGAGCCGAGTTATTGCCCCTAACCTCATAGGGTCTAATCCCGATTCAGAGCTCCGTCATCGATATATAAACCGTCTATCATTCCAATAGTTTTATTATTGAGCAAGACTATGTCTTAGTCAATACGAAATAATAATTTGGGCTTACAAACTCTAATCGTCGGCAACATCTGCGGCTTTGTCATCTTTCACACCGATAACTTTCTGAACAGCGCGGATTATGAACCATAAAACATCACCTTTTTGGACACATAAAATTCACATTATGAATAAATACAAAGTAATCATTTTGTTATTACCCTGTAGGAAACACTGCATCTCTTAGGAACACCGGTGTCAACAATGCAAAATATGTCGTATATGCTGCGTTCGGTGCATTCCGTACGAACATATCAAAAATACAAAAGATTTTATAATTGGACAGCTCGTGTATGACCTGTTCGATCTTAGTCATATCAAACCTACTGACATAGCAAACGTTTTATTTCAGATTAAACACAAGGGTGTTGAATGATTATCCATCATTATACGAAATAGTGAAATTGAATCAGATACACAATTATAATCTCTCTCTGGAGATCTATGAAATTAATGACACTACCAAAAAAGGCCCTAAACGGCTAAAGACAATATTCAATATTTTTCATAAATTGATCATTCTTTTCTGTTCCTTTTTTCCAACGAGAGTTTGAAGAAATAGTTATATACATTGTTTTACAATGTAGAACATAGGGGAAGATAAAAATAACATATTAACGTTACATATGCAACATATTCTGAATGTTTTTTAAATAGAATTTCATTCAAAATGTGTCATACTGAAATACGTTAAAATATTGCAAAGTACTCAAAATTGATATTAGCAGGTCTACTCACGAATTAGGTCTACAGTGGACACAAAACACAAAGAAAAACTAAACGAAAATATTCAATAAAACATAGAAAAGCATGGCATATAAATACTCTGAACTTATTTACTTTTAATAAATGACCCTATAAGATACCTAGTGTCCTAGATATGATGCAAACAAGCATCCAATCATTCATATAATTTTGAACCAATGTTAAAACTCAGCATACCCTCAACACAACTCTTAAGATTTCTTTGAAGTGTTTCATTACTCATAATCCGTTATGCATAACGCAATCAAGATGTTGCTGAAGTCACTTTTTCGCTCTTTTAAATGTAAACTGCTAGACAAGTGACGGCTCAGACATTTAGATACTATCCACGATATTTCCCCACATCCGACATGCGCGTTGTTAAGTGCTCAGATGTCATTTCTTATTTGCGTATCTTGTCAATTCACTTGTAATTCAGATGGTTTTTGGTACATCTCCATCGTCGCTTTCTACATAGACACGTAACCCTATGAAGTGCTGACATGTCCAGAGTCAGTATTATGAAAATCATATCACGCTGAATAGTAGTAAAACTGTACCTCGTTTCGTTCATTTTCATTTTCAAAAGTTTCTTTCCTAGATTCAGATTTGGCATTGATGATATGTTGTTATTTTGACCTACATACAGAACTTTAAGTATATATTTAAGTAAGTGTTGGTTTTATTTTGAGTTTTGTTATAGGTTTTTTTTTCTGTTAATTTCCTTCTGGTTTTTTGTTTTGTTTTGTTTTTGTTTTTGTTTTATTTATTTCTTTTTTGTTAGTTTTGTTTTGTTTTGTTTTGTTTTTGTTTTTTTTTGGTTGGGGGGGGGGGGGTGTTGTGTTATCTTTTATTCTTTCATTCTTTATCTAGTTCTTAGCTTATTGTTTTCTTGGAATTTTTGTTTTTGTTGTTGTTTTATTAGTTTATCATTATCATTTTATTTTTGTCTGGAAGGGGGTGGGTGGGATTTTTTTTTTTGGTTTTTTTGGTTTTTTTGTTTTTTTTTTTTTTTGCTTTGGTTTGGGTTTTTTTTTTTTTGGTTTTGGTTTGTTTTGATTTGTTTTGTTTTATTGTTCTATTTATTAATTTATTAGATATTTTTGCTTTTGTTATTTGGTGTTTTCTTAGTTTCTTTTTTTTGTTTTGGTTTGGGTTTTGGGGGGTTTTGTTTTTGTTTGGGGGGGGGGGGTTGTTTTGTTTTGGGGTTTTTTTTCCTTCATTTGAGAGAGGGTGGTTAGTTTTTGTTGATATCTGTCTTTCTGGTATTGACTAGTATTCAAGTAATTATATTTCTCGTATGTAATGATATGCAAATTTAAAATACAATAAATATGGTACATTGTTGAGTTTATTTGAAATCTAAGATGCCTGATACCCTTACTTTTTTCTTTTAGATTTATTGATACAAAAACCATCATTAAAAAGCACGTGGATGCAATATCCCCATAAGTACAAGCGATGTATACATATATGTAATGGTGAAATCTTGTGGATAACTATTGTGGTCATTAGGTTGAAAATGTACAACAGCTTTTCTGGTTAACAGAAATAAATCTCAAAATTTATCAGTTATTTCATAAATATTTATTATAAATCCCATACGGCATGAGTGTATTTGCTATAGTATAGATTGATTGATTGATTTTTGTTTTACGTCACACCACGAATATTTCACGTATATGGTAACGGCATCTGCCTGATGCGGGGCATGCAAATTTTGACCTTTGCAATGGACACACCAGAAGCAGTGAGAGATCTTTAACGTGCCATGCATACCATGACACGGGGCCTCGGTTTTTACTGTCTCTTCCGAAAGACAGGACACCGGCATGACCAGAGTGGGACTTGAACCCCGGCCTTCCGATCAGGAGTCCGGCGCGATACCACTAGGCCACGCCGGCTTACTGTAGTATAGAAGTGAGTGAATTAAGCAAGTTACACTAAAAAGTACATGTACTGTACGTGGGTATACAGGCTACACTACAGTGAGATGTACTGTACGTGGGTGTACAGGCCACACTACAGTGAGTTGTACTGTACGATGGTATACAGGCTACACTACAGTGAGATGTACTGTACGTGGGTATACAGGCTACACTACAGTGAGATGTACTGTACGATGGTATACAGGCTACACTACAGTGAGATGTACTGTACGTGGGTGTACAGGCCACACTACAGTGAGATGTACTGTACGGTGTACAGTAAGATGTTTTGTACATGGATGAACAGATTTCACTACAATACGAAGTACCGATCGAGGGTATAAAGGCTACACGTCAATGTACGATGTACTGTACATGGCTTACAGGCTACACTGTAATACGAGGTAATCTACGCGAGTACACAAGCTACACTATGATACGAGGTATATTTATATTGGTATATACATACAATCTTCCTCTACAGTATTAAACTTTTGTATTAAAATGGCAAAAATTGTATAACAAGCCATACTTTGAATTGCCAAGAATGGCAAGTTAGAACAAGACACTACTGTACATGTTCACGAATTAACAGTTTACTTTTGCACTCTACGATAACCTTCATGCACTTAGTTAAAAGATAAATCTGACTTGTCGCATTTTTTGATAATTTATTAAAATACTGTCTTCCATATGCATGTTTCTCTTGATAATGTAAGATTTCTATTCTGTAGCATTCTTGTTCACCGATGTCAAGACAGCTCAGTTAGTGAGCTTAATGCACCGGCATGGTTATTTATCAAATCCTACAGTCCCTCGTGTAGGACCATGCTAATAACCGATTCACCGTAACAAACACTTGCTGAAACATAGTTTTGTCTTGTATGACAGCCGTTTAGGGGCACCAAAGCCGGATACATCTTTCACTGATTCATGCTTAGTAATACTTTCTTTCAATTATGCTTCGTTTTTGGTATTTCAAACGCTGATCCGAAATCTTGTTTTCTTAATGAGTAGATGAGACTTGCTGTTTTTCTCTTGTGATCTGTACATTTAGAATAGACTGCAGTGTTGCTATTCCATTGTCTCACTGTGCCATGCATGAAAGACGGGTATAAAATGTGGACCGCATAAAACCCGATATTGTATTGTCCGTATTAGGATAGTGTGGCATCTAGTTTCTGTTTTTAAAATCACCGAGAGCTTTACGAACGATGAATTTGTCTATCTTTTATTTTTATTTGTTTTGTTTTTGGTTTTGTGTGTGTGTGTGGTTTGTTTGTCTGTTTTTCATTTTGTATTGTTTTGTTTATTTATTTAATTATTTATTTGTATTTTGTTTTTATGTTTATATATTATGTTTTGTATATGTAATGATTTATTGTTTTGGTTTTTGTTGTTATTGTTTTTTATTTTTGTTTTTGTTTTCCTTTTTTTTTTTTTTTTTTTTTAATTTTTTGGTTTTTTATTTTTTCGTGGGGGGGGGGGGGGGTTGTTGTATTTGTTTTTTGGGTGGTTTCGGTATTGTTTTTTCTTCTTTTGTTTATTTATATTGTTGTTGTTGTTGTTATTGTTTTAATTGTTTTTTTTCTTTTTTTTGGGGGGGGGGGGTTAAGGGGAGGGATCTTTATGTTTTTTATCTAATTTCTTTCCCTTTTTTTGAGGGGGAGGGATGAACTTTTTAGTGTTTGGCTGTATTAGATATTGTTTTGCCAGAGTTATTTTAGTATATCAAACAGAATTAAAAACACACTAAGATAACACACGAGATTTCATGACATTTTTGTTAGGTACCTTTTCAGAACGTATGACCCTTCTCCAAACTGCGCAATCTTTTAGGCAGGATCTACCTCCGGATTCTATGACAACAACAGGATAAGGATGAGACTCCACCTGAACAGAACACTCGATCATTACAGACTTACTATCCAGTTAAAACAGTACATGTTTACATTTGGTTAGAGCAAGACAATGTAGATGATACACATTATACAAAAATTCAGTGTGTGAAATTTTAAACATTTTCAATGTATTATTAACTAATATTCCACGTGTGTTATTTTCAATTTGTACATTGCATGCACGGATATAGAGGGGGGTACTGGGGGTCTGGAACCCACCCACCCCCCCCCCCCCGGCATCCGAAAATTTTACCAAAAAAAGGTAATATTTGGGCATTTTTGGGGTTGGACCCCCCTCGTCTAGGAGAAAAAATTACCTTTTTTGGTTGGACCCCATCTGACAAAAATTTCTGGATCCGCGCATGCATTGTACACTATAATAAAATTCGTTTCACATATGACCATAGACCTAATTTATTGAATGATATCTATGATATTTAGTTGCTTGATCATATCAGTACAGCTCAATACTAAAACATTAATAGTTTTCTGACCAATTAATTCTGATAATTTACTAAATGGCATTGTTCGCCTGACATCATGTAGATATACAATGTGTAGTCCCGCCGGTAGCTTTCTTTGTCAGGTGCAATAAAGCCAGTGCCATCAGCTCAAGAACTGATCGTGATTCCTCATGACAAACATGCTGTACAATTCAAGCTAAGTGTTGTTGCGACTGAATTCGACTCACATAATTGGCATGGTTCCTGATAAAGCCCGGATAACAACTGATAGTTCACGTGATCGACATCACCTCGCATTCCCTACTGCTTGTTCCGTCTTGTATTTGGCACATTGCGGTCTTGTAAACCGACTGAACAATGGCTCCTGGAAGCTCTATATAGATGCCATCCCGTGAAAATGTTAGGTTGTCAGATCGTTTATGATTTCTTATGTTACTATGTAATGACATATACTTGTTAGAAATCTTTGGTACGCCTGTATGTGAGGTATATTGGTGTGACATGGGACGCACGTGTTTTATCTTGTAGTCCAGCATATTTCTTGTTGATGAGGTTTGGAATTTCAAAAGAATCTCTGAAGTGTTATTATAGTCGTTTGATGTGGTTTTCATGTGATATTCCTTATCATATTTACTCCAGACTCATTTCATATATGCACTCTTAAAATTATTAGTCGTTCATCATTTTGGGTAGTCGACGCTGCATTGGCTAGAGAACAGGACAATCACACTTACTACGCACTCGGTCTCACCTCTGACTTCCAAATGTGTATATATACTATGGGGCAATCCTGAGAATGTTACAGCTAAATCCACAAGTTATTTTCGTAGTTTACAATATTAGAATATTTTCCTTTCAATCTGCGATAGAAATACAAAGAAATATGTAGAATAGATACACAAACCGTGTAACTGAAATATGAAGTTTTTATTTTCAAATAGAACAACATCGTAAATCGTATTACCCGATTTTAGCTGTTTTGCTATAGCTGTTATCACCGAATCTCTGTCTAACAATGCTGTTTTGTGGCGGTATCATTTACAAAATAATGATTTATCAAATGCTGATGCATTCTTTCTCTCTTCATATTTAGTATGTGGCAGGCTTGGTGTAGTGGTTAAGCGCTTGGCTTGCGGCGCCGACGATCCGGGTTCGATTCCTGGGTTGCGCCACTATGTTTAAGAGGTAAGTTATCTCCCCCTTCCATGTCGCGATATAACTGAAAAATTGTTGAAAGCGACGTAAAACACCAAGCAACCAACCAACAAATCATATTTAGTAAGATACATGTACATTTCTCTATTTAACTTGAATGATTTGACATTTCTAATAGTAGAACAAAAAATGTTGACATGTTAGAGTCCGGAAAGTTGGAAGTAGAGAAAGAAAATTGACAGTAGTGGGAAATATCTCACCAGTAGAGCATTGACAATATACACAACTCATTCATTATGAAAAGTTTACCTCGATATGGAACTCAAAGACATTTTTTCATAGGATTTGTATATGTTCTGCATAAATAAATACCAGCAATTACTGATGAAAGCAGTTATTTTGATGCTTTCGGTGAATTAAATGTTTTGCGAAGCTTTTCTGAACACTTATATTCAAGTAATATTTAAATGTACTTACAAGTCGAGTTACAAGTACGACAATATCATTACGGATGTTTATTCCATCGTCTATATAAATCGTTACACTTTTATTTCAAATTATAATGGTGTGAATGATGCTGGAATAAATGAACTGAAAAACTAATTTATAATAGTTTTATACTAGCTTTGATGGAGTAAATCAGTGTATTATACGGTCAGAGTCACTGGTAAACACATTAAGCTCTTTGTAATGTTATAACTGAATGTTCATGAAATTCGTGAACTGCCTAATTACTAATGACCATCTTAATAATACCCATCTCTCAATCGAATCAATGAAGGAATGTTCAACAGAGTCTCCAACTTGATGTAAGGATCAATGCGCCTACGGCAACTACCATTCTGTTGTAAGAATGTAATCAAAACAACTTCAAAGGCGCGCGCTTATATTGTAATGAATATTGCAGATCAGCGGATGTGCAAACAGTGTGAAGAAGTTATCAAAATTGTAATGAACCTTTTAATTTGTTTTCGTGGAACATTCTGTTGTCATAATATCAAATGGATAATTAAGTGTGTTTAATGATATTTGCAAGTGAAACCAGGATGTCAATTTCTAGCGGAAAACGTTAAGCAACTGTTCCTACATGCAATCAGGAAATATATGATTAGCATTAGGCTTATTGCAGTCTAGACTATATAAAACGATCGAATTTTACGTTAAGGTAAACAGGATTAAAGAAGAAATCCATGCATTAAGATGTATACATCTCCTTCTTATAAAAATGAAGGTATTGCCCAAGTAACATATTGAAAGTAACAAGAAACTGGTCATATTTTCTATGTATTTTTGTCCAACAACCAAAAAATTTTCTCATTTTCAATTTTTCGATAATAAATTGACTTTCCCAACTTATTATGAAATAAAGTTTTTTATTTAGATTGTTTTTATTCTTTAGTTTATTTTACGTTTTCATGTTTAAATATATATGTATATATATATATATATATATATATTATATATATATATATATATATATATATATATATATATATATATATATATATATATATATATATATATATATATATATATATATATAAATTCTTCTTATTACCACAATTAAATTAAAATTGAATTTACTCATAAAAACTTATCCATCTAGATATTTGCATCATTGATATCCGTCTAATTTTTCCGAGTAGGCCGCATCAATAAATATTAAATCAATAAATTCGGAACAGCAGGTTAAATTCACAAATATTCTCTTTATATCTTCTATATAATATCCTAGCTGCAGTCATCAGGTAGCTGTATATGCAAATTAGTTAAAGAATGATTCTAAACTATCATTTCACAAATTGTGTTATATGGAAGTAATTAAGTAACCCAATCGAACATCAATAATAAAGGACTTAAATTCAAATTTACTGATGATTAGAAAATGAATAAAAAGATGTACGTAAGTTGTACGCATAGACAATTACAATTTGTATAGTTAAACATTAATAAAGTTGTCGTAACAAGTTTTTTCTTTTGTTGTGTTATGCTAGTAAATAAGTTACCCGCCGAGAATGTGACTCTAGTGTTATTATACCCCTGTTCAAATAATGAACTGCTGTGACATCCTCCATACAATGTTTATCCACTTCCATTTCCTTAACGCAGTGTTGATCTCTTTTCTGTAGTTCGTATTTTAGGACATCCATGGCGGGTGATGCTAGTAGGAAACACTTACTCGTGTGCAGAGTTTTATGGACGCCCACCGTGATTGTGACACATCAGTTAATTACGTATATTGCATTTAGAAATCGATCATCAAAAGAAATTTACCTCTCAAACACATCTTCAGGTCTTCTAGAAATCCTCTTTGTCCTCTAGAGTATGGTCATTCAGGGCTTCGCTAAAAATTGCTGTATGGGGTATTTACACATTGCAAGGTACTTTAGCCAAGATTATAAATTATATAGTAATTGTCAATTAAAAATCAGTGTATCCTAAATGATAATAGAACATGTATACGTAATAATTGTGTGTATCAGGTGCGCATTTCGGCAACTTATGTCTCTTCAGTGATGTTCATGGTCGATTGATTGAAATTAAATAAAATTGATTTCAATATACAAGAAGACAATTTTAATGTCACCTTGCGTTGGACTAATGTAACCATCAGACATAGATATCACTCAGAGATTTTGTTATTTTTTGTCTTCACTTTATATAGGCCAAGTGGCTGAAAATTTGTGGAAATTGAATGTTTCTTGTTACTTATTTAATCCATACTTCCCTTTGAAGGACTTCTTATAATTTGTAAAATTCATTTCATTTCAGAGAATTTCTACCATTGATCAGCTATCAAAGTGTGGATATGTCGTTGAATGTTGTTCACATTTCGTTTATCATTTTTAATCGAGACAACTATATGAACGAAACGAAGCACGAAACACGGAGGTGTTGTAATGTTAACTATATGATTGCCTTCAAAGAGAAACGATTTCCTATTCGCTTCTCTTTAGACAAATTAATATTCAGCAATGCTATGAAATAACATATTTCTGACAGAATAAAGTGTAAATCTAGACTTTTCATACTTCATTAATCTAACATCATGTGGGATGTTATGTCATCATAACTGCAAATTAATGTATTGATTTTATGCGATATATTTCCATTGAACATTTGTTACATCGGATTATTTTGTTTCTCGATACGAACACTCTATTCTTGGAAGTTATTCATGAAATATTCTAAAACTTTTTATATACTGCTTTTCATTGACACCATTTACATTTTGTATATAATTCTTGTTTTATTAAGTATTCATGTAACTTAATGAGATCGATATACCAATATGCTTTCACTTATGTGCCATCACAAATATACATGTATGTATTTCAGTCATTTTTCATTCATATCTCTATACCATCTGTTAATTAATGTAATACGACAGTAACCATGGATTTGCAGTAAGCAACACTTACGAAATGAATTGTACATGTACAACTGACAGAAGTATGGAATATTTCATATTAAACATGATTTTGTTCATGTTTTATTGAGACCACACAAAGATTATTTTGTTAAAATTATGCATGTTATCTTTGTAATTATCATCATCTGTACATACAAAGTGTTCACCTATAAAGTATTTACATATGGAATCTATATTGTTAGCTTAAATCTGAACTCTGATAACCACGTTCATGCCATCTATAAACTGTAAATTAACAGAATTTTTGCTTTCATGTTTGTTTCTTGTCAGAGCATTGCCACACTTGATTCTCATTAAATCGTCGATGTTTATCATTTCTCCTCCTTACTTCCGTGTACAAAATGATGTACCATGTATGAAAATATACAAACATGTTAATAATCTTGTTTTAGAGCAAACAGTCGGTTTAAATACAAGTCCCTGTCTTTAAATGTAGTAGAATGCCATTACAGATGCAATCTCATGGAAAGTTATGAAAATGCACCTGATGTTTATCCTATTTCTTAAACAAATTACCTTGATTTTATTTGTTTATCATCGGTATTGTCGGTTTGTTTATACCTAAATACACCTAAATTGTTTTTGCCAATACTTTTTCAACAGGCACAATGAGGAACTTCCTTGCGTCTCCAAAACAGTAAAACAAATTTTGAAGGTATATAATCTAAAAAATGGTATATCTCAAATTCTTTTAAAGAATATGGAACGGAAACTTGTCTGTGCCACATGTCAACTATGTCTCAATATTGCATTAACGCCAGCCAATTATAAGCAATGATAGAAATATTATTTGGCTTAAAGGTCGAGTCTTTATACAAAATACCAATTCTGGAGTTTTCATTCTTCTTCTTTACACTGCATTTAACCCAAACAGAGCATTCTTTCATCAAGAGAAATTAGTGGCTGATGCTAGTGTATAATAAAAGATCGCCTGCCTTAAGAACGCATTTGTTTGGTACAAAATCACTAGTTTATATCGTGACGAAGATTTAACAGAACTTCGTATAAACAATCGGGATAATGAAAATGTTCTTTGTCTATAATTATCATGAGAAACATCACGAAATTCCCCTAAACCATGTAGTTTCCCTTGTCAGACAATGCCTTAATTAACCGAACACATAATCAAAAGCTCTCAAATCATTTCGAACACGCGATTCAACGCTACTCCCTGTCTCGTCTCCCTATAGTCAGGGCTAACATAAATAGTCAGCAAATTGCGGGTGTCCGAAAACAAAGTGATTGAAAATGGGTTTAAGTGGAAGTAAATATAACTTCAAGCCATTGTTTATTTAAGCGATCACCGTTAAGGAAGATTCTTCAACGTAATCGATTCCTAATTATACATGCCATTGCATGTTGTTCATATCTCCCAATTTCATTGCAAGTTGTAGTCATTTTGGATGCAGTGCCACCTTCGTCCGATATTTGAGGTTGTATTTTAAGATCTACATGTATTTCTCTGAAAATTGACTTCTTAAGCACACCAGTTGAGTGACAATTGTAATATCAATTGACCGTCCTAAGTCGGCACCGTAACTGAACTACAATGGAACATTTTTGTGATGTACTCATTCTTGTTTTCTCTGTATGCAAGTGACGACTTTTCTCATACAGTCGAGTCGGATCCATTCTTTGGTTTCTTTTATATAAATTATCATATGCGTTTTTCCGTCAACCTGTTTATGGAGTGTATTAGTATCGGAACACACAAACACAAAAAGAAAAAAAAATGCAACGCATTTCCTATGTAGTGTTCATGATTTCTTTTACAGTTCCGATATTCTATAATTAAGACTGCTGATGAAGGATTTACACGCAACCTCAACACAAACCATCCCCCCTTCCCAACCAAAAAAAAAAACCCCAAAAAAACAAAAACAAAAAACAAAAACAAAAACAAAACAAACAAAAAAAAAAAAAAAAAAAAAAAGAAAACAAACAAACACCGAGATCAGTACATAATCTTAAAAATCTCAAATCATGATTTGATACATCAAAATGAAAGTAAAATAAGCAATATAATATACAGATAAATTTAGGGTGTTCATCTTCCTTATATTAGTTGTTAACATGTCGGAGTTAATAGATAAATGTATGCAACTTTTAACATTTACTAGCTTAAAGATATTGTGATTCATTTCAAGTTATATTCCAGTTCATTTATTAACATGTATGCGCATCGCATGAAACAGTCTATGATTCCATGACTACTAACAAGGTGTGTTCTGACATTACCGTCTTCCATGTATAATTCATCGTAGACCAAATCAAGCTTCATATTTTCAAAACAAGCTCAGTCGAACACTCCTTTTACCTTTTTCACAATAGACTAAGTACGTGATGAATGGCAATAGTAGCAAGCCGAGTTCATAGAAAACATTGTATGTTTTATTCACAACAAATCTTTACCCACACATAGTCAGAGCAGAAAGTATTTGCCTCGCTGGAAATCTGTTTAATCCACCGTCCTCTAGGGGAATAAAAAGGAAATTGAATGTGTAAAACATGTTCGGTGCGATGCATTTTTCATTATATTTATCTGAAGAATCTACTTAATTAATACTTATACTTTGTAACTTTACGCTATCATGACACACATCACATTAATGACCATTGAACAAACCGAGAAGGCCAATACATTATTGATTGATTGATTTCTAAACACGCAAAGCTGCATCATGCTATTCAATTTATTTGTCAGAGTGTCTACGGTAGGAAATGTATTCCTGAAGGGAAGGCATGTTTGTAACTCAAAAATAGAAAGTTATTCATGCTTAGTACAAGAACTCTTGAAATAGACTTAATACAACCAAATTTAGAATTCTAAACAATATAATTCAAATCGTTTGAACGCAGTGAATTAGTATTGAATTAATTTCTCCTGCTTAGTTAACACTGTAGGTGGCGCTATTTCGCGCCTTCTAGTGTTGCATGAATGATTCTGAGGCGTCTCACATGTTCATTCGACGTTCAGCTCTCATACTACCGTATAAATATCGTAAATGTTCATTTTTGTTTTTTAAATTTTTGTTACTACAAATTATTGTATAAATAAGTGACTGGGTGATACGGTGTTTTTCTGGATCTGAATGTTTGGTGGTGATATGATAATGGAGAATTGTGGAATGGTTATAGGGCAGATATTGCTTTTCATAATGTACTGAAAGATTGATGCGTATGAAATATGTTGTAAATGTATATAATAATATATGAGCGCTGTTCGTGTTTCATGCACTTTGCTCTATGTGTTGTTAGTTTATTTTGGTGGACTACAGTGCTGTTGTGGTGCAGGAGAACTTCAGATCATGTGAAATCCGTGGGACCAAATTATAAATATATATATGTATGTATGTATGTATGTATGTATGTATGTATGTATGTATGTATGTATGTATGTGGATCTGGTTTTTACCGTCTCATCTCCAAAACTGTCCACCGTCGAGCCATTGGCTGGACAGGAAGCTCTGTGTCTGGAATTAAGCACCCAGCTGATTGAGCTACGCCGGCTAAGGACAGGAGTAACAGACTGGATCCGTGAGAGAGTGACTTTGTAACACTGCACTGAAACTCACGTTAATGTCTCGTATTGGTTTGGCATCTAGTTGAAGCGTACCTTTCGGAGGTTGAAAGATACTCGGATTTCCTCTATACTTGTTGGAGGTTGAAAGTTTCCCCTAGATACTCGGATTTCCTCTATACTTGTCGGAGGCTGAAAGTTTCTCCTAGATATTCGGATTTCCTCTATATTTACCAATAATTGATAGTTTTCACTTGATATTAAGATTTCCACTATAATTTTCCGATGGTTGGTAGTTTGTTGTTGTTTTTTCCTCAATATCCGGGTTTTCTTTTAACTTACTGACTGTTAAAACTTTTGTCATGATATAAAAGTACCTCCTCCACTTACCGGTGGTTGGTAGATTTTTCTTTATCATTATTTCTTTCTTTCTCTTTTGGATACTTGAGTTAACTCTTTACTTGCCTATGATTAATATTTTTTATTTATATTGGACTTCCTCTATGGATGCTAATTATTTTCCTGGTTTTCCCTCAATACTCAGGCCACTTTCCATTAATCTTCAAAATATAGTTGAAAACTTCTGACTTGGTGACAAACAGTAAAGAAATGAAATTAGATATTAATAAAAACAATGAAATAAAATAACAACAACAATAACAACAACAACACTAATAATAACAACAACAACCACAATAATAATATGTAATAATAATAATAATAATAATAATAATAATAATAATAATGATAATTACATGTAATAAAAAAAAAAAATAATAATAATAAAAAGATGGACAGAATACATAAATAAATAAATGAATAAAACAATTAATTCATTCATAGATAAATAGATATATGAAATGCAAGTTAATTCATGTATAAAGGTACCTTTGAAATATTAGGCAGTATTCAAATCTGCAAGCATTACATACAGTTTGCTACCTCTCTTTTGATCGAAATGTTAAAAATTGTAACACCCTCGTAAGTGCACGTTTCTTCCTGGTTTTCAAGAATTTCAATCAAAATTCCTAACTGAGCATGACAGGTCTAAATATGTGGAGAAGTGGAGTACTTGATGCATTCTCTATTATATCCCTTCATATATCTAAGTAAATTAACATTTGTGTATATCAAATAAATCGGATGACCACATGGTTATGTTGCACTAATTATCCTCTTTAATGACACTTAAACATATATAAAAATCTCTTTAAAAGCATTTTATACATTTGCTTTGAATGTAATAATGTAAATAAGATATACATGTATTATTCCATAAACAATGTTGTCGTAAATGGTAGATAACATTTCAAATGAGGGTTCAGGTACATTTAATTGATTCTCGTTAAGATAAGGTATACATATTTATAAGTCCGATAGTCATCGTATGGCTACTGATAAAATCCATTCAGTAAAGTCCAATATTGTTGATTACGCGTGTACAAAGTACGATGCCATTCAAACGACAGACGCGCAGTGACATACGGCGTCTCTAGCACTTTGATGTATTTGTATTGTTTACTTACACCATTGTGCATTGTTTTACTTACTTCATGATTTCTGTTACATGTATTTGTACAAATCCACTGTTCAAGATTAAATACTAGTAACATAATACGACCATTATTCAAGACTAAGAAAAAGATAAAATGCTAAAACCTCGACTAAAGGAGATTATGACATTCTAATGTAAGGTGCAGCTACTCAGCACTTCAAGATATTTCAAATGAAATGGGTCTCCATCATTGTCTGTTCTAACCCTCTATTTCTTGTACAAATACATGTATAACCTCATTAGAGGTGTCATCTTTTGTTTCCCTTACGACAATATCTGATATTTCTCATATTTCAAGAAAAGGAGAACAAAGTACAAACAAAAAAAAAAAAAAAAAAAAAAAAATAGAATGTGAGGAGTTACTTCTCTTTCAATTTCTAGACCTGTTTAATGGGCTTGTGTGTTTATAGAATTGTTCGTTAGCTGTTGTTGCTGGTTCTTGTTGCGGTTTTTCATATTACGTAAGTTGTCTGTTTTTGTATTTCATATTTATTCTCCATAAGTATTTAAGGAGGCCATCTTATAGGAGGCAAATCTTTTAATGTTCATTTTAGTGTATTGATGTGTTGCGTTGGAGTGCATTTTAGTTTTAGTAATGACAATTGCTTTATCTCGATACGTTTTCATTTCGAAAATTTATTTATAATAGTATGGTACGCGATAACTATCATCTGACCTATACAGAAAATCCAATGAAGACGGCTTGGTACCTTCATCTCCTACAACTTGCTACAGGGAGGGGAATCGGCCTGATGTGTTATGCGGAGAGAGAGAGATTGGTGAAGCTTTTTTTCTCTGTCGCAAAGGTTTAAAATTATTGCATTGGATCAATAGAATGCACTACGCATATAGTGGAAATGGTACAAGAAAAGTATAAAGAATACGTTAAGTAATTAACTTCTCATGTTTTTCTGGGAAAAATAATCCAGGTAACACAATCACATGAAAAGAATAATAATTTTAAATTGACAAAGAATTAAATTGGTTTATAAAATGGTAGTCCTATATTTTGTCATTCGAGATAACTTTTTATGTTTTACCAGAGAAACAAAGAAACTTCACACATACATTTTACATAGGTATATTTTCCCTGAAAACCAATTGGCTGCAGGATACAATTTACATAAATATCAAATATTACGGTTTCCATATTCACATTCTATTTACATTTGATCATTTTGAAAAACACTATTGTTGCAATATTATAGACTCTGTCCTAAAAAAATTACATGTATGTACATGTAAATATTCGCTATACGTTACATAACAAGATAATTCCACAAATTTACAAATAAACAATAAATATAATGGAAAATATGCAACATCTTGACCACATTCCACAGCTTCTGTCATTGATATGTTTAAGCTATCCGCTTATGGTATAGGTCCATGTTGATTTGCTTACAAGGTTATATACTTACATGAGGGTATTTATCTTGCCTTGACAATTGTCCCACACTTTACATGTTAAAACTTACACATTTTGACACCAAGAAACCGCTCAGTGTCATGTTCTCGCGTCTCTCCTTTTAATCTTCTCTCCTTTGTGAGCATCAGTGCGTATAACATTAATGGTTGTAAGGTTTACAAACACACGGCTACATTTATCATATTGTTATTCTGCTGATAAACGATTCTTGAATTGAAAAAATCCCCCCCTTTTTTTAAATAAAACAAATACTAACATTGACACTGTGACATACAGAAACAAATTATGCTCAATGGAAGCATGCACTTCAAGTTTTACGGGTTTTTTTTTTTCTTTATGAAATGTAGAGCCTACAATTTACGGCATTGAATTGAATAGATGGGGTACAAAATCATATAGAACAAATGGAAGAGGACATTTTATATAATGCAGTTTTTAATCAAATTTTAATCACACCTAATGACGATCACAGTAATACTTATTCACGTGCGGAATACGGCTTACGGTTGCACCCTTTTATACAATACTTGAAATGGCATGCTCATTAACACCACGTATTGTTGTATGTCTCGAAAGTCCCCTCATATATCATTCCAAAACGAGATTGTCATCGAAACAACATATCACATTTAATTCAAAGAAATTACTATTACCAAAACTCTTTTGGAAGACATTTCAACGGAAGAATAACATAATTGTATACATACCTGTGAATTGATATTTATGATATAGTATGCAACCATTAGGAGATTTCTATATGCACACTTGTCTTTTTCTTTTTACTCATTTTCGATGAAGTTTTGTAAAACAATTATGTTCTATATTTGTACCCTTCGAATGAGGTAGTTCAAATGGCGGTGCTATACGTCGATAGACATCAACACGTGAATAATCTTTTGCTGCTTCGAGTGGTTCAGTTGCATAGATAAGTATTTATGCTAAGTAAGGTAACGCAGCTCGGATCGACGGTGGTTCAAAGTGCAAGAATAAATGTTGGTTTGAAAAGCAATCTCAATTTCGATTTAACTAATTTATATTTTATGTTTTCTTTTAATAGACTTTGATAATACTTATACCATTTTCACTATCCATATACAACAGCGTTGAGTTATATTCACTCACCGGACGTTTACCAAGGAGTGCATTTCTTTTATCTATGTATGTAATTATTATGAATTTATTTATTCATTCATTTAATATTCATTTATTTCATATCATTATCATCATCCTTATTATTATTATTATTATCAAAATCATCATCATCATCATCATTTTTATAATTATTATTCTATTCTATATATTTTTTACTTTATTTTACACAGCTAAACCACTGTAAAATGATCATTCACATCAGTCTATAAAATGAATCCAGAATAAGAGTGTCGCTACAGCAGTGATGAGGCCGATGTCAAATGTATTTCGGATAGTTAACAACAAAGTTCATATTGTATTTTAGAGTTTTAAGGACACTGAATAATATATAACAATCTGCAACACAATACTGTGGATAATCAGCTATATCCTGACGATTAAACCATATGTTTATATATGTTGGCCCTATTTTGATATTGTGACTGTAACACCTTCTATACAAGATTAATTCACATGATTTTCACATGTGCAGTATTTTTGTAGTAATTGTATACACGGTATATATAGTCCGATGTGGCTAGATAAACAGGAGATACCTACACTTTCTGTGCCTCTGATTCCCTGAGATCCTTCGCTGTCTGTACGATTTTGTGAGTACCTACACCAGATATGCTTTAATAAATGTTTTAATAAAGTGTCTCCCCGATTCATAGGGAAATGTTGATGAAGCCGTAAACAACAAACACTATGTAAGATATGTATCAATTTACTCATTCATTTATTTATTTATAAATAGAGCTGTCTGAAATAAAGGTCTATACCTCAGTGTCACATGACTATCAAACATTCAAGAAGTAACAAAGTTTGAGTACCGTTTGAAGCACTTTAGTGTCAATTAAACATATTTAAACAACTTTATTTTTTCCACAGTGGAAAATAATACATTGATATGCATTGATATGCTCAACTCCTAACCTTTTTTCAAAATGGTGAATGGAACAGGCTTGTCAAACATGGATTTATATTCACAAATATGATGCAACAGTGAATTAATGTATCTAAAGTCAAACAACCTTGTATTAAATATATATCATATTTGTCAAATTCCACATAACTTAATTTATTTGCGTATATAAATCATAAACAATTTGATATATTTTGCAATTTATTTCAATATCGTCAGTTCTGTTGGTTAACGTTATGTAATGGTGATTTGACAGTTTTTATAGAAGTACACCATTTGAAGCTAAAATAATTAACACGTACTCTTATCTTATTTTGATAGCACTTCATAATATATATATATATATATATATATATATATATATATATATATATATATATATATATATATATATATATATATATATATATATATATCTATAAAAGCATAGTAGGAAGTATAACAACGTTCGCTATTCAAAAATGTCGGATCAACCGTGGGTCAATGCAAGTCGCTACAGAATAGGAGAGGTCAAATATAGAAGCACAAGGTCGTGGGTTCGAATCCCCGCCGGAGAACGAATATAAGTGAAATATGGGGTGCCTTTTTAGCTGTAGTGTCTTTGTGCTTTATATGTTTGTCTAATTTCTCTTTTTTTAACAGGTATTTCTTCGGAGATTCAAGGGCCATAGTACTCCCAGGTGTTTCACTGATTCTCTCTCTCTCTCTCTCTCTCTCTCTCTCTCTCTCTCTCTCTATATATATATATATATATATATATATATATATATATATATATATATATATATATATATATATATATATATATATATATATATATATATATATATATATATATATATATTGAGTGGAGTCGATGTGGCGCAGTGGATTAGGTGTTCGGCTCGTAAGCGAGAGGTCCCAGGTTCGATTCGTGTCCTGGGTATACCGGTATACTATGAGGTAGTTTAAACGAGGCCTCGTGTCATAGAAAGCATGCACGATGGCACGTAAAATTCCTCATTGCTTCGAGTGGATCCCTTGCATAGATAGAAATTTCTATCAGACAGACACATAAAATAATCGGGCAGTAATTTATATCATCAGTATTGAAAAGTGAGCACAATTTCTATATATACTTTGAAATATTTAAATTTAAATGTTTTAAAAAAGATACTTTAGTCGTGTACGCTGTGCACATCAATGGATTGAATATAAACGTATACCAGTAAATGATGTTGAATTTTCGCTGATATAATTTGAATTGTTTTATTTATTTTTATTTATATCTATTTTTTTTTTCCTTTTTCCATTTCATCGTGGTTTAGAAAGAATTAAGTTTTTGCTTTTTAGAATTCAAAATACCTGCGTGATGAATGGACTGGGAACTTATTGTCAGTAATATATATATATATACAGTATATATATATATATATATATATATATATATATATATATATATATATATATATATATATATATATATATATATATATATATATATATATATATATATAGAGAGAGAGAGAGAGAGAGAGAGAGAGAGAAATATTATGGACCCATATTATGGACCCAAAACTACACAACAAAAACATGAAGAATATCCAACTACTTAGTGAATATCTTCTGTGAAAATTTGCATGGTTCCTTTGTTAGGCTGTCATTGTATCAACTTTAAAAGTCTCCATTGGGGGAAATACATGTACACCATAATGAATTATTAAGCGAAGACATTTTCAAAATTTGATTTACAGACAAGGATGCATTAATATATGTGCGTAGGTTTTGATTCATTAATACTATTATTAATAAATAAATCAAAAGGAAATTTACATAATGGTAATAAGATTTATATGAATGATATTTATAATTTACGACAATTAGCAATATAGGAATAATAATGATACAGTATGACATGTCAAGTATTTGGGACAATTTGATGAAATAAATATGTTATCGATATTTTTCCGGAAATGGAGACATCGCGAGGAGCAATATGAAACATTACCACCAGGGAATAAAATGAACTGAAATCTATCCAACAAGATCAGATATTTATTGCCTAACATAATTAGAAACCACGATTTCTATTAAACGGCAAACAAACAAATCTAAAGTGATAATTTTCGCTCATCAACATCATTTGTTGACAATTGTAGAGTAAATTCGGACTCAATTTTCTCCATCAGCAATCTGTTTTATATTGAATATTTTGCGATGCCATTCTACATCCATCATACTCTCGAGTCGCACTTAACAAATCTCATTTGATAGTGCTCGTTTATTTGCCTTAATTAAATTTACAATGCACACTCCGCTCCCCCGGGTATTTTCTATTTGAGAAGAAAGGAGAAAGCCGTTACGTTTTACTATGCATTGTGGCATATAATAAATTATCCCCTTTTGCCCAGTGCGTTTTAATAATGTTATTTCAAGTAAAGTTGATTGTTGAATGAGTTAGAATGTCCTTGGGAAAACTGTTTGTGTCCCTTAAACTTCCAGATTTCTTTTATAGCCGAGGAGAAAATGACCTATGAGACTGCTTGTAACTTCAAATTTGATCAAATTACACGTTTAAATTAATATTGAACTAGATAGACCAGCAAATCAAATTACTGCAGATACTTTTAGACATTGGGATAAGTTTGTTCAAGAAATGTTCTAACATTTCAAATCATTATCGGCAATTGATTCATTTATTTGACGAAATGAATGGCCACTGTGACAACCCACACACATTCTTCTCTCTTTATAGTATTAAACGTTATCGGGAATTTCTTTCACAAAAAGCTATACACTTAATTCATTTATTTCTTTATTTACATGTATTTACTTTTTTATATTTATTTTAGTGTATTTAACATTTTTGTTGTGTACATTATTAATAAGTATATTTTGTGTAGAGTTCTCTTGTGCAGAAAAAGGGTTTGAAACGATTAAACAAGAATCAGCAAAATGATTATAAACATAGAAATTGATGACTCTACAAAGGATGAATTTAACCATTTTCAAATCTATGATAGAGTCGCTATCTTTTTCCCTATGTTTTATATATCTATTTCTTTATTTTATCTTAATGTTAGTTGTATTAAATTTTGGTTAATTTAAAAGTTTCCTTTGGTATTTATATTAATCATTCTTCATCAATGGCGAAACTTGAAAAGTACATTATTTTGATTTATTTGTCCATACAAAATGTATGTACCTCTATACGTGATAATATAGTTTCTTTCAACTTTTTGTTTTCGGAGATTTAGTCAACTCAACATACACAATGCATTTTTATTGGAAGTTCCGTTTTTCTACTCCTTGTAAACCATGTTGATAAACAAACACACGACCTTATATATTACCTATGATATAGCTATAGATATCCTTTACACAAATTTAACTAGAGTCAACTTTAAACCTCTTTATCATGTATATATCATCTCGTTTGGCCGAATCTCGCCTCGGGTGGCCATCTTGAATACTGTAAATTAAGATATTAACATGAAGAACAAAGCGATAAGTTCTCGTCATAGCTCCAATACACGTATCATTATTACCGATTGCATATCAATACAGCATAAGGTTGGAGATAGCATCAGGTTGGCTTTTGTTTCCCATTTTATCGGCCCGTGCCATCTGATGGACGTCTCTATTAAACCACTTGTCAAAGGTTTTATCTAGGATAATACAGAAATGCCTATTGGCTAATAATGGCAAGGGAACCATAAAGTGCGGTGATATTCAGGTAAAGGGGTAATAAATCACATCAGGATTTGCTAAAATCGACGTAATTAAACGTCCTTTCTTCTAAAGGTGAATTATTCATTGTGTAATTTTTATGAATTTCCCAATGGAAGCCTTACCTATTAAGGTCATTATAAATGCATTTATTAAACTCCGGACTTACTCGATAAATTTCTGTCCAAAGTTATGATAATAATACAATAGAATTTTAGCAATAATTGGTTCTACATCATGTATTTATTGATTTATTTACTCTCAGGCCAAAGGCGTGGACGTATCAATCGTACCAAACATAATACATCCCCTTGTTTGTTATCGTTTTCTCTTACCACAACATATGCATCCTTCAGAAATTAATTCTTCTTTGACGTGAAAACCAAATACAAATTATATTCAATATAAACTAAAAGTACACTGTCATAATCTAATCCGTCTTCTGCTTTGATCATCGATAACTACAAAGGTAAACTACCTACATGTAAGCCTGGCTTGTTCAAGTGATTAACACGATGGACGTGTGATCGGAAGACCGTGGGTCCGTGTCTGATTGGAAGCCACGTGTAGGTCAAATCTGCATGTCAATCATTGGTAGTGAAACAAAGTAGGTGCCTTGGTAAAATTCGTTTGTGACGTTGACTTTCTTATAGTATCCAATTGTTATCCGTCACATCCGCTAATACATGGATGCACAGAGTTCCCAGTATTTGCATATGATGCAAAAAAAAAAAAAAAAAAAAAAAGAAAAGAAAAAAATAAAAAAAAAAAAAGAAAAAAGAAAAAAAACTTACAGAAATCAGAAAACCAAAGTGAAGCAAACAAAGATAAATTTATCCGTTACAAGAAAACTTTATTCTATTTTCATTTTATAATTCACAGTAATGTAACTTACTTGTTTATTTATTTATCTGTTTATCTTTCTGTTTCCTATTGCTTCTTTATTTATTTAGTGGATTCTTTTATGTTGTGATTCGATTAAAAAAATTAAAATGAAAAAATAAACATATAACAATTGGATTTAAACAGTCACACAGGCATGAGAATTGTCATTTTTTGTTTTTATTTTTTTTTTATGTATCACATATACATGTATTTGAAAAGTCGATTAGGAATTTCAAATTCTAAATATTTTTCCTATTAACATTTGTTCCTATTAAATAGAATTTCCGGTGTTATCACCCGTTGGAAATGCATAAATATAACCAATGAAATCAATTCACGTAAAATACAATACTTAACTGCAATAAAATCGTCTCAAATGCCACATTTTGAAAAGGAAGGCATCTCCAAAATACCGGAAGAAAGAAACGTAAAGTGATTGCGGAAACCGAAATGAATCATATCCGAGGTTTCTGGATGATTTCACTTCAATATTGGCGTGTAAGTGGCTTATCAAAAACTCTACTTTATAACTAAAATGTTGCTACTGTAACCGTTATAGTTTTGGATTTTCTCTCACACGACATCTAATTCCGGGTCAAGCTAGGTTGATAAGGTCGGTGGCAAAACGACGATAGAATTATAAAAACCTATGGGAACATGGGTTTTCTGTCAACACCAAGATCTTAAACTTTTTATCTTACAAGTTCTAGAGTGTTGGGAAAACAAAATGTTTGCTTTATCGTGTCGTTCTGACATGCTTGATTAATTTTTCGAATCATTTCTGTCTGATTGATGATAGATTGAAAAACACATCTTGGAGTTTGTTCTCTCCTTTTCAAAAGGAAATTATAGTAATAAACCTATGTAATATATTTGAGTTTTAATTCGTGTATAACTGAAACAGCATATAATGCCTTGGCAAAAGTGAAAAGTAATTACTTGATTGTAATGGTATATCTAAAAAAAAGTATCGGGAGCAGAATGTGAGTGTTATACTAAAGTTTAAAACATTTATTATTACTAAATTTAATAAAACAATCTTATTTATCTTTAAGTTTAAAAAGAAGAAATGTTTAAAACTTTTGATGTAACACCAGCATCGCCTCACTTACGAAGTATCTCCCAAGCAACAGTTGATATAGCCAATGAATTACATAAATATTAAATGGAAAAAAAGGAAGAAAATAAGGGGGCAGCTTAAAACTGTTTAAAATCTGTTTCAATTATGATCCAATTAATAATTTATATTAAATATGTCAGCGTATTCATGTAATAACATGATTATAAACTTTTCTGAAACAAGAAAACTAAACATGAGAACCTAATTCGATACTTCTATGTCCACATGCGAAGTAAGCATACAAGTCAAATGACCGTCAAATTAACTTGTCTAGCCGCTTCTGGCATTTTGTATAATTTAAAGCTGATTTATCTTTCCTTTCAGTTTTTGTTTCATATTTTGGCTCAATTTAATTTCACACAAGTATGAGTTTACACCTGCTGCGAAGGAAGGGTTCCATTCGTCAGATTTGAATGTGTACTCGTAGCTTTTTAACAAGACAAATACTATGTGTCATGTAAATGTAAATAAGAATTAATATAACTGTTTTGACATGGTCAAAGGTAATATAAATAAAATGACTGCAACAGTGTACCCGTGTTCAGAGACGTTCCCATCATGAAATTAAAAAAGTAAAGAAAAGAAAAAAAAAAAAAAAAGGAAAATGCCAGATTGCATTTGAGACTTCAGCTGCAATATTAAAGTGTATACTTTTCACATATTAATGTATGTTTAAGTTCAATAGAGGCAAGTTTAAATTCATAAGCCAACAAAACATGAATTTTTCCATTTTCAATTCATTTTGGGATTTTTATTTGTATGATATAGCACATCAGTTGTCATGTTTATTTTGTGTTTTCCAATGAATGCCTAAGTATAATATATATATATATATATATATATATATATATATATATATATATATATATATATATATATATATATATATATATATATATATATATATATATATATATAGTCAGTATCTTATATTATATTGGAGTTAAGATTTAATCGGTCAATAACGCGTTTTGTTCCCCTTTTTAATATGAGCAATTCATAATCATAAAATAATACATCACACGCTTTCATAACTTGAATAACACGCTACTTACAAAACTGCTTTATGAAATTAACATTAATGCTATCTTTTTTTTTATTTCATTATTATTTTTTTTTGTAATTAATGTCTATTGCATGGGAAAATACATCTGCCAGTTATGTATTTCTAATGAAGAGTGTCTGTACATGTAAAATCTTTAAGTGTTTTATACTTATCCATGTTGAAACCAAGGCACAGGAAAACACGGAGAAATATACAATATACCGTGTAATAGTTCAATATGACTTGAGTTTTATTACATAATTGACACTGGAGCGTAGCTCAATCGATTAGGTGTTTAGATCTTGACCGAGAAGTCCCAAGTTCGACTCCCGCCGGTGGCTGATCGGTGTTCTGTCTTTCGGATGAGACAGAAGAATCGAAGTCCTTTGTCACGGTCGACGTGACACGTAAAATATCCCTCACTGCTTCGGTGGCTGTGTCAGGTGTGTAGATCTAAATGTCTGTGCATTGTATCAGTCTGATTAAATTTATGTCTTCACCATGCAAGGAAAATAACCTTGGTGAAACGAAAAGCAAGAAATAAACAAAAATATCATTGACTAAACAAATTATCGGAAGAATAAAGAATACCTCACAAACACATTTATGAACTGTTTTTATATAATTTCTATAAATGAACCTTAGTTATTGTAATCAAATATGATTTAAAAGATCATTTCTCTATCAAGGGACATTTTATAGTTTTATAGAGATTACTCCGTTTAACAAAATTCAAACGAGACACATAATTTCTAAAATGTCTCTGTAGAATGTTTGCCTTTATTAAGGCTGAATAACAAGAAAATCGCATTTTGCAGCAATAGTGTATCTGCACTTTTAATAAGATGCCATCAGTCATTGAATTATTTATAGTTTTTCGACTACTCATACAGTGTCAATAGTCAACGGACTGAATAATCGGAGTGTAAAATTCCCAACAATTTTTGTACAATTCATCCACATCATAGCATAAGGATAAATATCAATTCCATGTTAATCATTGATTCTTGTAGTGATGTCGAAAGAGAATAGTTTTATCATTAATTTCTTCGCAAAATGAACTGGAATTACTTGAATGAATACACGATAATTCCCTTCCGAACACAGATTTTCCATTTAGTAATTCATTCTTGGAACAATAACACATGAAAAGTTGCAGATAGCTTTAACTTGCTTCTGGTTATGGAAATAGTCGTCAAAGTCGTTGTTATGGTTCGGGTTAGTTAGGCAATAAAATTCGTATAAAACCCTCAATATAGCCGATAGAGAGTTAAGTTATTGCTGTTTGTCGGAACCTTTTCTGCAGGCTTTAAGATATAACTTGATATGACAATCTGAATATCTGTGGACGTTTTAATCTTCTAAAAAGTATCATTCTCCCATTAAAATAATTGGATACCCGTCATAGCCATTGAACATTCATACTAAGTCGAAACTAGGATTTCAGCGTTAGTGCATTATATCTCATAAATGCATAAGACATTGTACTTTATTCCTGCATGAAAACACAAAATAAGACACTTATTCTATATATATGCGCTCTTAACGCAGAAATATCATACTTGAAACTTCCATTTCCTATTTATAAACTGCATCATTAAATCATTCCGGAGGGAGGTTATGAATTGAAAGAAACAGCCGGTGTCCCATGACAACGTAACGTTTATCCAGAATGACATACTTTCGTCAAATGTCAGGCGCTTTTGGGCAAAATACGACTTTAATGACGTCACACAAGGTTGGAAATGTCGTATATTTCATTATGACGTCATTAGCATAACAATCAAAAGTCTGCCAAACGTCGCTTTCTATGTTGAAAAGTGGGTCAAATATGGGGCGTTATGACGTCACCGATCAAGGTATTTTATACAGAAGTAAAATACATAGGTCTTGAAAGCTTTATCTCAGGCAATTACGGTGGTTGTGCATATATATCCAAATTTGAGTCGAGACTGTGAACTACTTTCAATGGTGGTAGGTAGCACAGTGCGCTCTAATAAATCTTAGAAGTGATTCCAATCCCGAAGTGTTGCCTACATGTATAGACCGGTTGTTTGGGAGGGGTTATATCCATCGTCATAGGTTTGCTTGACCAATTCGTTAAGATTGGTCTTACTATGTATTACTGTACTTGACAGGTGTTACCATCATTTAGTTAAAGTGGTGTATACATAACAGAAAATAAATCAATAAACGAAACAAGCTGGGTTAAACTGTTGAATGCATGCTAGTTTTCATTTATATCATTAATGGAAGGAAATTTTTCTAATATGAAGTATAAAAAGTGCCGTAAAAAGAGTATAGTTATAAGTGTTATGAAATATATTCATGGCATATGCAATGACACATAATTGGTCAATGACTTTGTATTATTATTCTTTTTTTCATTTTTCATTTTTTTTTTAATTAATTAATTAATTTTTTTGTAGTACACATTCTCTAAATATATTGAAAATTTCAAGATATTTTTGTGTAAAACAGATCTTATTTTCGAAGGAGTAAGTAACATAAATCATCTACAGCATTACTATAAACAAGATGTGTACGTGAAAAACCGATACCCAGACGGTTTCGTATCTAAGCGTTAAAACTTATGAGCAACGTAAAAGTTGCTGACAGACAGAACGCAAATTTTATGCAGTCGAATCTTCCCTTCTCGTGAAAATCTATACTGGGGGAGAAATACTATACGGTGTGTATATTTGTGATATCACTGATGAAACAATAAATATTTTCACGATAACTGTGGTCTTACAACTCGTGTACACACAATAGCCCTTCCGGGCTGTTCGCCTCTAACCCCAAGAAAAGTGATATCTTATAATTGCTGAGCAATGTTCAATAGGTTCAGGTTTTGTAGCTAGCCATCCGGAGATGCCATTGCGCATAGACGAAGTGTAAGATCGTACTTATTGTGAAAACATCTATGCTAAAAACTCAAAATAATTATAAATTATTCCAGGGCCTTCTAACCTTTGTAAGTAACACTCTATTTCTGTTACCGGAAGTAGATTTTCCTCCGCTTCTCGTTCCCCCAGAAGTCTCTTGATAGTAAATCTGTATCTCGTCTGCTATATGACCACTCTCGTGTAATAACATTTACCTTATTAGCATCTGACAACTTTGTGTGATCAGTAATCAAATTGAAAATAACTGCAACGTCGATCCCGAAATTCTGATAAGCAAAGACTCGTGCCAATAAACGAATTGTAATCTAATAACTAAAGTTGCAATCAGATTCCCTGACACACAATTTCAGATATTGTTTCTATTACCATGCCTTTTATGCGTTTCACGTTGCTCTTAAACGAAAATAGCGATGAGTCGTAGCTGATAATAGAAATATTGGTCTGCTTGAATCAATTTACTCCTTTCTGTGGACTAAGATAAAGGGATCAGTCTTCAATGTAAATAGCCATTTTGCCACACATCGAACAACAGTGACATTATTTGTCAATAATATGTTATCAAATCCTTGGTTGATTTCCCTAGAGTCTTCTCCGCCGGAAAGTGATACGACGATGTCAAAGTGTAGTCCGGGATTGGTTTTGAGAAATATGTTAACCATTAATACAGGTTCGTAATTAAGTTATATTTCAATTAATCTGGCGGTTAATTCATTGAATGTTGCCTGGTCCCTTATTGATGTATATCTATAAAACAACAAATGCGTCAAATGACTTCAGGTCATTACGTCATCGAGAGTATGCTTCATTCCGCGCATGCGCGCATGATTAAACGAAGTCTACCTTTATCAGTTCTCGTGTGAAACATTTCCTGCCGTTTTTTAACCTACTTAATGGCATTGAAAATAAATTGTGCATAATTAAACTGTTACTCTTTTTTATTTGGGACATACTTCGTAATATGTTTAAGCGATCTAAGCATGATGAACTGCTCAGTAGCAATGTTCATGAGGTAGTTTTCATTCTGCATTCATGTTGCAATAAAGCCAATCCCTCATTGCCGTAGTGCCTGTATGGACGACATATGTATAATAATAATAATGTAAATTTGCAAAATGTAATATATTGAAATATATTGCATTTTCTGTATATGAATATGATATTTATTTTCATTACAGTATAATATACATATGTAAGTGGAAACTAGAGTACCTGCAGACTGCTACTATTTTTAAATGCACGTTGGTATACTTTTTACCGCGGACCGAACCCACACATGACGGAATTCAGAGATTTTCAGCACCGCGCTTTAATGCACTCACACAATGAAGCCCTTAATATGTATCAATATACTTGCTCAAGATACTTGGGCATATATAAACATTAATATTTTCATGTAAATGACTTTGTACTTTCAATTCAATTTATATGTCAGTGCCAGATTCAAACATTAAGATTGGAAATTTCTTCTGATGTGATTTTATAGATTAGACATATAGTGACAGAATGTTTGGACTCCCATACTTGGATCCGCCGGATCCACCACTGTTACTTCAAGTGTAAGTATAAGTGTAAGTATACCCTCAAATGATGGCTTATATCAATTAGCGGGGGCAGTTTATTAACGAATGCTTATTTGCATTTAAATTGCCATGTGTAATTATATATACATGTATATATATATATATATATATATATATATATATATATATATATATATATATATATATATATATATATATATATATATATATATATATATATATATATATATATACATATATATATATGTATATATATATATATATATATATATATATATGTGTGTGTGTGACATATCAATACATACTATATGTAGAACCCATAATTATGTTACATTGGTGAAGAACGTGTTGGTATTCCCTTATTTGATTCTATATCCGTGCATAATTAAATAAACACATTTTAAAACATCATTAAAGTAATTTGAAGAATTAAGAGGATTGAATTGTTGGAATAGACAGAAATGCCTCCGTATTCCCCTATTTTGATTTAACCCCTCCCCCAATCCCCCCTTCTTATTTTTTTTTTTTTTTTGCATAATGTGTGCATGCACTCAAGAAACCATATATCATATTATATATATATATATATATATATATATATATATATATATATATATATATATATATATATATATATATATATATATATATATATATATATATATATATATATATATATATATATATATATATATATATATATATATATATATATATACATGTAACAATGAAATCTGTATTCAGGATAAAGAGGATTGCATTGTGATATGTTGGTATTTCCCTTTTCATTTTAGCAATCTTCCAAATTACAAGAATATAAAATTTTTTAAGCATAATACGTCATATATGAAATTATACAACAATGAAATAAAAATCTTTAGATTGTATAAGATTGAATTTCGTGATGTAAAATGCTATGTAATACTAAGGCCATACCTTTGTATAAAGCAAGCATATCGTCTTTAGATATGATAGATATTGATGGAGTGAAAACGAGGCTGGCCAAGCGTAAGACAGGACCTCATAAGTCAGTACCATCTACACATTGACATCAAAGGCCATATTTATACACTGTACTCATATTGAAGACATATCAAGTCATTTGTCACAATGCGGATAAGTTTATCTCCTCGACTGAAGAGTTTATGATCAATGATGGTGACAAAACAAGCTTTCAACAAGTTTTAAATTATTACTATGATAATTTATTCATATTTAATGTTATAATTTGTCCACCATCATGTCACGCATGAGTTCTGATTAGGCTGTGACATGCAATAACACACCTTGTGGGCACCTTTACAAATGGTTCACATCTTTATATGATGATATAGGTGGCGAGTAAGGTCAGATAGTGATGTATATTATATTGGCCTCGTTCTGACAATGCTTGAGCAGCTGACGGTTGTTCATACTGAATAAGTTGATATTAATGAAGAGCAGGTCTTTTAAAATCCTTCTATATATTCATCATTCGACAAAGAATTATCATAATCATCGCTTTTGTCATAGCTGTCCATATTAATGTTGGAACTTCTAATTTAAGGTAATTGACGGAACAAGTATATACGTCCAAAATAGTTATCACAGTCATATTACAGTTGAGAAATATGTTGTTTTTAATGTACAAAATATGTTAACCTTTAAAACTGCCGTAAATATATCGGCCTTCAGACACACCACGTCATTTATGATTAAAGGTATTTTGTTTGTAACCTACCAGACATATGATTTGGGATAATTAAGAATTCTAAGATTTAAATATACTTTCTCAACATTATTTACTTCCTTGTAAATTCGTCACCTAATTGCCTTCTTATGTTGATCTATCGTGTGACGCCATACAAGAGTTATTTCACCCTGCGACGGTGACTAGTGTTGTGTATGGAGAAACTCGAAGTACTAGAAGGAAAATGGTAGTGACCTCAGTAGATAGGCTGGCTTATTTCTCATCATCCAACTCAGACTTAGTGTCCTATGACATATTTGAAATATTCCGATATTTAAATATGCATAATGACTACTATTAAATATGTCATAGGACATTAGTTTAAACCAGCTTAGGGTAAGATGTCGCGTTAATTCAAACGCATCTCAATAGTTTAATGGACACTCAGGTTACTTCATTTATTATACATGACAAACATGTAACTTTTGCACCGATTGAGGGAATGATGCAATTGTGATTATTGAATGCCTTTTGTAAATATTGTAATGCAACCCACTTACCTTTCATTATTCTAATGTCACCTATTTAAGTTGGGTAGGTACATCAGAAGAAATAAGCACGAAAAAAAAAAAGAACTTTCAGAGACAAGGATAGCCATATATCCACTGGCATCATATACACCACACAGAACGGTAAACAATAAAGCTTTGTGGGAAATTGTGTCACAACATCGTAAAAATATGATTTATTATAAATATTAAACGCAAAAAATAAAACCACTACATCATAAAATACCAGTAACTGAAACAATTTTACATCCTAATGCAAGTACCCTTTATTACTACATTTGAACTCCTTATAGAATGGGGTTCAAATTTTGTCCAGAACATAAACATGTCTTTTATACATGTTTTTGTTTGTTTGGACGATCACGCGATCATTTAAACAGCGAATTTGCACATTTAATGTCCATTGTTAGCCATATAAATACCTCTCTGATGTAATGATATGAGCGGCCACATGCCAGTTAATCTTAATAAATACTTAGAATAAGCAAATTAATAGATATAACACCCCCCCCCCCCTTAAAAAAACAAAACAAAACAAAATAAAATATAAAAACCAACCAAACGAACAAGCAAACAAATAATAACAAAACTAAACGAAAACTAAAAAAGAAAAAATAAACAACTACCTTGTCAACAACATTGTCAACAACAACAACAAGCCCTCAAAAGCAATAGTTATTACTTATACATGTCTGGGAGATTGAAGAAATTAAGTCTTAATTGTAATTGGTAGCTTCTGCCCTAACAATGATTATTTGAACAAATTTATAAATACCACATTTATTGAATCAATGGTGTGCTTCGAACACTGGTTATAGCATTGTCATATTGCGAAGCAGTCGATGGTTAAATTTTCATTTCGACTGTAGTGGATATCAATATTAGGTTGTCCCTGTGGATTATGTTATCAGTCAAACCAAAGAGTCTTGAAGCAAAACAAATGAGAAAACATGTCCTCCTTGATAAGGCGGTCTGTGCACTCTCTATAGGGGGATATAGAGAAATACCAGGGAATAAATTAACTCTGACAACAGAGTTAACACTTCCTATGTTTTTGTGTTATCTATACTGTAAGCATCTGTTATTGGATTGTAACTATCTACTAACCGATCCGTGGGAGTAAACATCGTGGTCAAAAGGGTTTTTTATAACTTGAAAAAATGGATTTAAAAACTTACATAAATTTTATGAAAATTGAATAAAATATTTTAATGATTATGTAAATTAACATGATAAAATGTTAATAACATATCATGTATATCAAACCAACGCATGCATTTGTAATACGAAAGCCAAATAAAATTATGATACACGTTTAAAATGTTCCTCTGCGGCAGCGAAATGCTGGTACACTGTTTTTAAAAATGGAAGGAATTCTTTTTCATACCTTTATAAAATAACTGTGACTTTCACCTTATTGTTCTGGATTTGTGAAAAAAAACCTCAGTTATGGACTGGGTAGTATGGAGTGTATATCGATGTTGTTATAGTTAATCGGCTTTTGTGATCTCAACATGGAATGTTGTTTGAGTCAAGGTCTTGCAACACCTTTGTGTCACAGGTCACAATCGTGTGACGAATGAAGTCGATCTGCGTTACCGTAAACTTTGAATTGACAGAAAACCAGTTTAGCCATATGCCATCTATGGCCTTGAAGGATTTAGAAGGTCATGACACATCATTATGTCAGGGATAACAAATATGTACAATGTTTTTCTTTTTTGTGTGTGTTATTGTTTACAGTTATTAACAAGACAGCAGTTTGGCAATAGGCTCACTGTGACCATGGTCTTCTAGGCAATGTAATACATTAAGGTCATACTACATCTTCGTGGTGTCTAATATACGATTCTTACATAGTACGAAGCGAATCCTCACTGCTGATATATTTACGATATCATAAACGGAGGAAAATTGTGTACAAGCTCGCTGTATCTTTGACTTTGGAGATGGGACCACAGTATTACACGCTTTTGTCAGTGGTAAAGGTAGTTGTATTTTGAAGTTGACCCATGTTACAACAAAAACGAAACAAAAAGATTTCAAAAACTACTTAATTGGGTGGTCGTAGGGACAATTGGAAAGACAAACATTGTTTATTTCTATTTACTACCCCACCCATGCTGGTTTTACTTTTTTCCCAGACCGTGGATCAGGTTTTAACAGACGATAGGCTACAGTTAGATTCATTCTAACCTTAATTTTCTGATAGGCACAAGAAGCAAATCAAAAGTGTGTATGGTGTGATGTGATGTGGTGGGGTGGGGTGAGGTAGGTGGCAGTAGTTGAGAGAGACCTAAATTTTCTATCCTCCGAAGCTAGCGCGGAGGTGAAATTTGTTTGTGATGTTATTCTAAAGCCATTATATGACCAAACAAAACCTACTGGTTCCCCTTCCTTCCCTTATGATTCTCAAAAAATTGTAATAAGTGATTCAACAACATTGACACTTTGTAAATATCAGTTGTGTTTTGCTGACTAAAAGTAAGTATAAATCAGCCAGTGTTCAATCTGTATCCTTCTGTTTACAGTTAGTGATGTAAGTTTATGAGATAAAAGCAGTATATGCATACATAATCTTTGGTGACATACCTTTTGCATCAAACCACACACTACATTCACGATAACTTATTGTTTATTGATTAAGAAGACATTGTGTATCATCTGTGCATGTTCATTCAGGTGAGAATTTCCCATTTATCTGATTTTCATATAAATGTTTAGTTATAGTATAGTGTTCACCAACAGTATGTGACCAAGTTTTGCAATATGGCCCACCTTGATACTGGTCCTTTCCTGATCAGTTCAATAGGCTGCGTAGGATAGTCGTATGACTATTGCTTATGTCTTAGATGTGCCCGATAGGGGACGAAAATTTCTCCTTGTCATTTGATTCCACTGGGAGGGGGAGGGTTTGTTAAAGATCTTTTACTTCTACATACCTTTATAAAAATCAAAAATACTTATGGACGTTTAAAACACTCAGAATATTTGCCAATACTTTGGAACAGGATTTTTAAAGGGAAATCGTAGGCGAGGTAACTCCATCCATGAGTATAACAAACGTTGAGGAATGTATGTTTTAGTAATTGAAATAAAACGGTTATTTTGCAGATATTTCTGGCATCAATTAGAAGAGGACGTGTGCAATAACGACATCAAGTGGACTTAAGACTTAAAGTCAAATTTCAGAACCAGCTATTCAATATAGACACTAAGCAGCTGTGTAAAGGATCGGGTAGATGACAGTTGTTTGGTGGTATAACTCTTTCCATATGAATGCAAGAAATTGGATGCCTCAAACATGTGTTCTCCAACACCTCTCCATAAAGAACATTGTTTATTCTGAGGAAATGTTGAAACAATATGGGCCACCGTTTTTGTCATTAGAAAACCAAACCCTGGGTAAAGCGGAATCACATTCGTCTTGAAGCATGTGTCTTCGATTTTAACCACAAAGCGGAAAACTCCCCACTAGCATTTTAGGTGTAAAAGATCCTATCAATCGCCATCATAAACACGTGTTCGCCTTACTTTTTATATTGGTAAGAGTATCAAAATGTCAGGGAAAGTGGACCACACATTATTATCGATCATGTCATGAGCGTGTCGGTGGAAAACATTTACGTTTTAGTTTTTGTTTGCAGCTGTAATGTTTCATCATCATCATCATCATCATCATCATCTCTCTCTCTCTCTCTCTCTCTCTCTCTCTCTCTCTCTCTCTCTCTCTCTCTCTCTCTCTCTCTCAGTACTACGATTCACCCTCTTACATGTGTCAGTTCTGTCAACTTTCATTTACAACTAAACCCGAGAAAAGACGAAATTGAGTAAATTACAAAAGGTCAATTTGTTTTATACTTACAGCACATTAATCCAGTATTGTACACAATTCATATGTTTTCATCTGGTTCAGTAGGGTTATACGAGTATCTGGAAATAACGCCCTATCTCTTCCCCCACCCTCACAACAGAAAGAAAAAAAAAAGTAAAATTTGACCTTACAATTATCAAACAGAGAAAAATTTCACATTAACTAATATTCATTTGGCACAAAATTGCACTGCGTACTACTAGCAGCGTCATCATTCAGTTGAGTGTAGGCGGATGTTGCACAGATTAAAATTTTTCTAAGCACTCGGCGTATGCAATACATCATATACTAAGGAATTACTATCACGTTTATGCCCTTAAATATCCCCCATAAAAACCATCACTACCTGCATATTTATGATTTCCGCCACAGGACGTTTGTAGTATACATCTTTATTAAACAGAAATAAACCCCCGATCTATCAAATTTGAGGCACTAACATCGTTAAAACTGCTGCGAATTTTCGTGTAGCATTCTTACTTTTTTGAAGATTTATCTATAAAACAAATCTTAAGATATGTTCACGATTATCACAACATATGTAATACATTAGGGTCCTCTAACGCCAATAAATTGTGAAAAACGATAGCAAACAAGGATGGCTTTATCGCATACCATAGATTTAATGTGATCAAATATCTTCAAACACAGCTTCTGTAAACGCCTTATGTCAATTAGATAATTATATACATCAACAGATACATAATTCGCTATCCATCAAACCCGCTTAGGCCAATTAAAATTGCTCGGTGAAGATTTTATCATTGACCCTACGCGACTTTTTCCGTATTCATTTTCGAGGTTGATATCTAAAAACACTTGTGCTGATCATTCTAAGAAATAATTCTTGCAGCGAATTGCCGATAAGCGAGATTATTTATAATCGCGGCAAAACATTGGTATACCGATGAAGAGAGTAAACTTTACATGTAACATTAATGTATTTTTCTAGAGTTTAGAATCGTGTCCAAAAACGCTGATAACAGTCTGGAAATTGGAATGATTACACCTCACCGTGGCGTGTAGATTCAATCATTACTTATTTTTATTATCGTATCATTGTTCCGTTAGATAAAAGGAATCACAGTTCCAAATAAATTGGGGTAATCATACATAAAACGGAAAATTTATCGAACATTTGACTGAAAATTGTCAGTTTAACCTCAGATTTTGGAAATAAATATGCCACTCTCGGTGTTCTATCAAAACAGAAAATAAAGTAATATAGAACCGCATTGATTGATTTATAATTCATAATAGATTATTATAATATATATCAAAGGCATTTTATCGGTCTCTTTTCGGGATTCCGTACACTACATTTGGATCATATCATTTTTATGCTGTTTAATCTGAACAAGCAAGTTGTTGTGTACACGCAGGCGATCTCAATTCTTCTAGCATATAATCCAATACTGTGTTAGCTTAATACGTAGTACTAAACATAATATTAAAGATTTCTGCAATTTTAAGTGATCATCTGTTTGTACTCTTTGTAGACCATGATGGCAATATCAACCTCTGGTACCTCTCTCAGAAATAGCTCCAGCCGATAATGTGCAGGAGTACTGGAGAGTGAGTTATGAACGTTTTGTTGACTGGGGTTTTGTGTCGCATTCAACATTTTTAAGCTCACCTGAACCGACTGCTCAAGTGAGCTATTGTGATCAATCGTTGTCCGTCGTCCGTCCGTCCGTCCCTCTGTCGTCCGTCGTTAACTTTTCACATTTTCGACTTTTTCTTCAGAACAGCTGAACAGAATTTGATGAAACTTGGTATGTATGAAGTACTCGTGGTCCACTACAAGTGTTGTTTCACATCCAGATCCGTCAAAAGGTGGCGCCACCACAGGCAAAAGTAGGTTATAAAGGGTACCCCCCCTCCCCTTAAACAAACTTCTTCTTCAGGCCGGGGGCATACAGAGACAAACCGAATGCATAGGAATTATCTAGACATTTGTGTGGAGAAGTGTTGTTATTTTTATTCCGTTCAGAAATAAAATTTTTGACGTTTTTTCGACATTTTTTGGGACTTAGTAATTTCAATGCAGAAAAGTGTCATGTTTTTCAGTAAATTGATAATGATGAGTTCTTATGGCCTAATATGTTCATAATTATGGTAAGGAATATTATTAAGAATTTTGTCAATATCTCAAGTTTTTGATATTTTATGAATTTTTCAAGACTTCCGAAAGAAAAGGGGGATTGGCCATTTTTCACATTTTCAACTTTTTCTGCCAAACTGTTGGAAGGATTTTAATAAATCTTGATAGAAATAAATCTCTTATGATCCCCTTCAAATTCTGTCGTTTTCTTCCAGACCTCTTTACAGGTGGCACCACCATAGTCAAAAGTAGTTCACAAAAGAGTGCCCTCCTTTGACAATATTCTTCTTCATACTGGCTGTATACAGAGACAAACAGAATGCATAGAAATGATCTAGAGGGATGAGTAAAGACATATTGTCATTTTTGTTCCCTTCTAAAATCAAATTTTAGAAGGTTTTTTTTTCTCGACATTTGTTTGGACTTGGTTATTTCAATGCAGAAAAGTGTCATATTTCCTACTTAATTGATAATGATGATTTCATATGGACTATTGTTATCATAATTATGGTAAGGAATGTTAATTTGAAAGAATTTTGTCAATATTTCAATTTTTGGATTTTCTATGAATTTTTTAAGACTTCCAAATGAGGGTGTATAAGGACATTTCTTTACATTTGCATCTTCTGCTGTTATACCACAAGAATGATTTTAATGAACCATGGTATATATGAAGTACTAAAGTTCCTTTATCAATTTTGTATATTTCATCCAAATTGGTCAACAGATAATGCCACCATGTCTAAAAAGTAGGTCTCACAATGGTACATATACCACTTGGTAATTAAAATATGGAGAGTAGTGGTTCAAATCCAGCAGTGGTCAATTTTTTTTTCATTTCTTTACACATCAAAATAAGTTTTTAGATGTTTCTGAACACAACACATGAAAATAGGCCATTTTAAGTTGGATCTGGATAATATTTGAAACAATTGTTGCTCATGACCCAGACTTGAAATCAGTCAACAAAAGCCCCACCTAAAGAAAATGACTACCTTGTTACCCTGAATCACATCTTGCAGAAACAAAGAAATTCTTAATATCAAAATCACCTGAATGGACGTGCAAAACACTGTTGTTGTTTTTTATTTTGGTCTGAAATAAAATTTGACATATTTTCAACATTTGTGTTGACTAAGTCACAGTAATGCAAAAACAAATAACTTCTTCCTTCCTGCATGACTAATAATCTAGATACTCAGGTGAGCGATATAGGCCCACTTGGGCCTCTTGTTTCATTTATATTGCGAGGTGGAAGAAGGAGGTGACCAACATTTTAAAGATCATGACGCAATGCGAGAATCGAATCCGGATTGTCTGTACCACTATATCAAATCTGCCCCCCCCCCCTCTCCCCACCCCTGTAAATGAGTTATGAATTGTGTTATTGTAGACATGTCATAATGCAGAATGCAAGAATCTGAATAATGTTACTTTGTGAGATCATCGCAAAGATCATAAGTGTTGTACAATGCCCATCTACAGCCTTATGCAGACCTTTTTTAAACGTAGAGTTTAATTGATAGAGCAGTGGAGACTCTGAATCGGACCTTGTCGAAACCTTTACAAAGTAGGTAAATTCCTGAACTTGGACTCTTCCGACCGTGAGTTGGGACTTAGCTCACTTTCAGACGGGCAGAATACTCACTGGCTCATGTTGATGTCTCTACAATTTTTATATTAAAATTTCATTCCATAACATTACATCCACCTACATCTTTTTGACCTCTCGATTTGAGTAAAATGTTAATCCTTCTTTTCTATATGGTGGAGTATTCATAAATTTTTAAATGTGTGTTACTTGCGTGCATTTCTCTGCAGGTAAACGCGTCTTTCCCACCAAATTAGCGATAAATGTCACTGATCGTTTCAAGTCGGTACTACAATTGCAGTACAATGTTTTCGTGATTTTTTGTGTGAGCTTCTTATGTAAGTTAGCTACAGTTGAAAAAAGAAAAAAAATCATACCAGATGAATTAAATTATTAGTTGCCAAAACATTAAGTTCTTGATCTACATGAAATGAACTATATCGACAAGAAGGGGCTATATAATTTGAAGTCATTGACAGGTGTTGCTAGATAAACGGAAGACAATTACTCCTCCGGGGCACCTTGTCTCGTCTCTGATTTTCTTGGTCTATAAGTGACGACTGTGATAAATTCTTGTGAGTATCGAAGTAAAAAGAACTGAATAAATATATCTTGCCTCTAATGAAGTTCACATACGCACTTGATCTACAAAGGACAGATGACTGTTTCTGTACGTGTTCGCTTTGTCCAATATCTCAGTTTTTGTTTTAGTTCTATCAAATCGCGCAAGGCTTAAAAGTTCATTCTGATTATTGAATTTCTAATTTATCATCACTAATAAATATGATGAAACTGACAGTTCATTGACACAAATACATCTATAATAATAACACAGAATACAACAAAACAGAAAAGCCAAAAGCAGGATTCGCTGTGGGTGAAGTGTTCGTTTGTTGACTTGTAATGATTTGTAATTATATTAAGTACGGATTACAAACACGCCATACTTGCCCCTGGGCTAAAATTGTAAACAAATGCAACAAAGTCTCATGCGATCAGCAAACAATGTTGATTATCACCGTATTCACTGTATCGACAAGCACCTGTTTGCATTTTCCAGGATTAGGGCTTCAATTAATTTGTTGAACAATGTATTACTAATTTCCTTTCATGGATATGCCTATAGCAATCTAAATGCAAAACTGTATGCAAAAGCCAGCATTTACGTCAACAACATCAAGTGTACTAGATAAACGCACTTGAGGGAATTATAGATGAAATATGAACAATGCATCATTTTATGTTTGATATTGAAATAGAGATATTTTCTCTCCGATGTATATGTAAATGTTTTATAATGTCCATACTCTTAATATCGGGATACTTCTTTTAGAACCTTTTTGCTGCAATGGTAAATGTTGGTGGCTTACTATTGATAATGTAGAATGTACTGCCATGAGCACCAAATATTCTTCAAAAAAGTATACTCAATTCGAATCGATGTCATTTCATGTCATAGCAATGTATCGTCATACAGTTTATACTCGTTCCGAAGCGGGGAAAATTTTCGCAGTCGTTCATAGTTTGTTTTCCACACATTTCGTATGCTGTCGGCTGGGTATCGGTCTCATGTGTTGTAGATACGCTTTCACAGTCCTTTTACATTATGTGGGTTGGGTATCGTCCATACGTAATGTAGGTATTCATTCGACAGTATTCTTACACTAATCGCAACATGTCTCCTTCACCCATACTTTTTTTGTAGTACACTCGTTATAAAGTCGTGCGCATTGTCAGTCTCGTAACAGTCTTGATAACAGTTGTTAAGAATGTTCCGTAGACACACTATAAAGATATTAATGAAAATCGTTTCAAAAAGATTATCGTACTGCTCTGGTATTTACATAAAAAATGCTCGTACAATATGTAAGACATCTCGAGCAACCAAAACTTATTGACGAATTTAATCGTAGCACCAACCCAAAACAGTGTGATAGAGGCTTGCCATCGAAATCTACTATATCAATTTACTAAAGAGAAATTCATACTTTATTCGTCTGTATAGCTACATGCCATTATTATGACTACTTGCATAGTACCATACATTTAGTATTCCTTATATAGCTTTTCTCTGACTATATATTGGACGTGTATATCCAGATACGAAACGTAATTATCCATTCAAAGACAATAAAACTGAAAGTTTGTTGAAGAAAGACCAGAACAAATCTATGCCAGTGTGTCTGTCTAGGTCTGTAGTTCATTTTAGAATTATTTTGTCTGGATATTTAGCAGTCTGTTAACATAATTTTCTTTAACTTTAAAACATATAGGTCAAGCTAGATTTACCATCATATATATTTTGTTTTCGTTACAAACGAGTGACTAATGTAAATATATCAAATTCTTATCTGCGTTTTACCTAGGAAAAATGCATAAAAATCCAAATAGTGGCTTTGTATCAGATAGGTTTAGCGTAAACCTTTTTGCTTAAGCTTCTATGACATATATTAGAGATAAGATCACTGTTCTATAATATCTTTGTAACATAAATTTTTGCAGTTGCCGCCGTCAGTTTCTTGTAGAGCACGTTCCCGTCATGAAAACTCTAAATTACAGCACTGATTTAGCACGTTTGTTTGAATCATATCACCATCGGTGCGAATTTAGTTGATATAGAAAACTCAATGTGAATGAATCAATGAATGAACAACTGGCATAGAGATTATGATACCACAAAACATTTCAGTTAAATATTGGGGTTTTTCGGCATATTTGTAAAGAAAGTAAATATATTATCAATGGATCGATGTCACACAAACCAGGAGGTAAATTCTGAACTAAGAAGTCGTAAAACAGCATATAATAAATATAGAACATATATACCTTTTAATTAACTCTATTTAAAATATTTTCTAAAATACTGTTACAGAATCAATACTTTGGCATTTATTTCAAATAGGATTCCCATTTTTAATATTTCAGGTCTGATTCAAAGATGAGTAACGTATTTATGGATTCCTTTATCAAAATCTACAGGAACACGAAACTATACTGACACCAGACAGTAAATATAAATATCCCCATAGCCACTGCAGTTCCAAAGTTACAGATCGGTAATGACAGTCAGCGTATCGTATTTCTATTTAGCATGTGTATAACGAATCATAGAGTGTTAAACCATAATCATATGTGACAAAACATCGTTCTTCTAGCGATACAGCATGTGATATGAACACATTTACCTTCATGCGACCTCCAATATCGCCCCTTATCGGATCATAAACTCCCTATATTGCTATATAATTGCAAATATTATAGATATGTAGATCATTTCTGTTGTATAATGCTTTGAAGTGATGATCAGAATTCAGTATCTTCTCTATCACTGGATTTAGAACTCTAAATTTCCGATCAGACAAAATGTTATCAATAAAATTCATATCGAATATTTCTTTTTATCTTGATGTCCCTATTGTATGGAGTTTTATGACCACATATCAGGATTCCAGAGGGAAAATATGATTGAAAATCTTTCCAGCGAAAGGAAGAAAATAAATCATACAATAAGTGTTTGATATAGATGTGCCAGTCGACAAAATGTAGTCAGTGATTTGAAACCTATCAATTACATCTAACTGACATTTTGAAATAGCTGCAACGTAGAATACAGTTTTATGAATGCAGAATATGTTACAAATGTTAGTTTCACCCTTTGTTTTATAATAGACCGTCGACTTGACTTTCTCTTCAGTGCATTCCTGTTCATTAGACGTGGTTGACATTGAAGTAATGTGAACTTTCAGTGTAGATTGAGCTACATGAGTATGTGTGTGTTCTTATGGCTATGCATTCAATTTATTGATTCTTTATCAAACGCATACACGTGGTCATTTTAGACGCGAGAGAAATAATTATTTAGTACAACAAAATTTCAGTGCTAAACGTTGTGATATTATCTACAACTTGAATAAGAGCTACTTGCAATCTGTTATTCACACCTTTAGATACGTCTCTATTAGGATAGACATGAATTAGCACACGACGGACATTGCGAACACCGCTACAATATAAATCTCTCTACAACACAAATTTCGTTAAAATACGTGCACCCACAATACATTTGGTATTGACACGCCTTGGACAGTTATTCAAATAACTGCATCCCAATCCTTTCCAAATTATAGAATCGGCAATTTAAAAGTTAAGTTGTCTTCTAACACAACAAGTGGCATGAAGACCTTATAATACTTCATAATTAAACCAGAAGTATGTCTAAAGGCATACAGAAATGTTTTAAGTATCATCAGATTCGATTTTCTAAAATTTTTGTTTTGTTTCTTAAAGCCTTTATTTATCTGTGAGTGATATTCTCTAAAGGGAGAAATATTTATAATTGCCTGTACAGTTTTTGTGATTAATGGGAAAGTTAGCCCGTTAACAGCCTTTGTCCAAATGTGTACTGCTTTTGTGATAAGTAGGTTTGTTGGTCCGTTAACAGGTTGTCCACAACACTCGAGTAACTATTGTCACCATAACTGACAACCTGAACGCAACTACATTCAGCGATTATACATAATTGTCGAAATATTACAATCTATTTCAGTGTAGTATAACGGCACCACAATAATTGGTGGGTTCTTTATTGAAACAGATTTAAATTTAAGTATATCAATTGACAGCATGCGTGCTTTTGAAAGTGCTTCCAATAGACGATCTTCATATTTTACATGCGGCCCAAGACCCGACATGCAACTCTTCGCCGGGATTTTTATTTTGACGTTATTGCTTAAACTGTGACGTTACTATCTAGTTCGTTACGCCAAAATGAAAACTCCGGCAAAAAGTAACATGTCGGGTCTTGGGCCACTTATATAATGAAATATGAAGATCGTCTATTTATTGAGAATTAAACAGACATCGTAATGACTGTAGGCTTATTTTCATTGTTGAAATATTTAAACCATATGTATTCTCATAATATTTATTAAATATTTCATTATACCTTTGAATCACAAATAATAATAATAATAAATAAATAAATATGAAATAAATTAATAAATAAAAACGAATTGAAAAAAAACCTTCATGAACTATATTTTCGAATTCAGCATTAAAAAGACTTCAAACTAAGTTCAAAATAAATTATCTTAAGTGGCAGTGACATACATGGTAAACAACACGAATCTGACTAATATCTATTCGTAGCCCTGGAGTTACAATATAATATGCAAGAGACAACCCCACAACAGTAGCTAGCAGGAGAAGATCCTGATGTAACTGCTGATAGTCAAAATTACATTGTTATCATTGAGTACTACATGAGTTTTCCATTGGCCAAACCTTATTGGGGAAAAGCAGATGGACATATCATTTGTTTTTTGGAATCTAGTGTTTTATATCAATATTGCCCTGAGCCAGTGTAGAGAATAAAGACTTTTGATGTAAAACAAATGAAAATTTTGTGATAAGGCTTGCAATATCTGCTCGGTGGAGTTATTCAGTCACAGATAATGACAGATTTGCATAAATAAATGATGATGCACAGACATACCCCTAGGTGATTTATACATAATTTTCTAATCTATCACTACAGTTTGAAAATGCCCGAGGATTTAATAATGAGAATTTACTGAGAATTCTATGAAATGGATTATACATGACTCGTGGGAAGGATACTAATGGAAACAAATGGTGGCTCGCTATGAACCGCTCCAACATATGCTAAACAACACTTATTTGCATATTGTGATTGATAAACCTGCTCACATGGTGACATATATTTGTACATCCTCTGAATTCATTAGAACATTGCATGTTCCTTTGTTTCCATTGTATCGCCTTTTGATGAGGCCATAAATACATTTTCCTTGAATTAACAAATTAGTTCCTGGAACTCAAAAGGATTAAAGAGAACGGTATATTCGTGGTTTTGTAATATTTCATGCATAATACTGCATGCATCACATACTAAGTCAACTAAAAACCTGTAAATCTGGGTAAATGGAGGAGTAACATACATTGTGAAATTCTCAACATTGCCGCATTGGTAGACTTTTCTACGTAATTGCGTCCTTATATTTAATTGTTAACTTTGATGATGGGGGTAGGTATATGCATTGCATTTCTATTTACGAGTTTTATAAAATTATGTGATATTTGATAATAAACTAGTAGTAATTAATTTATTTGAGATTGATTGTAGTTGAGCAGCTAGCTGAAGACTAGTGGACTCGTTATAATATCAGACACCTGGTCTCGCCTCGAATTTATAAGGGGTACAAAAATGTGGTAAAGTATCCGCTTGCAATATTAAAATAAAAATTCTGTATTTTACATCCTTGTTTTTTTTAAGTCACGTGTTACGTCATCATCATAAATCAGATTGCGGTCAAGTATTCTAATTCGGTTAAAGAAATGGTTAAACACAGTGTCGCGCATGTGGATCACCTGCAGTTTATTGCAAAAATTATAGATATAACATAGGAAATACCTCCACCTGACAATGTCAAAAGCATGCTCGCCAGACGCCATTTGCATATAAATTTGTAATATGAACATATGTACATGAGCAAGAGGTGATATCTCACCATGGGAAACCGCATTTTCGTGTATTGATATTCACAAACCGCTTACTCTTTTCAACAACTATGTTTCCATCTTCAACATGCTCATCCTTTATTCAAATCAAAGTCGTATTTTAAGACGACAATGCAATTAAATAAGCATCAAATGCGATTACCGTTCTCTATTCTCTACATACAAATACATGGATTAGAAATGGGGGCTTTGTAGAAGGTGTTTGATCGAAGCCATACAAGGACACAGGTGACCTGTCGACAAGGTGCATCTTGGGGGAAAAAGATAGTGTATAATATCGACCTTGCCTGAGAACACAGATGACCTATCGACAAACATATACCATGTTTTGGAGACAGGTTATCTGTTTGCAAAGAATTCATGTCCTTCTGTAGCCTGGTAGCATTAAGAATGTCCTTGTGGAACATGCAAGTGACCTGTCAACAAGGAAACCCGAGAGGAGGCCAAAATGTTCCACCTTCATGATTGTCCTTGTGTTGAATCATGTGATCTGTTGTTGATTAGCATTTGTGTAAATAATGTCAACATATGCCTTGATGAAACTGTCGTCATGGAGGACTTCGTAAAATTACTATTTTGGCCAATACTTCTCAGTGATAAGGAGATCGTTCAGTGATGAGCACACTGAGAAGACTCCAATATAAATAGTGTTGTATAGCCAATATAATATACACATGTACACAACAGTGTGTCCTATGTAATGATTTGATAAACAGTGTTATAATGAAATGGTACAGATGATTTATACTAAGACGCACAGAAAATACACATTGAAAATCTTTTTGCCACAATTGACACATTTGTAGACAAGAACGGAATTAATTTTCCAATACTGCATATTTCCTAGCCGTGTTTTATTTATTTAACCTGAAACAAAGTTGACTAAATAGTTATAACCCGTGGATATAATTGGTGAATACGTCTGACCACAAATATTTAGAGAATATACATAAAACATATATAAATACACATTTCCCATAAATGTAACAAACCTAAAATATAGATGTCATTATAACCATAAAGCTTTGGAAATGCCAAGTGTACGTATTCATTTAGAAACTTGTATGAAAAGATTGCATACATATATAAAATCCCTGAAGTATTTTTAGTTTTTGAGGAGTCGTTATACTTTTCTTTATAGCTTGAGAAAGTCAGTCGTAATCGGTGCCAGTAGCATGTTTCATATTTTACTCCAAAGTTTAGTGACGTATAAAAAGTTGGGCCAATATGCATCTTAACTTAGGGATACAAAACATTAATAAACAAAGAAAAGTATTTTCCAATGACATATGGCTATTCTTTGGTTTACAGTCTGACGTCTGACCTATCCACTGGTTAGGTTAAGGTAGTATGTGATTATTATGAATTATCATGAATGCTAGGATAAACATATTGACTATCGATATTCACTTTATGGAAACATGTTACATGGGAGTGATACAGATATTATATATTTTTATTATCCGTCTCTGATTAGTATTATACTCAGCTTCCTTTTTTTCGTAGGATAAGATTCGGTGATATGTTTTGTACATGAGATTTGGTATAAAACCCGTATCAGTATTAATTATGATTGATGGTATTGATATATACAAACGTTTAAGAAAATAATATATACGAAAATATATACTTTGTAATATAAACAGAATCATTTATAGTGTAAAAACATTGTTTTGGATTTATTAGTAAATCATTTCTATTATGATTTGTTTGCATTACTTACTAAATGAAATCAATTGTAATGAGGCCTGAAAAACTGATATAATACTAAAGTAAACTCTGTGTCTATCATTAAATCATTAATGATGTTCTGTAGTATTATCAATTGATGTTTGTCATAAACCAACGGCTCAAAATACAAGTTAGTTACAGTGCATGTTTATAAATGAGGAACCTTGCTTGTGCTACTAATAACGAATTGGACAAAATCAGAAATACTCTAGGAATAATTAGGGGTTTTATTTTAAATTGTGCATTGAGTACTCTGCTTTATTGTCTTTATGATTATTGTACCTTAATTATTCACTCATATACCATTATCTATACATAAGTTGTTGACATTTACGACAGGGTGCAGGTGCGGCTTACCAAACGGGAGACGCGTCCAAGTCTAGAGCACCACTCTACATATCGGATTCCCAGAGTTCACTGTAGTATATTGATCTGTTCCGTGGTAACATAACATCACTAATTTCCATACAAATATGTGTCCATATCAGTCCTTTAAGATTTTGAATTGATTTTTGCATAGTTACATTTGCAAATTACAATGATAACACTAATAAAAGAGAAGTGATAAAATGATGATAGATCTAGTAAATTTTCAAGAATATGAACATCATTTATAGATATTTCGACTTTTTTCGATTATTCTTTTTTATTATCATTATTATTCAAATACCGTTTATTCAAAGTTTTCTGGTCATTGTACAGATTAGCTAAAGACATTAGTAGAATGCCATCGTTTAGGGAAACCGGCACAAGTCAAGCACTATACAGGGAGGGTACAGGTGTGTAGCTATTGGTATCATTTAATCTTGTTTGTGCAGCGTACACTGTTAACACGACATGTTAGCTTGCGTGATATTGCGATGCAACAGTGCTCACTGATTTGGCAATTGTGTTCGCTGCTTCAGACGTGATAAATGGAGGTCTAATGGGTATCTGGTCATGCAAATTTGTTGAAATAGATTTTTGATGAGGTCGGTAGGTAATATGCCACCCTTTAGATTCTGCGGAATTGATACATGTCATTCAGCGTTTGTGTGACATTTCCTTGTACTTCAATACTAGATTTCGGATAGGATGCAAGGCACGACTTAAGAACAAGATTTTAACAATGATAAAGGGCAGTTTTATAATATTGCTTTTGGATATGAAATTCAGACCACATACATATGAAGAAGTAATCATGTTGGAGTTTCTAACAGCCACGTCTAACATATTTTCACATACGATGATAATGCATAAATTTGAAAATAAAAAATGAGTGTTTGATGTATTTTTATCTCAATTTTAATCGTAATTTCAACGTTCATTTATAAAGAGAATATGATAAAAATATTTAATGTATGCAATACACATGATCCCAGTAGAAATAATGTTGACTGATATAATTGGTGATGTGATATTTTTCGTAACAATGGCTATATTATGCTATCGGATTTTCAAATGGAATAAAATTAGCTTTCAATTTCATGTCGGAAGTACATATGTGAATACGCGGTGTATCACGCGGGTTTCTTGTTTTAAATGTCGTGATCGTATAATTGTAAAATGTTTCGGCATATGTAATTGACCAAAGAACGAGTAAATAAATATCTGTGTGTTTATTCATAATAATTCGCGGTTTTCTAAATAAATTTGTATGACATATGTATAAAATATAGCAAATACTGTATTTTCTTTTAGACATATGGCTATCGATAATTATAAATTCAAATCTGTTTAAGATTTTTTGGCCTAGTTTACCGCCATTTTGTGTATAATCACCATCCAGAATTAAATTGAGAAATGGACTTACATTTTCAAATATTGACTTACTTCGTGTACGTGTAAATTTACATAATACGGAAAATAACGATAAAGACGAATACATTAATCTTGATTAAAATTTTCATGCATATAGAAATAAACATGAAAATAATAAATTCAACGTCTTATTACTAATGCTTGAATTGTGCTAACGATATGTAATGATATGTTAACATCTACAAGTCTGTGCTAGATTTATAATCGAAACGAAACGTGTCATAGCTTCCACAGTATGGCATGTCCTTCAAAAGAAACAAACATATACGTATTTAATTCAGAGATTATGTCAATCTAAACCGTCTTATTGTTGTTTAGGGCGATGGTCCATTTAATCAATATTCGGCGTGTGTTTGATGAAGATAAATATATGTTTACAGCTAACGGAACAAAACTTTTGTCCGCAAACTTATCCCTAAATCACTGATTTTCAAAAATGTGCGCGATGCTCTTTGTTTGACAGATAAAGATTTTATGAGCAATTAATCAGATTATGTAGAAATGATCTAATGTTGTATTAGATTTCAATCTTAAGCATGACATTGTAATGTTTTGTTCGAAGTGACAAGTCAACAAAGCCATAAAGTCACAGAATGCAACTCGATTCCGCAGGACCACACATTCATTGATATCAAATGTTTCAATCTATTTTTGTATTATATGCTATTCGGACATGATAGGGCGATACCGTAGTTTTTTGTTGCACTGTATTGCGTTCTAAGGTACAAAGGAAGATGTCAGTCGCTACAGATAGCTATTGTAAGACACTATTGACAAGCTTGTTTAAAGATTAGATGTTTTGAAATCGGGATCGGGATTGAACATTATCTACTATTGTTTACATGAAACAATTTGATCTGTCAGGTGACGCGAATTGGTCGCGAACCGAATACGACAGCATGTACAAATCTTGTTTTCGCACCCGTTACAATAATACTTATCTTTTGAAAATCATGTTCGACTTGAACATAAAGAATGATACAAATAGGGTCAAGTAGATATAAACATAAAAGTATAACGTGAGTCAAATGATGAAAAAAGAACCCAACGGACAATCAAACTTATCTTGTTTGCGCAATATGAGGTGCACATTCGCGAAATTCCGACGGACAGAAACATCCGTCTAACCATGGAAACAGAATTTGGTGTGTACAATAATTAGAACATTTGTTGTAGCGTCAATACATACCAATGATCAGTTAGTGTGATCTCCATTTAAAATATATCTTTTTACAATTCGCCGATATAATTCCAAAAATAAAAATAGATTTTACATTTAAGTCGTCTAAACATTTATCATTTAACCGAATTCTAAGCTTATTTAAACAGATATTCCGATGCGTTATTCAAATATGTACTGTGGGTTTAATCAACTTTTTGCATTTCATATGAATCAACACTTAAAATACATACTGTACTATAAAGACGTTTGCTGAAAATTTATAAGAATTAATACAAAAATATATGCAGAATTAAAAACATGGAGTTCTTTTTTACATTATTGTATGGAAAATAAATTCAGATAATAAGACTTTAAATTCTATAGACCAGAATTTATTGAAGATATGCGTTTTAGACGAAATCCGCACGTACATCTAAATAATACGACCATAATTATGTCTTACCTGCAATACAGATGTGGTTTATAACTTGAACATACGCAGTTCAAGAAAAAAATATATAAAAAATTGACCTCTTCCAAATGATACAACACTGTCTGAATATCCAGATGTGATTTTGTCTTCTTATTATATAAAACATCTTGGAAGTACTGGAAATTTCTATGCAAAATGTTCACAGAAAGAAGTGTTATTTCGCAATATGTAGTCATGACAAAATTGTGCACATGGAATTTATTTTATTTTGATGGAATGCAATAAAATTTGAATGCATTTAAGCACGTGTGAATACTAGTTATATATTCATATTTTCCTTTTCGACCGTTTACCTATTACTCAGATTCAATTCATCATAATACAATAGAAATGAAACGAATACAGTCATTTATTCAAATGACAAATTTGATAATTACAAAACTGAAATGGACATCTGATTTCTTCAAATTAAAAAGAATAGCATAGTGTAATATTATACGGTCTGATCCCCATCAATTTATGCTTTAACAAAAAAATAGAAAGACCAGAAATTTTAGGAAAACGCTAATTTGTATTCATGTACATGTATTAGAATGTCAAAAAGATGGAGAAAAAAGAAAGGCAAGGAACGCACAATAAAACGAAAATAATAATAATAATAATAATAATAATAATAATAATAATAATAATAATAATAATAATAATACACAAATAACTCACGGATGCCTGATTTTTGTAATATAGAGTTATTTCCCATTTGTGCAGGTGTATGACGCCATAACGATTTTGACGTCAAAGAATTCCTGTGGAAGCACCATTTTTGTCCCTTCCTTATAGTTTTACATCGTTTTCCACAGATTTGGTTCATGTCACGATTAATCTACCTTAGATGCCTACAGCAAGGGTAGGTAACTCTGTATTACGAATAAAACCAGTAAACCCAACTAGGTTGTGTGCGGGGCTAATTCGACCGACTCGGAAGGTACAAAGTTCGAATGACTCTGATTATCTCACGTCAGTACGTATATAAACGATAAGTACGCCACGTTACAGCCACACGCATTTGTGAATGTGTATATTGATTTTGAAATTACCCCTAAAGAATGCACGGATGTACTGAAATGTTTAAAGGCATTCATCCTCAGGGATGATCTCAAAATATTTATATTTTCCTATGAGTCCCTCTATAACTGTGCTCTGTGGCAGTTTAGAATATGAATCATATACAGGATCTTCAGTCATAACGTAAGGAAATATTCTTTTAAAAAAAAAGTATTTTAATTATGTTTAATACGACGCTGTAATCTACCCTCATTTAGTTATTTAAAAAACTTGATGACAGACAATTGGTAAAAGAAAAGGCAGAATAATATAAAAATCGAAGGCCCTACCCCACATTTTGGCGCCACATTTTGCCTTTCATACCCAATACAGTTATTGGACTTTTAACGCTTTCAAACTTACAAACAAGATAGGTTAAAGCATCAAAGGAACATTACTCATAATATAACGTTAATTATAAATCGCACCGTACTACAAGGTTACGCATTATACTTCACTAAT